>VXBJ01001528.1:2250958-2532117 GCA_013400055.1 Nycticryphes semicollaris | reverse complement strand
CCTTTCCTCCCTATTGATCCCTTGCAGTCCTGCCTTGCTTCGGTGTGCGCTGGCCTGGCCTGTGCCTGGTGCTGCCTGTATCCAGGGAAATGGCACTGCCCTGCAAAGGTGCTCAGATGGCGTCATTCCCAACACCACCACACATCACTGGGTCAGCACACCTGAATGCATTTTTTGCTGAAAAAATCCACACATCTTTCCTCAGTCCCACGAAAATATAGCACAGTTACCTACAGGTACTGTAGGTGCAGTGTGTTGCTGCAGGTGTTGTTTGATATCTTCCCTGATTATCTGGTAACAACTTTCATATGGGAGAAGAGGGACCATTGCATTAGCTGGAGGAAAGGATCTAACCTCTTTTCTGTGGTGGTGGTTCAGAGAACTCATCTGCAGTCCTAACTTGGAGAAGAGCTGGTAACTTCCTCTACAGCCCACCCGAGCTCTGGCTACCCGACTTTGTATGGGCATCCCCAAAGGATCAAGAATAAAAGTATGCCTGTGATCATGCTGGCAGTATTGAGTAGACAATTCCAATACTTTCAGTACTGACCGCCCTGACTGACACACCACCAATTCACTAGCTTTTGAATGGTGGGAACACTTCTGGACAACGACTATGATCCCCTATGCTGCTATGTGGTTTCAGACATGCTTTTGACCATTCTCCCAGACAGCTCCTAGACTTGGTCAGGAGGCGTCATGAGCCGTGTCGTGCTGTTCCAGTTGGTTCGTTAGCCTAGGCATTTAAATCTAGGAACACTTAAATTACTAGTATACCTATATTCTCCTATATTATACCTGCCTGCCTTACCAGCACCAATACGTATCAGGTCTGCGTTACCCGAGAGGTGGAGGTAAGGTCTGCGCCTCTGTGGAGTGACTTACTGCTGTAACGGTGGCGTTGGAAATTTTGGGCATAACTGCTTGCTAGAGAGGAAAGGAAAGAGGAAAATGGGGAATCTGAAAGGGGAACGAATTAGTTCAGGGCATGATAAATTATCAACGGTCAGGAAGAAAAAGAAAGGTTGCTTCCACAAATGTGTTATTTTGTTCAAAACCTCCATCTAGTTACATTACAGTTTATTTGCTAGCTTAATCCTGGAGTTTGTGGTTACTTGGTCTGGCACATGTGCTGGTATCCTGAGGCGAAAGTACGATCTGCAACTTCTCGATCTGGCAAACCCTTCAAGTTGACTGTTGACGGAAGAGAGTGCCTGCCTTCAAGCTCCTGCAACTACGCTGAATCCTTGTGCTCTAGCAAAGAGCCACATGGTGCAGTGAGGAAATACCACAACACAGAATGAGGTTGTTTACATGGAAAGGATAATACATGTTTTTTGGTATCAAGTATGACTTACTGCATCTATTTTGATAATGTGTTCTCAATCAAGGTTTATTACAGAAGAAAGCCCATCTGTTTTAGGGGATGAGAGTTGATTAGTTGTTCCTCAAGTGACCATTTCTTTTTCTTGTATAGTTTTAAAAAAGGGTGTTATGATTCATGAGAAGTACCAGATTTACAGTGCTGGAGGTAGAAAGAAGAGCAGGTGAAAACTGACCTGACTGCCAACGGGTCTTAGGTTTACTACAGAAAGGCCATCTACATCAGTAAAATGGCAGCTGAATCCCTCACCCACATGGATACCATTTTTTTTTTTTCTGAGGTTTCTTCCTCTCTATTCACATCTGCTAACTTGGAAAGCAGTGGCATTTGCATTTCTTGACGGTCTCAGCAGTACACTAGACCGAGACCTTCTGGATAATATCCAAGCAATCCCACTTTGGCTAGATGGTTACTGCACACTGCCTTCTCACTTGTGGCCAAAGGAAGTTTAGTTCTAGTTCCTCAAAAGTTTCCCAAGTCCCCTAAGGCAGCATTAGTTCCTACATGCCAACACTTGTGTTTAGTGAAAAAGATACGGCATTATCTGTGACCAAAGGTTTCTGCTGCAAGTAGCCAGGGCAGCAGATGAAAGTCCCTGGTTCTCCATAGAAGATACCTTCAAGTAAGGGAGAATTCCAAGTTAACAAGAGAGAGAAAGGATGGTTTGGAGAAGATGTGCCTGGTTTTGGATGATACTCACTGATGATTATTTAAATACAACAATATTGCAGATTCTAAGGCCATTTGTTAACTTTTGGGAAGCCCAGCTGTCCCAAATTTAAAAAGTTTCCAAATTATGCAGCCCCTAGGATCAATTTCTTCCAACTGAAACGGTGGCAAATCTACTCTCCCATGAATTAAAACAAAATCTGACATGCTCTCAAATGCCTGCTTTTTGAATGTACAGGTTGCTCACTTTTACAAAGGCTTGATTTTCTCCAAAATTATGCCTTAGATTCTTTCTCTGTTCATGTGTCCACATAGCCTAGTATACTTGAGTAGAGGAGATTGCTTTCCAATCCCATATCATTTTGTGATTCTGTGTGTGATTAAAAAACATGGACAACTCCTCCACCCTGAGTTACACAGGTGACTGTTGCCTACAGCTGAAACATTTGCGTGCATGGAAACACTCCACACCTCCCCTCTTTGGTCCTCTGTTCACCTCTCGCCCAACCCTCCTTCTCTTCTCCTGACCTCTTCCCTCACATGGAGGTAAGTCTTAACGAAGATCCAAAGGACTTTTATTCACTGCCCCAACCAGTCATCATTGGTTAACAATCTTTTAGTCAAAGGTAGCATCAGCTCTTCTCCCCCTTACTCATCTCCTCTCAGGCTGTTTGATCCTGTCCTGGTTCTGAGAAGCCATCCTAGCAAACCAGGGATCTGTACCCACCTGGCTTCTGCTCCAACCATCCCCCTTCTTTATACTGTGTGAAAGCCGACTAAAGTTAAGCAGAGGGGTCATGTTTTTATTTCTTTAATAAATTAAAGTCAAGACCCATTACATGAATAAAAGTCACTCCCTGGAGGTTCTTAAACCTTCCAAAAATAGCCCTCAAAACTCAGTCAAAGTGAATGCAGCCACAATTTCCATGGAAAGCACCATCAGATGGCGAGGCTGTGCCAGCCAACATGAACACAATGGCTGTTCAGTCCCCTCTGTCCTTCTCACCTTGGCAGATTTTGCAGAGAGATGGGGGAAGGTAATGGTTGGACTCTGAAATGATGTCATACCCTCCATCCAGTAGAACATCACCAAAGCTTTCAAAAATCCTCTTACAAAATCCCTCACAAGAGAGTATTAAAGAAACTAAGCAGTCATGGGACAAGAAGAAAAGTGCTGTCATGGATAAGAAATGGGTCAAGAGACAGAAACAGAAGAAAAAGGAAAAATGACTGATTTTAGACAGGCTGGAAGAGAAACCGGTGCAACCCATTCTGTAGAACATTGCCACTGAGGACACTGCAAAAAGAGGTAAACAGTGTGGGAAGGTCTCTACCAGGCAGTATGCATAGCAGCTCTTGGAGAGGGATACCCAAACCACTTATAGGACTTATGGTCCATTGAAAATGAACTTTGATAATTCATACATTAGAGCCTAGCAGATCTATGAAGTCCTTTAGCAGATGCCAAAACCCAACCAAACAAAAAATTGTGCTTTGATACCACAGCAATAATGGGCAAATAAGGAGAGGAAAACACATCTTCATCTGGTATGAACTGATGCATCTCAACTGTAATTGGTCAAGCAATGTTCTCTCTAGATATCAAGTATCTGACCTTGTTTACTGACATAAATATTGAAAACAGACAGCATAAAGAATAAAAACATAAGCCAGCTACTAAGAAGAAGGTAGCATCATAGAAACAGATTATTCCATAACTTGAGCGCCACTGGGATTTTCAGGAATTTCCACTGAAACATCATGGCAAAAGCAAGATATCAGACTAAGCAGATTGTGGCTTGATGGGGGAGAGCAAGTCTTAAACCAATGGGAGATCTTCAGTAAAGCCTGACATGGTACAGGCTATTGCTAAAGCTAAAATATACAAGAAAAATCAATAAAAAATGCATATGTTGTTTTTAAGAGGAAAAGAAATCCCTCACTCAAAGCTGGTCTTTCTATAGGCCGGATGGTATCTCCTACTCTCAGGTTAGTATAGCTGAAAGATGAGGTTAATAGAAAGGAAAACTCTACATTTTTTCCTTATTTTTCTCTTGTATGTGCATATGTTTCTATATGACCGTGTGCACACATGAGCATACTCAGTACTCTTTGCAGAGACTAATGGGTCTGGTGTGACAGATTCAGCATCTGTGAGTTTCACAAATTACCACACCTGCAGAAAAAAATCAGGGCTGCTTGAGCCCCTCCATCTGTCTCTGGCATTGGACATGTACAAAAGCCGTGTTCCACACAGCTCAGATCTTTCAGATGCATCACTTAAGCTAGCCCTGAGTGGGATGAAGTGTGAGGGACACTGAGAAGAAATGTTTTACAGAAATAAGGCCTTCAGGGAAAGGACTGAAAATGGAAAAAGAGCCATGATGGACTGCACTTCTCTAGCTGTCAGATGCAGCTTGGAAGTCAACCAGGATGTCTAGAAAAAGTAGTTTTTCATATCCTGGTGACTAAGTTCTTCTTCTTCTTCTTTCCTTTTCCCCCTCTGGTGGCTTTTAAAGTCTTTTAAACTTCACTTATACTAAAACAGAGAGTTAGGCAAAAGCCTCATTTTTTCATACACAAAGTTCTGTCTCCTACCAACGGAGGCAAATGTGGAATTGTTGCCAACACTGAGGGAACTGGACAAAGTAAAAGAGAAAGTAAAAAAGCTGACCAAAGCATCTCTGAAAATACTCCCCCCCCCCAAACTCTGGTTTCTAAGATTATGATTATTATTTTCTGTTATTAGAAGCCCTAGGCAACAGTGCAATAGCATTGGGCATGGGACTAGCAATGGCAATTCCTGCCACAGACTAAATAGGTGAGGTGGGTGAATAGGAAAATGGTTGTAACATGTGAGGCAGAGATCAAACCGCGTCAAGTGGCAATGTCAAGAGCTGAAAGTGTCTCTTTGATCCCATAGCATTAACCACAACCTCAGCTTCTCTCACCTACATCTTGCACACCTAAAGGTATCACAAATCCCATTGCTGCAGGTGGCAATGACCCACAGGTCCAAGGTGCCTGCTGTTTCCTGCTGCTGGGAACAAGATGCCAGGCGCACAGCCCCACTCAACACCAAACCCATTTCTAGGTGACTGCACTGAAGGTAAACGTCTCTCTCACATGGCTTAAAAAATTGCTGTTGCTAAAAAGAAAATAAACATTTTTTTTCTTCTGGTTGGAAGTTGTTTTTCACCTAATTAGTGACAAACCCACACGTGCTTCCTGTGCTCTAGCAATTCCTGGGTTCTACCTCTTTGGGCATATTCTCAGGATGTCCTTTTGCTTCTGGCCAGGGGTATAAAGATTGAGGCCATCTCAACATTTTTCGGTTTCCTTCTCATCAGCACTGAGAGTTCAGATCTTCAGAGACCTCTTGAAGTTCACTGTATATTGCCTTTCTTATAAATCTGTTATGTAATATTCAGTACTTTGTGTAGGATATCTTGATAGATTTATCTCTATTTTTTTTTTTTAGGATTTTTTTTTTAATATAGCTTTCCAAGAATAGATGACCTACAGGATGTCAGGTTTCCATGTGATATTTTATTTTATAGAATGAGGTAGTTAGGATTCAGCCACTTGGGTAATAAAAAAGTGCTTCTTCATCAGAAGCAGTGTTGCCTGTTTGAGCTGTGGTCACCTTCAGGACTTTGGCGCACCCTACAGTGCCAATGGTTGTGAGAGGGCTCTCCAGTGAGAGGATCCAAAAATGGAGACAGTCTAGCAGTGCCCACGTCAGCCTGAGGCTTGCAATGGATGCCCAAGGAGAGGACACCCAACAGAGCAAAGGGTTCCAGCACTTCACTTTGGAAGCAGCTGATGTTTGGCACCACCAGTCAGGCAACAGTGCTTTCTCTTTTTTTTGGAAGGAAACTTTGTTCCTACTGCAAGAGTTTTCTGTTATTGCAGTGTTCAGCAACTTGATCATCACTTATGAGGCTGCCAATAACCTAGGAACAAAAAGACAAACTGTGCTGTAGGCAAAAAATAATTGAAACCTCATCTCTTTCCAGAACTTTCTTAGTTTCCCATCCATGCAAGTGATTGCTGGGATTTTGTAGGATGCTGGGCTGGTTTGAATTCCTGCATGCATTTAGTGTTGGAGAGGCTGAAGTAGAATAAGAATGTATCTACACTCTGTAGGAGAACGAAACATTTTGATGCTGTTTCTGGCAAGCTACAAAGTGAGAAATATGAGGAGCAAAATGAGAGAAAACAGGAAGATTTTTTCCTTCTTCTCACTGGATTACTGCAAATGAACTGTATTCAAATTGTAACTGCTTAACAACATTAGTGGGTATGTTTTGATTTTTGCTGCTCCTATTTGACTGTTATCTGAATGTGATGTTGCTTTGGGTTTAAGCCTGTGCATCAGCAACAAGTAGCTTATGATGTACCTGCAGAAATTAATGAATTAATCTGTGATGCAGTGTGCACCTTGGTGTGTTTGTAGAGTACCTGTAACAAGGCTCTTCAATATGTCTCTTCCAAGCAATGGTCTGCAAATAGTTTTTCAAAGTCCCCTTGTAAGGTTTGCTTTTTCCATTGGACTATAGGTAAAATTTGGATGTCCTCGGTACACAAGGCTCTTCTTTCTCAAAAAATGTCAAATTCTAATGAGAGGGAATTTAATCTGTTGGCTAATAAGATTGCATTGTGGGTTGGTTTTTTTTTTCTGATGAAAATATAAACATCATGCATATATGTATACATACTTATGGATATGTACACACTTATAGAAATATATGTTAAAATGTATATGGAAATTCTTGTCTGTTGAATGAAATTATAGAGATAGCACAGTGACAATTAAATGGTACATGATCTTACAGGGTTGTGAAGTTAATAGTGTTTTTTTTTCCCCTGTTTGAATAGAGAAACAGATTGAAAAGATGCATAAACAGCTCCTGCCTCTTCATGGCAATTAACACAGGCTTTTAGTTGCGAATCTAATCCTGGACATCAGCACAGATTGGATAAACACTTTTTGTTCTGATAACTCCTTGAAGTCATCATGAGCTATGTGCTTTCCAATAGACTCCCCTGAATAAGAAGTTGATAAATAGCTTCTATAACACATCTGACCTGTAGGAACCATTTACTCTGGAATCTACAGAAGAGACAGTGGAGCTGGCTCAAGGCTTGGAACTGTTAAGCCGTCTTGGTGTCAGAAAACCACATTGTTTTTACTAAATCAGTCACACTAAGCAAAGCTTGTTACATTGCTTTCCTGCAGCTGCAGTCAGTCTATGTGCTTATGCAATGAGGGCACTGTCATCATCCATCAGAGAGGGTGGCAATGAGCAGGAGCAGGCCAGACAAGCAGCCAGCTTTCACATCTCTTCCGGGTCTGTCTCATACATGAATATATAGCGTCATTGACCAGTGGACAAGTCAGATCTGCACTCAAAGGAACCTGTTTGTTGTTCACAGTGTGGTCCAAGGGCTGTGGTCTGTGTGTAGCAGGGGTTTGCAGCTCCATGTCTACGTGACACCAGACTAAGGATATGGTTTTTCTACAAAAAGTGCTCATTCTTTTCTTCTTTGAAAATTCTGTCCCGTTGAAGGTGAGCACATCGAGTTCTGCTCCATTATCTAAGACTTCACTAAGTTTTAGATAATCAATGATCAAACAGCCCAAATCTTGGGCTATCCATGATGCCCATAATTTCAAACATTTTTGCGTCATACATCTAGGACAACTTTGGGGTTCTTAAAGTAATATTTTAATAGTTTTACAGCTGAAACAAAGATAGGCATAAGCTTTGCATACCATCATTTATTTCTAAAGAACAAACATAATGTTTACAATATTTTCAGGCATGTGGCTTTTACAAAGACAGTCAAATTTCTTTCAGATGAGGGGAGTTTCTTGCCCAATAAAAGCCAATTCTGCACACAGAAAATGGTATTTGTCAAAGTTCAGTTTCAGCCCTGTTGTGTTGATGCAGGAGAGGAGTCTTATTCATGTACTTTGGAAGTCTTTTAGAATATAGCAACATCATCCAGATCACAATGGGCAACTAGGCTAGTTACTGAAAGTCATGGACATCATCCTCAAAAAAAAATATGCCGCAGCTCATATGAATGCTTTAGGGCAAACATTTAAAATGGTAAATTATTATGTACAATATGTGCCATGAGTTCTCTGCTGCCAGCCAGCAGCATTTCTTGGTGAGACACACTCTGTACAGCAAAAGCATAAAACATCTTTGTCCATCAGAATAAATACTTGCTAAATGGTGACATAGTTACTAGGTACGTCTGTCACGAATGGCTTCATCTGGCCTCCTTAAGGTCACGCAGAGATGAGTATGAAAATAGGATGAAAAGCCGTGTTCTTTCCTCTGATTATTGGTGAAACACGTTTCTAAACTGGATCGACTTACTTCACTACCATTGCTCCAGGCTCATTTTCTTAAGTTTTTGCATTATAGATGTTTCTCACCACAGTGGCAAACACAATTTCTGTCGTCCTTCTGTTGTATTGGTCAAATAGTTAGTCTCTGCACATGGCCTTTTGTATACCAAAGTTTTATTGGCATGGTTTCTTGTAAGACTGTTGTAATACCCTTCAGTGACATTGAATTTATGTGTCTGTTGATTATTTGCTTGTGTTAATACCTGAAGCTGGTCTTTGCATTTGATGAGGTATTAGTATATGGAGTATAAATTTGTCAGGTATGAAAGCTAAATAAAAAATCAATTTTATGCATAGGTAGAAAACCAGAGAAATTTGTTTCTGCAGGTAGCTCAGTAACTTGATTCTGCAGGTGGCTCTAGACGTTGCAAACAAAATCTCTGGGAGAGTGTAGACACTGTAGACAACTGTCCTGGTTTTTTTCCTCTGTAGCCCATGGCTGTCCTCCTGATGTAAAAGAGGCATCCACAATTCTGTGTACCACACCACATGGAGTGTTTCCTACTGCATAGATGCAGTTCCTCTTGGCCCAGTAACTTTTGATACTTGTTATGGAGGCAGAGACTTCTGCTGAAATTTAGCCAAATGCTGGATTTTTCTGTATGGTTCAGCCTGAGCTTTCCTCACTGGAGAAGCCAGGCCATTTGAACTGTGCCACGTGAATTCCTGAGGGCTGTAATTTTTCCCTTGCTAGTTAGCAAGCCACAGAGTTTGTGGATGTGTGTTTGTGTTACTGTAATTCTCCTGTAATCAGTATTATAAACAACATCACTGCTGGCTCAGTGTACTCTGGGTTATCACTTGCATGCTTATCATGGCTGACTGAGCCTCATCAGTGATGTTTAAAGGCTTCTGCCAGATCTGGATCAAGTGAGAATATACTCGAATCCTTTCCATTTGCCATGCTCTGACGGATATGTAATGATCTGCTATTTTAAAGAAGCAGCACAGATTTTGTTGACTCACCTTTTCCATGTTGCTGAAATTCATAGTGTTCACCTACCACATTTAATTTAGGCACAAAAAACTCTTTGACACTAAACCTCTTGTGTTTGTCACTGGCAAGGAGGAGTGCCTAGGATGCAGACCCACCTGCAGATCGACTGGGGTGCTTATACACCACGTTTCTTCAAAAGCTTATTGCTGCTAATAGCAACATCACAGTTTTGAGACTGTAGTCCTGGCAGTAAAAGGAACCTCAGATTCCCCGAGGCTCCCCAGGGATATGTTAGGTGGAGTCAGAGTCACCAGAGATATCTGCATCACTGAGTTATCTGGAGTATGGAGTTTGGGAGTGTATCCCCAGGAAGAACCAGCCTGTGCAACGCATGGCCCTTACCTGCAGCGAACCAGTGGGTGTCATTGCCAAATTTACCAGCGGGCTGGCTCCTGTTTCCTCTTTTACCTCCTACCTTATCCCCAGTGTTTGTGCTGCTCCCTCTGCTGTCACACAGCTCCCCCACAGCACTCCCTCTCCAGCCACTGTCGTGGTTTACTAAGCTAATTACATTTTGCATTCTTCTTTTGCCTTTCCAGGACATAACTATCTCTGCAGTATCTTAAGACAGTAGTTACTACCAGTCTCAGTACTGGTGCTCAGTATTGATGCATGGGTTTTTCTATACCAATGGAAGTGGGGTTTTTTCTTCACTGCAGCTAACCTGAAGGCCAGCAGCCACATGAGATACCTTGGGAGTAGAAAGTCGAACAGAGTAAGATCTGGTTCGCTGATCCCTGTACCAGTGAATACAGGCAATTTAAGAGAAACATAAATGGTGCTTGCCCTGGCTATAGGGTGGCCAGGGAGATGCAGCTGAACTTGCCAGACAGTCGGCCTTCTTGGTAGACGCCTGGGCTAGCAGCCAGGGGACTCAGGTTTAATTTACAGTGAAGTCATCTATGTTTATTTCTCAGAAAATACATATTTTAAAAAAATTCTGAAATTAAAACATGGCTAAAACTCTCTACAGTAAACAGAGGTCTTTAAAGGAAAGAATGGCTGCCAGCTTTGCTTTTTGTTCAAGCTGTAACAGATTTGAAGTTTATTTTATACCCAAGGCTTAAAACGATGCTTGAGACAGTTCTTCAAAAGGAGCTGCACATCTGTGGAAGCACTCGCTGAATACTTCAGATAATGCTAGATCTGGGTTGGATGCCCCAGAGATCAAGTCAAAAAGAGAAGTGATTGTTTTGCTTTTGATATCTACACCCAACCCCCCTTGAAATGGGTGACATTTCAGCTGCAAGCACATTATCAGTAGCCTGAGATCAGAATAGCTGTCAAGTACTTTCAATTCGGAATAAAAAACAAACAAGCAATAGAGGTCATGAGTTAAAACTGTAGGACGTGCTGTTAGGGATCTCAGACCTCGTTGTTCTCCCACAGAGAGGAAGTTGTAATCTCTCTCCATAAAATTTGTGTATCGTGGTGGTGAAGGAAGCTCTCACACAGCCCAACTCTTTTGGAGAATGCTTCTGCTGTGTAATTACTTGAAAAATGAAACTCCTCAGGACAGGGAGGTTAACAGGACAGACTGATATTTCTCAGGGTTCTCATCTCTGTATCTTCAGCAAAGCCTGTGTGAAACCAGTGTGCTGCCACCCTCACGAGATGTGAACAAAACGGCTTCATGCTCACTCTTTTGGGTCTCCTGTGTCATGCAGGGCAGGACTTTCTGGTGCAGCACAGCAAATTGCATTTCACAGTTTAGGGGTCTAGATTTTCTTGGCAAAACTCCAGATGTTTTAGGCGATGAAGTGAGTCAAAATTACTGAAATTTGCCTTAATGATAATTTCCTCTCAAAGACACTTTTGTTAAGAATGACAGAGGCTGTTGTTAGTGCTGGAATGGTCCGTGGAGAAGGAGCCTCTCCAATCAGAGTTTGGCCGAATGAAGAGTCTATGAAGGCTTCTGCTCCTATTAATCCCCTAGTGTTATTTTGTAGGTGAGTCCTAAGGTTTTACGTCTCCTGAAGCATGACTGGTGTCTCCAGCACTACCTTTTGACCTAACAAATCTTAGTCCTCACACTCTGAGCTCCCTTCTTTGAGGGCCCTGGAAGACTGCAGGTGTTCATACCCCATCATGCTGTCTTCTAAACACTCAGAATCACTTTCTTTTTCTTCTTCTGGTTTTTTTTTTTGTTTTTTTTTTTTTTTTCAACACACCTATCTATCTTATTCCTCCTGATCTCAGTGTTAAGAACCAAGGGATACAGTAACCTATTCCAAGCAGCCCTTGCAGGTGTTGTCTTCAATGTGAGAAATCCTTTCCCTGTCTTTCAGAGGACAAACTTCACCCTGTCAAGAAGTGTTTCAGGACTGTCTTTTGTGTAATTCCCTATTCTGACAGCCAAGCAAGACTTAGCAGATCTTCGTGAAAATCATTTCCTTCTGTTCACAAGCTACAAATGAAGATACCTCTCGAACCCTCTCCCTAGATCATACACAGGTCTTACATGTTTCCATCACAATTTTTAAGGTGTATCAGATAATGAACACCAAGTACCACTAGCAGTGTGAAAAATTGCCATAGCCTGCCAAAAGTAAGCCAATTGTCTAAACGTCACAAACACATATACATCTCACTGCAGGTGGACTTCAAAGAGCTTCCAAATTCTAGGAAGGTCCTGAAGGCAGCTGAGGGCTAGTCAGCACACTTTACCCCACTGTAGAGCCTAGAAGAGCTTTGATGATCTGAGATTTGTAGTCGACATGACTAAGCCCACATGTAGAGTTCACTGCATATTTTTTCCATATCCTTTCCTTGAGTCACAGGAAAAGTGGAGGGGTGGTTTTCTTTCTCTTAAAGCCTTTTATTCCACCAGACCTCTGTGCCTATGCAGCAGTTAAGAGAAGCAGGTTTGAGAAGGCCTTCTAGCTAGGGTTAGGTGAGCACTAGCAGTGCCTTGTGTGGGATGGAGAGTGTGTAGGGAGCTCCCTCTATTGATTTTCCATGTCTTAGAAGAAATGTTGGGTTCTCCATGTCCTTCACTGGGACAAGTATGAAGCTTTGTGTGAATTCCCTACTAATGATATTCACTCAGTTGAATGGTTTCTTAGATATTTGGATATTCTCATACCACCTAATTATTGACATCTTGAAGTTGGGTGTCTAATCTAGTTTCTTGGCCTCAGTGGAGAGAAATGGATATCTTCAGGTTGATTCATTCAAGCTGTCTTAGGCATTTATCTTACAGTAAGTTGCCCTTGGAAGGTGACCATCGCTCTGCATTGATTGTATGGTGGATGTTGAGTTTTTAGACAGTCAGATAAGGTGGGTCCCACAGCAGGTAACTTTTTCTGACTGACCTCTTAAGAATGAATATTTCTAGACTTTATTTTTCTTTAACATGAACTAAAATCTGCTCACAGTAACACATTGTGATAATTTAAGGACCATACAGTCAATATGTTCAAATGTTTATTTAGAAACTATGGTCCCGCTCAGTTTAGTTGTCAGTCTTGCTCATTAAACTGCAGTATGTTTCATTTCTCTCAGTCTTCCTGTATTTTTGCTATAAACTATTTATGAGTTTTAGAATTCTGCTTATCACCTCTATTTGCAGGGTCCATCACTCATCTGGAAATCGAAAAACTATACTATTAGCCCACAACTTCAGACATCAACTCTGAGTAAAATATGGCTTTTTCTGGATACAGGTTAGGGAGGAAGAGCTTCATTACCTTGCAAGACTAAAAAAAGAAGGTAAAAAGACTATGAGATGCTCAGAACCTATGGGAATAGGGAACCAGGTAAGTGCTTGTGGAGGGAAAGAAATGAAACAACATTTGCTATGACAATGAAGCAATTGCTACTGTACTGCAATAGCAGAATAGATAACAAATACTCCATTAAAAGGAGAAGCTATTATTGCTGATGGTCATATCATAAAAAAATGCAGCCTTGCTGGAAAGAATTAGGTTGTGCCTGATCCTGCAAGACACAGCATCTCACAGGCAACAGGGAATATTCCCTACAGTAGAGAATTTTAGGGAATAGGGAGAAAGCACCACCTGACATGGTGTTGGAGATCTTAGTGGGGATGAGTGAGAGGGTGTGGGAGACGCTTAAGATTTTGAAGCGTGCTTTCCTCTCCTGCTCACTGCAATCTCAGTGGAGGACACCATCCTGCTTTTTCCAGCTGTACCCTCCAAATCCCTGTTTGCCAGGGCTGTCAGAGAGGGCACAGGCTCGGTTGGATTTACCAGTGAGGAGCCCTGTGTTTATGATGGCAGTCTCAGCTTGTAGGGAAAACAGGTAGTCACCTGTGGGAGTCACTGGCTTGGAGAGACATTTTTACACATTCAATAAGCACAGCAACAACGATAGTTGTTGAATATGCAGGTTTCATCAGGGTCCTGAGGGTACCCACAGCCCTGCCCACCGCCGGGGCTCCCCTCACTCCACTCAGGACGCCATGTCAGTCCCCGGGGCCAGTAATACCCCACCATGGCCTCTCTTCACCTCCCCGCAGCCCTGCCCGGCCAGGGGCCCCGCCGGACCTAGCCCACACCGCGGCCTGGCCACCACCGCCCGCCCCCCCCGCCCTAGCGGTAAAACAGTATGGGGTTGGCGGCGGCTCAGCGATCCGTGGCCGTGCCGGGGTAAATCCAAGCGGTGTCAGGCCGTGAGCCGGCGCAGGCCGAGGACCGGGGCGGCAGCAGCCCCGGCACCCCGCTAGGTGTCCCCCGCCGTGTGCACAAGATGGCTGCGGGTTTCGGCGGCCGGCAGGAGCCTCGGCAGGCAGGGCTGCTGCAACCCCACAGCGATGTACCTCCATCCTTCTTCACCTTCCCTCTCGCCGACTCTCGGGACCCAGCAGCAAACCAGCGCTGGCTGGGGACCGCAAACCCAAACCCACTGAGCCAGGCTTAGCAAAGCCAAAGCGAGGGATTGCAAAAGCAAACCCACATCTTCAGGTGCCCTCATCGGCTCATTGAAGGCGCTGGAAGTGGCGGTGGTGGAGCTCAGGGGCCGTGGGTGACCGACCCCTCCATCCCACAGTGAGGATTGTGGCCATAACCCAATGTTTCTCTCCTGGTGTCTCCCAAGTTGTCAGCAAGGAATTGGCGGTTTCACTGGCCTTTAGGTAATCGTAATTGTTTTAGGCTATGGAAGTAGTTTTCCAACATAATCTCCTGAACGGAATGAACAGCTATTTTACTTTGGGGCCTACAGGAGAGGAGAGGAGGGACTCTTTATCAGGGAATGTAGTGATAGGACAACAGGTAACGGTTTTAAACTGAAAGAGGGTAGATTTATATTAGATCCAGAGCAGAAATTCTCTGCTGTGTGCATGGTGAGACGCTGGAACAGCTTGCACAGAGAAGCTTTGGTTCCCCCTTCCCTGGAAGTGTTCAAGGCCAGGCTGGATGGGGGTTTGAGAAACTTGGTTTAGTGGGAGGTGCCCAGCCCATGGCTGGGGGCTTGGAACAAGATGATCTTTAAGGTCTCTTCCAACCCAAACCATTCTATGATTTTATGATTGCACTTGTAAATGTGACAAATAACTGATTATGTGTAAAAATGTCAGATGTGATGAAAAGTTGGAAGTAGACTTTCTGAAGAGTGCATCAGATCATGATTTACCACTGTTTTTTATGTGCATGGTTACAGGTTCCTTCTCTGACTTGCCTTGTGCTAGTGAGATTTTCCCAGGGTACAAATATGTGACTCGTCCTTTGGGCTGCATTTATGACTACATGAGCATGTACTTCACAGAGTGCATGCTCATGTAGTAATCTAGCTACCATTGTTGATAAATGTTACACTTTTGCAGCTGGGGGAAAGCCAGTTGGCATAGAGAGACCATGTCTGTTCACTCCAAACAGACACTAGGGAGGATGCTCAGATGCAGTTGCTAAACACTGCACTGTTTTGGAAGCGAAGCATAAGATTTTAAAACTAAAGGTATGGGTGGCTTGCAAACAGTGCTTTCAGAAAACCAGTCTAGGGCACATTTTGAGCCACTGGTACTATTTCTGAGTTCTGAAATATTAGGGAACTGAAAAGGCTGAAGAAAATCTTAATATTCTGCCATCATTTAAAAAAATCTGAAGGTAATGACTTGTTGAACTGGGCTAAATAAAGGCCAACTAGCTTCACGTATGTTTTGGGCAGATGATAGAACTGCAGAAACAGCAGTAAGTTAATGACTGGTAAAGAGTGCTAAAAGGGGACAGTCTCATTCAATAGCAGTGCTTATGCAACTTTCTTTCCTTTTCCTTTTTACTAATGACATTATGAGTCATCTAAAATTTAGTCATGTAATTTTGTTCATCTGGTTTAGATGAAGCAGATACTCTCATATTAAGATGGATCTGTTGAGTAGGTGGGGTGAGTTGCTCTTTGGAGACACTGGTCCTCTATGAGTAGGACTATAGAGGCAATCTGGGCTGGAAGTCCAGATACTAGATGGATACAGCCAAGTGAGGTGAATCCAAGCATATACACCTAAAATTACAGGTACTACAGAAGTAGACAAATCAGATTTTGAAAAGAACAGGCAAATATTCAAGGCCCAAATTAGACATTTTAGAACTTTAATAGTGAGGATAATTTTCTTAAAGGTGTTGATGTGACCGCAGCACTTGACAGTCTTGACTATGTTTTTATTAAGACGGGATGTTCTAAAAGCCAAGTTACAGTTTAACTCCACATGATGCAGGAATAAATTGCTGAAGCTTTATGCTAGGAAAGAAGGTAGATGGCAGACTCTTCTGCCACTGAAGTCCATCAGTCTGACCATGCTTTTCCCTTTGCTGCCTTGTATAGCAAGAAAGATGATATAGCAAGAAAAATAACAAAACTGCACTGGGATGGTATTTTGAACTGAAACGAACTGAAATGAGTGAAAAAGTGCACATCTTTTGTTGAGGTTGTAATTAAAAATCACAATAAGAGTTCTCCAAGATCCAAACCCCCCCCCTCTTCCTAATCCTGCTAAAACACGGCAGCCATATTAAAACACTCCCAAAAAGGCCAGGGGAAGAGATCCTGATTTTTGTAGCAGCCTAAAGATTGGCAGAGCAATAAATAAAAAGGCAGAAGAAAAAGTGAAAAAGAAAGAGAGAGGTAGGATGGGCATATGTGCTTACATACTCCTTAGATTTATAAGAAAGTTTTTCCAGCCCTCAGAGGTGGCAGATGAAAGGAGGGGATGTTTGGATTAATTCTTGTTTTTATTTCTTAACCCATGATAATAGCCTGCTTTTCCATCTTGTGAGGATTTTCCCATAAAAACTTATGGCTGAATATAGACACAGCTATACCCATTCAAATTTATTTAACCCAGAAACACAGCTCTTGGAGGCCAGGTATGCATTTGGGAACACCATCAGAGAGAATTAGGATTTCCTTTGGCGATTAGTGTGTTTCTACTTCCTGCTAAACTAGTATCGGTGAAGCTCTACCTGAAAACACGTCCCTGTCCTTGTGTTTTGTACAGCAGGAGTTCACTGGTGCAGCACGGGTCTGGAAAGTTTGCATATGGTCAGAAGTTGAGGTATTTTCCTGTATTTCATAAAATTCTGCAGCTGGTCAGAGCACATATGCTAGAGCAAAATTTTTGAAAGTCCTCTTTGGAAAATAATGGGGTGTTTGTATTTTAAACCATCTCTGGTTTAAAATCTTAGATGAAGCATGACAGCTACTTTTCCTTGCCTGGTGGTTGCTACCTTGACTGAATTTGCAGAAGTTCTCTGGTAAAATATTCATCAGGTTAGTGTAAAAAGTCCAGTGAGAACAAAGTGAGCTGTTTCTATTGCTGCATTACATCATGTATTGAGTCATTCCTATGTCATCAATGTTACCTCATATCGTTCTGGTATCTGGTGGCCACTATGAGAAGGGAAATGTCGCTGTGCCCGGCATGTTCCTCCTGGAAGAGTAGAGGAGGAAAGGTGGTGGTGGCAGAGGCAGGCAAAGCGCACACAGGTACCTGCACAGGGGTTTTTAGTCACTAGGAAAAATTTCTGTGAGCAAAGATTTCTCCCAGGCAGCGACTGTCTTATGGAGATGCTGAAGGGAAGGCGCTAGGACGCAGCTGACCTTGAAAACATTCCTAATTGAACCCCTTACTGAGTTTCCCAGGTGTCAGGAGGTTCATTACTGTACTAAAAATGAGAAAACCAAAAAGTGCAAACAGAAAGAGCAGACCTCCTGCTAGGCTGAGCGGCTGGGGTCGGAGCGGCTCTTTTGCTTTGCTTGTGCGGAGAAGAGCGAGTGAACGAAGCTGCTAATGGAGTGCCTGGTTTTGGCCGGGCTACAAAACCCATTAAAATGGCAGAGCCAAGACAGTGACAATATTTTGGCATGACTTCTCAGTGGTCACAGTGACCCTATATATCATTTTGTGTATTTATTTTTCTATATGTATACAGTCACCTCAATGACTTGGCGTGCTTTCTAGTCACGCCAGCCAAACCAGACCTTTTCTATTTGGCTCTACCTTCAACCTTTCTGGCGTGTTGACTTCTACCAGGAAAGCTGGCTGGCAGAGGAGCCTCTGGTCTCAGCTGGGACGTAGCTGTCTGGTTTTGCTACAGTCATCAAGGCACAAAGGGAGAATCTGTGTTTATTTTTACGTAAGAGATAAAGAGAGTAAAGATGATTAGAAAGAGTGAAGCAGGAAACAGTAGAGCAGGTGTTGCTTTTTAAACCAAGCAATGTGTGAAGTTTTAAAACATAACAGCATAAAACCATATATAGTTTAAAACTGTCTAATAAAACCAGTTGCTAGATCAGTCTCATCTGAAACACCTGCTTGCTTTAGCTTAGGAGTATTTAAAACTAGTATTTGTCACCTCCACGTCCTTTGCAGAAGTGGGGGTATCTGTCAAATTTCTCCTGAACTATGAATGTATCTGAGAGTTTGGAAAACGAAAGAATTAAAACCAGTATCCATTAACTATCAGAAGCAGGAAGATGCATGAACCACAAAGTATAAGAACTCAGGGATCCACTTTCAGCTTCATGAGTGGCCAGTACTACGTTATGGGTGCAATGTTTAATGCTTGCTGTTTGCCCGTCTGGACGCGTTCCTGTGTGACCTGATCTAGGTGTTCCTGCTCTGGCAGGGGGATTGGACTAGATGATCTTTCAAGGTCCCTTCCAATCCCTGATATTCTGTGATTATGTGATTCTGTGCCTGTGTACTCACCACCCAAAGACACAGCAGTTGCAAGCTGTACAGCACTTTAGTCAAGCATCGGCGTAGAGCCTGCATAAAAACCAAAAGCAGAGGTGATCCGAAGATACCCAAAGTGAAACAGTGTTTTGATAGCTGGAAAGCAGAGACTTTAGAGGGGCTTAGTAGTTCCTATCTCGCTGACAGAGATACCTTTCACAACTAAGAGAGCTGTTTGAAGAGACTACAGCATGAGGAAAGGGAGTGAAAAATGTTATGCCAGCAACTCGTGCTTCATCTTTAATGTCATTTTACCCTGATGTGGGGATGGTGCTGTCACTCTGATCTCAGAGAAATATCTCGAGTGATCTTGTGAAATANAAAAAAAAAAAAAAAGTGAATATGCAGCTCCTTCTGTCTGCTGCTTGCAGACAAGTTCCCATGCACCATTCTTGTAAGAATAATTCTTTGAATGAGTAGCCCATTATTAGCATTGGTATTAATTGTCATATTATTGATGCACTAGAATGAACTGAGTTCAGTCAGGGCTGCTATTCTGTGGTGAAGGGCTGTTGTCTCATACTTAATGGTCTGGAAAGAATACATTCTAAACCCATGTTTAATAGAGTATATAATAACAACAAAAAGAGGTAATAAGGACAACAGTGCTAGAAATTATGTTATTAGAATGCTGTTAGAAAGTTAAGCAATTGGAGGTATGGGCAAGTGTTAGTGAAGCTCAAAAATCCACCCTTTCAATTTGGGAGGAACAGGATACACTGTACTGCTTTGCTGAATCTTCTAGAGAGTCAATACATTTTAAAAATCCATAATAACTTATATTTTATATCAATCATTTAACATCTGTGGTATCAAAGATAGCCTTTGGGTAGCTCTGAAAAATTGTTCTGACACATTGGCAGAAATGACCATTTGTTTGCCCTGACTTAAGACTTTAAGAAAAAGTGTTGTACTTTTATAAGCGATGGTAAACAACTACATAAAGAAATCAGGATGCACACAACCTGAGGCCAGGCAAGGGCTGTCTGTTGTTGATTTCTGAATGGTTCAATGCAACACCTGACTTACAGAATCACAGAAATATTTTCTGGAAGGGACCACTGGCTGTCACCTAGTTCAACTTTGCCTTGGAGCCGGACTGGTAGTTACACTGGGACAGGCTGGAGAGACCTGTCTTCCCACGTGGATTGAAAAAAGAAAATGCTGATAGGACATTCTGGTGGTGTCCAGTAATCCACAGGCAGAGTATTAGTTTTACACTCATCTTGTGAGAGATGTGTGTATATATTTACTGTATATGATGTAAATTAAATTGTAGGACCAATTGTGATACGGGAGAGATAAATGCTTTGCTCCACCTCTGGGCTGTGCATAGAAAACATGTGTCCTGACATATTCTTTAACCTTTGTAAGTGTCATGAGTTGCTGGGCCATCTATAAAAATATTGCTAGCAATTTTTTATCATCTTCATCATTCCCTGATTGTACCTAAATGTATGCAGATATAATACATTGATGTAAAATGACCCAAGTACCGGCTTTGCCAACACATGGTGTACCCTGTTATCTTTCAACGTGGCATAAGGTTTGGACGCCACCCAGGTAAGGAGCACAGATAAAGGCGCTTGGCTGAGCCGTGGGTGCTGTCCCCGTGCATGTTTACAGCCTGGGAAAACAGAAGGGAAAAATGTCAGCTTAAACTTCAGCGGGTCTTTGAGCTCAGCACTCATAAACCACTTCCTCATTACTTCATCCCTTGAAAAACATGGGCCGATAAAGCTGGCAATTACTATGGGATGCTCATCTAAATAAACCTTGGCATCACGTAAGCTGAGCAGCGAACAGCAAGCTGGGAGGACAATTTCTTAAGTCCTTTAATGCTGACCTTTGCCCCAAAATCTGCGCTGCCACCAGTACTTCAGTGTGGAGAGATGCAAAGCAGAAGTGTGGTTCTGTGCCCCTGTGCAGCAATGAAGAATTGAACTTGTTTTGCCTCTCTCCTCCTCCCCTTCCCTCTTGGGTCCTTCTGCCACACCAAAATGGTGAGAACTGGCATGGCCTGAGCCTCGCTGATGGATCTGGCTCTTGCACATATGAATGCCACGGCTGTGTTTGAGTTCATGTTTGCTCACAGGATGGACAAAAGACATATTTGGGAGGACTGTCCATGGCTGGGGTACAGAAGAAGAGAGCAAGTGTGTTCATTTGGACCACAGGCACAATTTACAGTCAAAGTGCTTCAGTGTACTCTGCTGTTCATTACAAGGCTCCAGTCAGAGTCAAAATATTAACTTTCAATTCTTCATTGCTTGATTTGCAGTAAATATTGGAGCTGTTTCCCCCATAACTGGGAGGTGGATTGGATGGGGTGTGTGAATGATGCAGGCAGAAGATATCCAAGCACCTGCTGCAAGGTCTTGACTGTCATCATAGCACTACCAGAGCTGATAGTTTCCAAAGGTGATAATGTGTACTCAGGGGACACCACCCAGTGGTGTCACTCTTGCTGGGCAGTAACAGTATCTTTGAGCTCCTCTGCTAGGCAGGGGTGAGATGATGAGCGCTGGACTTGGAGTAGTGAACATGTCAGGAGCTATAGCGCCTTTGAGTGGCTTCCACTGGCTGCAAACCTGAGAGCTTTTCAATGTGATCAAGCCAGGAATGTGGCCAACCTGGTGATTTCATGGAGAAAAATAAAGGAACTAGTTCTCTAACCCGGTATTGTGGCATGATTTCGACGTTAGAATAAAATGAACTGCATCTGTTTAAACCACCTGCGGATCTGGCCCATAATTTTCAGGATCGCAGCATCCTGTTAGAGCAAACCACTCTGAAGATGGTTCAGATACAGTGTCAAACAGAATTTGGCCCAGTGACTGTAACCAAAGTCAGAATGTTTATTACCAGTTAATTTGTACGCATGCCTGTGGCTCTTATTCTTGGAAACAACCTCCCCGTGTGACTGTGAAATGCTGCTATTTCTGCTGCAAAAAAAGAACATTTTTCCTGCGGTAGACCAAGTCATCTTGGAAGCGCTGCTCAGCTGATGTAGCTGTTTGTTGAACATCCTTTCTCTCTGCGTAGGAACTTCTGGCATAACGCAGTAGACAATGTAGCTGTATGGCACCTGCATCTGCTCCGCTGTACCTGTAGGACAGGGGATTAAATTCAGTCTGGGTGCAAGCAGAGGGAATTCTGCTGCTACAGGAAAATGTCCCTGTTGCATACAGGTCTTGTTCTCCTCCCACAGAATGAAGATGGGGAACTGACTTTGTGATATTATTTGAAACCATCAGCAAGAAATAATTGACTGGTCTGCAATCCCCAGACACATTCTAGTGGGAGATTTTTAAGGCTATTTGAGCATTTTGAACTACATTGTTTCTCCCTGAGCCGAAAAATTCTTCCCTGCCATTCTGCACCTTCTATTGATCATGGTTCAAGGATCAAAGTAAAGTGCATTTTGTGAGAAGCAAAGGTTAAAGTCATTCACAAAGTTTCTTGACTCTGCTGGGAGTTCAGGGGCACGCATTTGGGCAGCACATGCAGGCTAGAGTCCTGGTGTCCTGATGTCTGTCCGTNGTCACCACTCTGGTGTCGAACCTATTTATCATTTTGTCTGGAATTCACAAATGAAGCGGTTATCCCTCTTCCATGCTTGCTAAGGGCGGGAGGATTTTGCCCCTCGGGTTTAATTAAGCACCAAAAGTCGTGGCTTTATTTATTGATAAGCCTTTCCAGGGTGCCCGTCGCTGCAGTGTCTGAGGCCACTCAAGCCGTGACCCTGCCACATTCCTTTGGGAGGCAGGGAAAGGTCTCGGGGGGCTTATCGCTGCCGCCTGGGAGTTCACCCATCACTAACTGAAATAGCGCTAAATGTGCAACCTGCCGACAGCGGAGGCAGCGCCGGCTCCAGAGGTGGGGTGATTGTAACAGTATTTGACTTGCTACGAATATGAGACACTGTAATTAGAAAACAGCTTGAGGGAGGCTGGATGGAAGAGACAATAAGGCAGAAGTTGTTAATCCCTTTAACACGTGCACGATAATTGGTACAGAAGCTTACGCACCTGAATGTACTTGGGATAGAGAATAAATGTGAAAACAGCGCTGTTGTGGTTGGGGTTTTTTTTTTTTTTCTTTTTTTTTGCAAGACTGCTGTCAGTATTTCAAAAGGTTCTAGTAAAAGCAAGATCCTGAAAATGTCATGTGAAGTTCAAGTCTCAAAAGCCTGCATCTTTTCTGGGTTTTCCCATTTCTGACAACAGCAAAAAATTTGCAGCTTAGGAAAATTCCCAGGAGAGGAAATATTATTTATAGCTCAGTGCTTTCTTTTTTTTTTCTTTCTTTTTTTTTTTTTTTTTCCCTCACAATGCCATGTTGCTGGTAAGCACATACTTGGAAATTAATTGAAAAATAATAGTAAGAAAAAATTAGGAGAACTTTTCACCTCTGCGAATAACTTTTTCTTTCCCCTTACCAGTGCTGGATACGGAACGGGGAAGCAGGTGTCATAAATCCACAAAATAATTATTCCCCATTTGCTACATTACATTTTATTTATATTCCCTGGCTGTTATTTTACGTTAAGTCTGCAAGTCCTCTTGTTAGGTTTTAGCTTCCACCCCAGCGAATGAGCACATAGCACATAACCACTGTTGCCACAGAGATTTCTTTTCCAAAGCTTAATTACTCTCTGGTTATGTTCATGAGAGTTTTAAGTATTTCTGAGGGGCCTTGGTGACTGTAAATTTTTTGCCACAAACTTGCTTTTTGATTGGAAATAACTGGTCTGTCACGCACAAAATCATCAGATGTTTTGCCATTAAAGGTTAGATTGATTTTTATATAAAACCTAATAAGATTTTGAGTTTTTAGGTCCAGGTAATCTGTCCTTCTCGGTCATGTCCCTGGGGAAGAAGAAACTTCAGACTTTCATGATGTTAATCTCAAAGTGGAGAGCTTGAAAGAAGAAACATTTTGATTTATGATAGAAGCTGTTGCTTTGAGTAGTGAGGACCTGTTCTCAGCAGCGTCCCAAGTACCTACCAGACATAAGGAAGGAGATGTTAAATGCAGTAAGGAGCATGTAGTCAAGAGATGATGGAAGAGATCAGAGGGAATAAAAGCAGATAGAGGAATTTTCTGTACAAATCTTTAGGCAGCTTTGTAAAATGTGTCTGAATAGACAGTTCAGCAGAATATAGCAGGGCCTTGCCAACAAACCCAGAGAAACCCAACCTCTTCTCTTTTCTCTCTTATATTTTAGATAGCAGTGTGGCATCCCCATGGTTTTGTTTTCACTCCATCAGAGCTGGTGGTGCTGGCTCCAGACAAGCTCCCTCAGCCAGGAAGAGAGGTTGCAGACCATAATGGCACACAGGCTGCCCGGCTGTGCTGAACAAAGGAGAGCAGAGCAGAAGCATCTGAATCAGTGCCCATCAGCACTGGTAAGTGCAGTTGTCTTAAGCGTGGGCCTGAAAATAATATTGCTGTGTTAGCCTGCCTCCACACCAATGTTAAAGAGGATTACCTTTGGTCACGCTGTGCTGCTTCCACCTCTGGACTAACGTTTCTCCCATTTGCTTGGGAGTCTCTGAGCCATGCTCCACTGAGTGGAGTAGTTGGAGTAAAATTTCCTTTTATTCAAAGAGCGCCACTTTGCAAAACCAGCAGTGAAGTGGAACACGAGTGTGAGTAGCCTCCAGGACAGTTGGCTGTGGAAAATGAATAATCTGAGCTTGTGCTGGGGGGAACTGCTGTTTCTTTGTCCCGCCATGAGCATGATCAACATCCGCAAGACATTTTCTCCAGCAGACCTTGGGTTTCAGTCTCAGGCTTCTTTCTTCAGAGTCAAAATTGCTTCGTTTCTAGTTCTTTGCAATTATCTTCATATAAAGATTGAAACAGATGGGTAAAATTCATCCTCTTTGTTGATTCCAAAGCCTTCAGTAGAGCAGTAATATGAGACTGGCCTGTATTTAGAAAGTTGATACGGTTAAAGTTTGAGGAGCTAAATGATGGCTCAAGATAGGCACCATGAAACAAGAGAGCTGGAGGGTGAGCACAAGTTACACTCCCAGTGGAAGCAGGGTGTTTTGCACAGCATGGAGGCATATTCCGTCAGGTGATTCAAAGGCTCCTGCCCCCACTTTGGACTCCTGCCCCGGCTCTGGTTACATCCAAGCAGGCCAGGCTCTCCACCAGAGATGACCAAGACCTGCCCAACAGAGTCACGGGGCAGCCAGGTTAATGAGAGGGAGAGCAGGACTGTGCGGGGTTGGAGACGTACTGATTCACTGTTTCCAGCAGGTGTTTTTTGCCAGTGCAGCTCCTGAGACCCTTGTTAGAAGTGAAAACAGCTCTGCCCACGGGCACGTTCTCTAAGGAGAGCAGCTGTTTTCATAAAAGCGATTAAAATCTGTACCAACGAGACATTTTTATCAGAGTTCTGGCCAGCAACCCCCCTGCTTAGCTCCCCCTGCAAATCTCCATGCAGGTGTTTCAAGAGGGAAAGCTGAGAGAAGGAAAAAAGCGAGCCTTCGCCAAAAGTAAGCATGACTAACAAATTACTCATAATTAAGGTTTGTTAATTGCATAGAACCCAATTAAACCTTTCCACATCTAAAATGGAATAACTTATGCTCACTCACAGCAGGGCTGTTTAGCTGTTAGACATTTTTGGTGACACTTGTCTGTTGATTTGCCGTTAGATAACTTCTTGGCTTGACGCCAGCAGGGACTGAGCTAAGAGACTTTTTGTACATGTGTTTGCAGCACATTTTCACAAAGGGTTGCCAGAGTTTGGCCCACGATGACTAGTGAGTGGATTTATTACATTATTATTTTAGATTGTTATATTATTATTATGCATGACTGACATCGTGAAATTCTTATGTTACAGAACTATGTAGAGTTAATATAAAACAGTAAGCCAGAGAGGCATTTTTCATAGAATTCCAACCTGAAGTGCAAATTTTATGTAACTGAGAAGTCATGACTTTATGTAGCATTTAGAACTCTGCTAGAATGAGGGTACCTCCCCAAAACATATTGCCACAAAGTGAACCTGGAAGAGATCTTTCCCTGGATTCTAAAAAAATGTGGATGACCAAAAAAATATCATTTCCAAGTGTGTGTGCCTCTTCCCTTCTCAGTTCCAGCTGGGACCACAACTGGAAATACCAAAATACCACAGAAATGTAGTTCTTGTGGTACTTCCATCTCCGGCAGAAGCAGGAAGCATTAGGAATCTTCCAATAAATCATGTTTTCATGAGGTTTCCAGCCCAGTGTTGCAAGTTCAAGAATTTTGGATAATAAACCCAACTCTGCTTGTCCATCTGAAGCAAACACCTCACCCTCAGGAGACGTACCTTTATACTTAAGGACTGCTCTGTCTGAGATGCTGCTGATACTGCTTCTAAGCCATAACATTTCTTCAGTTTCATGTTAAGTCCAGCTATAAATTGGATTAAATCTTGATACAAAAGACAGATTTAACGTTGGCCTTCCATTTCTGTCAGCTGCATAACAGGATTTTCAGCCCAGGACAAAGGCAACTGCAAGACTCAGCAGATTGAATGCCCATGGCAGAAGAGTTGCAGCAGTCTGCTCTTTGGGTGGATACCTGTGTGGGGACAGGTAAGAAACAATATCACTCTGTATCATGGAGAATTAAAAATGAACAGAGCCTGAACTACACCCAAACTGGCCATGGCAGAAGAGGCAGGACTTCCAGGATGAGCTGCTGAGCCAAAGAACTTGAAGACCCACAAGAAGAGTGGTGTCTCTGATGCACCCTGACCTGCCCCTGGGAATTAGCGCTTCTTTGTTGTGCAGAGGTTGCATCAAAGCCACCAAGCCCACCACCAGCTTCTCCTCCTATGTGGTACAATCTGTAAGACACTGGTTTGTGTGGTTGGCTGTTCAGATGTGGTGGGCTCACCAGATCAACCTCAGTAGGTCTACATGATGGTGGCACTATCAGACATGTTTTTCTGTCCTTTCAGAACGGAGCTTTGCTGAAGCCTCTGTAAGAAATCAGGTCAGTGTGATCGCACACAAGAGACTTTCATTGTGTGCGGGTTGAAATTTCACTACAGACAGATCACAAGATTTGCATGACCTTGTGATCTCTTTTGTGAGTGGTGGTTGTGCAACAGATCCCCTGGTAAGATAAGACAACATGAGGATTTACACAAAGCGGGAAAGTTTACTAGAGATACGGCTTGCCATTTTCCTCTTTTAAGGAGGTAACACCTACATTTCAGCCTTAGGAAAAAAAAGAAACCGAAAAAGACTCAATATTTGTATTCTCTTTTGAGGTTTCATGTGATGCCAGTTCTGCAGTCCTTAACTTCTAAGACCTCTCTCTGTAGCAGGAAGACTACTGGTTGAAAGCAATAATTACTGGCAAACATTTCTTCGCTTTCCAGCAGCTGATGCTGAGGGCAGCGTAAATGGGATAAATCCACGTTGACCACTTTTTTAGCAAGGGCTGTTGAAAGGGTTGTAGCCTAAGGGTAAGGTTTGTTCCTTCCACATTCCCTTCATACTGTGTGAGGTGGCTGCCGGTGAGCTACACTTGCAGCCAACCTCCCAGGTTACAGGTAAGAGAGAAAAAAAGGAAAGCACAGCTCACGTCCTCGTATTTTGATGAGGCATTTAGACTAGACGTTTCAGTGTCTGTGTTGGCAGAGGTGGCAGGAGGTACCCCCTTCATCTCCTCCTGTATGGTTTGGCCAGGCAGCTGATATCTCCGCTTTCTGCAGGCTGCACTTTTACAGTTCCCAACCCTCTGGTGCCTGCAGACCCTGCCTGCTATTTTGTTCGGTGCAGACTGTCACAGAGGGAAACACGTGCTTACACAGAAACATTGCTTTTGTTCTTGTGCTTTTGTTCCCCTCATTTAAAATGCTCTTTTGCATGAAAAAAAAAACCCAAAACCAACAAAACCAACCCTAGCTATTTCCTGAGTTAGAAGCCTGAAGAGATGCAGGCCTTTGAAACATTTTCTTGGTGTGTGGGCAAAAACTAATAATAACTTTGTTATAGCATATATGACCGATTCTGCTGATACTCAGATTGCAAAGTGTTTTGGCTGCTTGCATTTGCAAATGCTTTGTCCATTTCTGGTTTCCTTTGCATTTAATGTAAGATCTTGCGAGCATTTCTGTTCATTTAAAAATAAAACCCAAAGCCTTTTTGCTGACCAGATGAGTTTCTTCAAGAGCACACACACATATACATTCACATACATCAATAGCTTAGGAAATATATATTTTTTTAATAGCATTACCTGCAAGGACAATAAAATGCCTGCTAAATATAGTTAATATTAAAAGTTCCCATAATAAGTCTTAGCTTTCAGGAATTTAGAACCTGGCTATAAACAGTGACTTTCAATACTCAGGAGAATAATATTTTTCCTTAAAAACAGAAGAGAAGAGTACATGTTGAACTGGCCATTGATTTTCCTTCCAACAGGAAGCCTTTCCGTAAATGTTGGTTGCAATGATGTGTTTATTAGTTTTGAATTACTGCTGTGGTTAGTAACTCCCTCTATTTCTTTTGAACACAGTGATGTGTTCTGGGATGTGTTGCACACTCTTCCTCTCAAAAATAACATCAGAAAACAACAGACTTTACAATAAAACAGGGGAGAGATGATGTTGGTTTGGAAATAATGATTTGGGGTTAGCCTCCTGTTCCTGTTATAAAGTCTCATGATAGGAACAACGTTGAGTGGTGTTGCCAGTATGCACTTTATAAATAGAGTGAAGGGAGATTTATGTGTCTAAGTCATCTACGTGTCTATCTAAATCATCTAAGGACAAAGAGATTAGCCAGCAGTGACAGAAAATGGTTACCATCCAGCAAGGCCTGGGTGGCCTGTGGCACAATGGTATAACAGCTGACAGTCGCTCCCCAGCAAGCAGTGTGTCCGGAAAAACATCTGTAGCTCAGGAGCTGCTTGTCATCGCTGGAATTACTTAATAGCCACCATGGAGCAGTTGTTGGCGGGGCAAGGCAGCGACCTGCCCTGTTAACTGTGCATGGGATCCTTTCCCCAGGTCTGGTCACAGGCAGGGGAAGGTTGCTCAACGAGGTGCTGCTCTCCTGGCTTTGTACCTCTTTTATAAGTAGGCAGGAGAAGGCTGACTGGAAATTTGGCTGTTTTCGTTCTTAATAAAGTGACTGATTAGATCTGAGATTTCTGAGGAACCAAAGGACAATTGCAAAACAAAACAAGGGAGTTCCTGTCCTCTGTATGCCTCTGGGCTTTTTCAGGGTATTTTGCAGAATAAACTGTTCTAGACCTATCTCACACTTGTACAGGCAGTTGTCAAAGTGTTTACTCCTCTGCTTTCTAGGAGGTTACAAGGGCAGTGCTGAAGTTCAGTACTCTTCCCAGGCTGGCAAACTACTCTTTTGCAAAACCTGTTCTTAAGGGTGTTCATCTTGGGATGTCTGCCTGTTCCCCTTTAGAGACACTTGGGGAAATTGTCTAAGAGACGTATGAGAAATTTATCTTGTGCTGACTTACAGATTCTTATGGCAGTTTATACTCTTGGATCTTGAACTCTCATCTGATATTATATTGCTCAGTGTGGAGGAGTATAATCACAAAGCCATGGAGAAAATTTTCAGCTCTGTCCAAGTTAATGTGGTAAATGTGAGAGGTCAATTTATAAAAAAGCTCAATATTTAATTACAAGAGGTGAAAGACAACTTTATCATATATTTCTTAAGAGCTGGTGTTTCCAAAGGTGTGGGGTATGTTGTGAAAATCCTCTTGGTGTTGCCAGTGATGGTGGGAGAACGAGAAAACTTCAGAAGGAAAGTTTAGGAAATTAGTTCTGGCCACATGGATCTCAGCAGAAAGCCAAGCAGACTGGAATGTCCGAGCCAGAGGGATTTGGGGAATTATACAGGGGAAGACAGAAAGTCTGGAGAGTTCTCAGGAAAAGCCCATGTCTACAAGTGGATGAAGTTACTCAAGAGAAGGTGTAGGAGAGAGGACCTTTGTTAGCACTCATGGGTGGGTGGTGAGGAGCCTGGTTTACCAAGAAAGACATGTATGAGTTGGCTAGTTGGGTAGGCGGAGATCCAGAAGAACATATGAAGCATGCAGGGCAGTGCATGATGGACTGTGTTGAGGAGAATGAGAGCAGAACAGTCTTGGGAAGAGGAAATATAGAACAATTACTGACTCCACAGGTAAAGCCAATTGAAATAGGTCTGTTGTGAATATCCACCAGCAGTGGTGACAGATAGCTCCTGCTGCTTTGAAGAACATGTCTTCTCCCAAAAGAAAGCTGAAGCACACAAACATGATTTTACATTCTCAGCAGCAACATGTAGAGCAGAGAATTCAGTCCATGTCTTCAGTGACCCCTCTAGAAATTGTCTTCTGCCAGTTATGTCCATTCCACCTAAATGCTGCTGTAATTGGCACTGTAAAAGTTCTGAGGCAGATGGGGACAGGCTCTGTGCAAGGAGGTGTAAGATTTGCTTTGTTACCCTTCCTGCAAGTAAATGTCTCAACTGCATGCTGTAGTTCCAGTGGTCTGCCTGTTGTGCTCGTCAACATACAACAGTGCTTAATGCAAAGAGGAACACACATACCGAGACTTGTAGCAACATCATAAAACCTCACAGAGCCTTCCAGTTAGTATTTTGATGGCATAATTAGAAAGTCCTTTCAAATATGACCTTTTAACTGCTGATGCCATTCTGTAACTTTCACAAAAGTGACTGTGTCAACCGCATCACATGGCTGAAGTTAGACTGATTTTCAGCCATGTGATGCTATTTTATCACCCTTAGGACAAAGGTTAAGCCCTCCCTTTCTTTTCTGTCTTAGACACCACTTTCTTTGGTCCTCTTACTTTGATACTGCTAAAATTCCTGATGACCACAGAGTTCAGAGTTTTTATAATCCACCGTGCGCTTCTCTGATGAAGAACTCTGCTATTGTGCTGCATGTAACAGAAATACCTTCACACAATGAAGCAATCATTCTTCCCCGGCAGGGTCTGAATGTCTTGATTCTCATCCCGCAGCAGGTTTGGCAGGGAACAAATTCCCCAGCTTGCAAAGGGCAGTGGCCAGCGTAATCTTTCTGCATTTTAAAACATTCTTTAATGTTAGGCTCTCTGCATTCAAATGGTAACTTTAGCTGACATAGAGTTTTGTAGAATATTTGAACTGCAGCCTATTGAAACTCTACTCCGCTGCATTTGTGAATATTTTTATTACAGTATAAATGTGCTATTTTCCTTTTTATTTATTATGGTGCAAGCATATATTTAATACTTGCTCAGTGGCTTATTTGGAGGCTGCAGCTTAATTTTTCGCTAGATGGGATACGTGCATTATTGGAAGCTTGATACAAAATGGGCAGCATTTAGATAAAGGCTCATAGTTTTTAAATCAACTTAATCCAGCTTGTGGATTGGATGGTCAGAAGAGAAGTGCAGTTCTGTTTGGGGTATTATTCCATGGTGTTGCTAAGTAAATGGACAAGTGTTGGATGCACAGTTGGAGCAAAGTGAATTTACTGAAGTTGAGGACTCCTCCTGTGTGATTTTCACTGTAGACTTCAAGAGTACACATGCATAAATTCAGTGTCTTTCTAAGTGAAATCCAATATTAAATCAATTAACATTTTATAGTTGAAAAGGTACTAAAGAGATCAGGTTTAAAATCTGAGTTTTAAATAATCCTTTTCCTCCCAGTTCTGGAGACTGAACAAGAAAAACCAGGAGCAAAACCCGACACTAACAGCTACTATCCAAACCCTGACAGATGCTATGTATTTAATAATAAAAAAAGAAATTATGATGGCCCTGGTTGCTTTTTGCAGCGTTCATTAGCCATGCTGGATGCCCACCTGGGCAGGAGGGGCATGATGCCCAGCCGAGTGGCAGAGTGTCCCCACTGCTGGTGTGCTGACAATGTTGCACAGTGCTGCTGATGCTGATGGAGACCAACTTGAGGGGCCACATTGGGGCTGCAGGGCACAGGATGGGCCACCAGCAGTGGGCTGGGCCTTGCCAAGGGGAAAGGCAGCTGATGCCCTTTTCCCCCATCACCTCAGACTCCCCGTGCTGCCCAGCTGCACCCACTTGCAACGGGGATACTCCTTCCTGGCCTCATGCTGTGTTGCTGGATAATTGTGTTTCACTGATAATGGAACAGGGGCTGGGGCAGGGAGGGGGACATGGGTGAGGAGAGCTCTTCATTGGCCTGTGACAATCTGCATCAGAGGAGACCTGGGGGGCCAGATCCAGCTCAGGACCTGGCGTGATGGCTTCTCCCAAGTCACAGCTGCGTAACTGGTGGTGGAGTCAGGTTCATAATATCTCAGGCATGTGATTCACACAAGTGTAAAGGCTGCTGGATACAATTACACATTTATTTTTACCTACCACTAAGGGAATTTCCATTCAGTACTATATGAGCTGGTTGCCCTTGCTCTGTACTGTTTCACTGGTATTTTTCCTGACAATTCATGTCTAAGAAACACAAGGCAGAGAGAGACTTAATGTTATGTGAAAGGATTTTCCTAGGGTAACTGTATTCAGTCTTTGCTCAAACTGAACGAATAACTTTGATCTGTCAACTGTGAAAAGTAAACTGGGTGCGACCTTCCGTCATCGGCTAATCGTCTCACTTAATGACATCTGTTAACTTTGTTCTGATATTAGATCATGGTCTTTCTTTGTACTGTCAAGATTTTTCATCCAAGGTCTAATTATTTCACTTTATGTGTATACAGATATCTTGGGAGTCAGTTGCACCTAGTACGAAGATAATTTTTTCTATTTTGAATTTCCAAAACTGATCACAGTGGTCAGATCGACGTGGCCTTTTAATGGATAAAACATGTCACCTTAAAGCCCAGCACTGTATTGCAGTCACTCTCTCCCCAACATTTTCTTTTAGGCACCATATATTTTTTTATTCTTAATTGAGAGGGAAGGAGGAAAAGGGATATTTTTTTCTGTCTCAGTACAATTCAGTATCTGCAAACAGTTGTTTGATGTGACTTGTTATCCAGATCTGAACTGTCCTACAGGAAGGAAGAAGAAAACACTGATTTTCAGGCAATCCTTCCCCTTCTGTCCTTTTCCCTTTCAAAGTTTTTTTTTTTTTTTGGGGGTTTTTTTTTGGTTTTTTTTTTATCTTTTAATAGTGTTAGATGGCATTTTGGGGGATTAATGGCCATTTGGAGTTAATGCCCTAAGGCCCTCTGTCCCTCAGCTCTTTCCAAACAGTGATTAATCTCCAGGGGAATGTATGTGCCCTGATTGCTACTGCTGATAATGCTCATCCTTATAGTATAGATCAAAACATGTAGACTTATTGTAGTAATGGCCATGTCCTCACCTCCCGGGCTTTGTTCAGTTCAGTCAGGCCCAGCTTAAGCCCCTGGCATCATCTGATCACACTGAGTTCAACAGGCATTTTCCCTAAGGTTTGTCTCTCTTGAGGCCAGATCCTGCAGCGTGCCCAGTGCCTCTCACCAGTGTTTGGACACCACTGTCTTCTTCTCTAGCAACTCAAGGGAAATTTCTCCTTATAAGATTATGGGTCTTGGTCCCCTCTCCCCATTCTGTGCAACAGCATTTGAGGGTGTAGGACCACGGAAGGGGAGCTGGCTTTTGGGGTGAGGGGGGCAGCAACAGGAGGCTGGATTGATAGCAGAAGCATTGCACCACTGAGAGCTCTTGCGCTGTTTTTCTTTCTCCCCAATGCTGGCTTTCACCAGCTCACACTTCATTTGTTACTGTAGAATACACACTGTTCTCTGCCAGGTTTGGGTGAAAGAAAAACGGTCAATTAAGTGAATTGCATCATCTGTAGAACACCAGCACCTGTCAGTAGGTCAGCCCATACTGTGTGTTCGAACAAATGATTAGCTCTAAATTTTCAGGTGCTTTTCAGATGGCCAAGGCTTGCAAGTTGCAGAATACCACATCAGCTATTACAGGTTGGCCAGATGCTGTCTCTGTGCTAAGGGGTTATTTTCTTGGTTATGTTTTCTTCTGTCTTGTCTGGTCTAGTTTGCAGTTGCTGAAGCAATTTACCCTTCATCTCCTCCTTTGGGAGTCTAGTCCTGAGTCTAGTAATCCTCACTGGGATCCAGCCTCATTTCAATTAGCATTTTGTGCACTTAGGGTACGAGTATCTAATTCTGGTTATACGTAATATGTACAGGTAAGGAAAAATGCATGGAAGGTGTCAAGAATGCTGCATGTGAAGACTTCAAATTCTATGAGAGTCTGAAATAAATGTTTTGGTACATTCCTGTCTCTAAAAGTGTGTTACATGCTGAGAAGTAATAGAAGAAAAAATAAAGCCTAAATGGTCACATTTTCTACTTCTGTCCCCATTTGTAAGTCAGTGTAATGTGTTTATGTGGTATCTAATCTCTCTGCACGCAACCTTCTGAGCTGTCCTCTGGGTTTTCAGCGTGCATTCTTTCCACTTCAGAAAAAGGAGTGGGTATGCTGGTTCCTTTATTCCTCTAGAAATTCTTATAAATGAATGGTCAGTTAAAAGTATGTGAATGGGTGCAAGTATTTGATTTTAATTTCAGGGAACAGGGTTTGTTTAGTTTATAGCTATTGCACATGTTATCTTTTTGATTTATTTTTGCTCTTGGTAGAACTTTCAAATGCAACAGTTACAAAATACCAATTCTTGTAACTGATATTCTCTGTCACATTTACATGGCACTTTATTACAGATACATGCAGCTTTTCACAACTTACCAAGTGTTTTTTATTTATTCAGTCCTTCAATAATTATGATGGGCTACCATAGATTTAACAGAAGTCTAAAATCACTTATCACTTCTGAGTATATTCCCAAATCTAGTTTGAAAATATGGAGGCTATTCATGTCATTCTTAATGAATTCCAGCCAGTCTTGCTGACAATAAGGGAAAATGTAAAGCCATTAGCAACTTGCCAGAACAGTGGAGTAATAGCCAGTCAGAGCTATGGGGACCTATGGGGCTCTTTGGAAACAAATGGTTATTTCGCCAGGGAAGTAAAACAAGCTGTACAGACTTGATCTAACTTTTTTTCCCCCTTAAGCTCTTTCTCCTCTGTTACTATTCCTTCTCCCCCCCACTCCCCCACTCTTTCCTGCTGCCCATATTTGTCAAAGAAGGCCTAGAAATCAAGCATGTGGAGATTTCATCCACCTGCATCAGAGCGGGAGAGTTTCATCATGGCATTAGTAGGTAGGTAAGCCGCCTTTTCTCTTAGCCTGTTTCCAAGACCACTTTTGCTTGATCAGTTAGTAAAAACATTCACTATTGGAGAAAAAATAATCCAATATTAAACAAGTATTCTAAATTACGATGAGTACTGACTTTCCTTGGGGATACATTTAAAAAGGAGATGTAGCTTGCAGCCTTATTTTGCTTTTTGCCTCTTTTTAATGTGTTTATTTTGCACCAACTCATTATTGTGTGAGAATCTATGAAGTGGTTCATTATTCTGTATGTGCCAACCTGTATACTGTCTGACAGTTCAGGTTCTGGTTTGTTTTGCTCTATTCTTTATTCAAAACCAAACCAAACTTGGTCTTGCCCAATGTGAGATGCCCAGAAGATGCTCAAGCATGATGTTAAGGGATCTGCTAAGAACCTCTCCCCAACAACTCTAGTTGAAGTGAGCTGGGCAGACTGTGCCTTGTTGCAAACTACTGGAGTTAATAAAGCAGATAAATTCAACTGCAGAGTTCGAATCTGTTTGATGAGATCCATCTGAGTGTTTGAAAACCACTTCAGGGCTGTCCTTTTTATTCAAGTGTCCTATTGGAAATTACGGGAACATCACTGAAAGGGATGTTGGTGGGAACTGCCTGGTGAAAACAGGACTGTTGCCATCAGTAGGTCAGACATAGCCTTGGCTTGATGAATTTTAAAACCCTCCAATTCCAGCACATTGCTGGGTACCTGTTATGGTGCAGCATCTCCCTCTCACAATGAATATAATGTGTTGCAATTTTTAAGGTCTTATTCTAGCCAATCCTGTTGGCTTGTATATATCCAGGCCAGTAAGAGTCAAACTGACCGTTTCTAACAGGCAGAAACAGCACACATGCAGGCCCAGGCCGGGAGCATTTGGAAAGCTGCCGGGTCCACACCCAGAGGAATATTTGGTTAAGGAGGCAGGAATACAACAATAGTCACACTGGGGCAATATCCAGTGATGGCTGCAGTGGATGCTCTTGGGAGATTATAAAAAGAGATTGTACTTGTACTGGTCAGAGTTAAAAAAGGAATTAAAATATTTCCCTTTCTACAAGGTAGGGAAAAAAAAAATCACCCATATCACAAACAGAAATACTTAAGACTGCCCTCAAGACAAATAGCTACCAATATTATTATTTGACATCCCACTCCCCCAACCCTCCAGAGCTCTTGCTTATCTTTGCAAAGTCTAGTCAATGAGTTACCTGATGGTGTCTCCTCTGAGTGAGGTGACTCATCCTGGACCTTTCAGCTGTGGACACAGACAGCTGTGTGCCAAGCTTCTCATAGGGTAACTTGCAAGTTGCCTGGGAGCTTCTCTGGTGTGTCCTGGGGAATTAGCTGGTAGGAAAAGACAATTTTTGCTTTGGACATCTGCAATTTAAGGCAAAAAAAAAAAAAGTAAATCTCTATTTTACATAGGTCCCTGATATCACAGTGGGACAAACTTGACAGGGGGCAGAGGGAGTGGGTGCATTTAGTGTAGAATTAAGTGCAGCCTTAGTGTAGAAGAGAGGACAGCCATGAGGCTCCAAAACTGCTTGGGTGTTCTGGGAGAGGTGATGACCACGTGGAACTCAAAGATGGAGAAGAGGTTAGGACCCTTGTGGGGGAGAGGGAGGACCCAGACCCTTGAAGAAGCTCTCTTCAGGTTGGGTGAGATGATATAAACAAACCTTCTATTTGAAGACACTATGCAGAAAAAGCAATCACATGCACCTTACTGAAACTGAGAATCTTCATCTATTTTTACTTGAGAATGCAAAGAAAGGTGGCATGAGAGCCACAGTATCAGTCCTGTGCCAAAAGGTAAACTCGGTCTGCTAAGTGAGACAGATGTGATGAGCGAAACTCCTGCTGCTAAACAGTATGTTCATGACCAGGGGATGTAAAGGTTAGCTTCAATTCCAAGAGGTATCAAACATGTAAATAATGAGATTCAGGAAGGTGAGGCTCACATGGGGTACTGGACTTCAACTGAGCGAGCCTTCTCTTCCAAATTCCCACTGAATATGGGCTATTCTCTAGCACCATCCTTCCTATTTTTTACAGACCTCTGCTTTTCTGTTGTTGCGTTTGCTTTTCATTTGTTTCCCTCCCAAGTTGCTGTCTTTACTTTCTTTAATTTCTTTCTCTTTGTTGTTGCATTTGTCTACAGACGCCTTGGAAATTTTCTCTGATCTCTCTTATTACTTTCTGGGGAGTTGGTCTGATTTCCTGAGTTTGTTTGTGAAGACTTGTTCTTCTCCCCCATGTCAGTCCTTCTCCTTTGGTGCAATATTGTCTTTATCTGCTGTTTAGTGTTATTAATTCCTGGTGTAACCTGTGTGGCTTGGTTTTGGCCAGGTCTTTTCTGTCTTCTGGATTTTTTCTGTTCTTTCTGTTGAATTCAGTTGGATTGTGTGCTCCCTGTGAACAGAATAGGTCAAGTTCTGCCTATATTTGCTTCTTCTACTGCCTGGTCTCATGACTCTCGCACCACCATCAATACTTTAGTACTTGTAACTGAACAGGTGCCTGTGTCTGCCTCAGTTGCAAAATGAATGGTAAGGACATTTTAAATTATTCTCCAGTGTTAAGCAATATTAAAGCTGAGTAACCTCAGTCTACAAACCCCCCTCCCCCCCTTTTTTTTTTCCTGTTAGTGAGTTCACTTCATCCAAATACAACTCATAAAATGTCATCATTGCAAAAAGGCTGTTTTCCAAACTTTGGTTTTATGGCATTAAATGTGACATTACTTCAAAAAATGTTTAAGATGGGCTGGAATTAAGTCCTCAACCACCCTTCACATTGCTGGATTTCAGAAGAGTGGAGTGTTTCTAAGTTTTTGGCTCCGTAAGTGTAGAGTATAGACATAAAAAGTACAGGTATGAGCTCAGATGAGAGACTCATTTGGCATTCACATTTCCCTTTGATTTCAAAGAAAGTCAAAGCTGCTCAAAGCCTTAGAGGAGTGAGTTCTTGTGCTATATTTCTGATACATTCTGGCTGATAGTTAATTGCTCTCACAGGGATAGGTGGGGATGTGTCCCTCTCACTTGGGTGTAACTGCCCTCACCTCCCAAGGCTGTCTAGGTGTGAGTCAGTAGTTCCAGCTCACTTGGTCTCGCTGGCTTTTCTTGCAAGGGATGATGGGTGCCATTTAGCAATTAGCAATAGGAAATAAAGATCATGTTGAAATAATGTTATGAAGCAGAAGAGAGGGTTTCTAGAGAGTCAGTTCTGCTGTGCCATCAGGGTGCTTTTCTTTCCCATTTTTTGTTTGAATGGAGTAAAGCACAAATAGGTAAATAGCAGACATAGTAGACTTGGCTGAAGGCATTGATTTCCATCTCAGTAGTGCAACTGTAACCTTGGCCTAATGCCACAAACTTTAAAGAAGTGCCCCCATGTAATGTGGCAGAATACGGCCAAATACTTCATGATTGGTCTCGTCTGAGTTGCAAGGGGACTGATCTCCCAGTGCTGTGGTTTCTTTTATGCTAAGCCAGCATCTAAAAGGATCCATTATCTCTCCTGAAAAAATCCAGGGAGCTTTGCTGTGCTCTGGGAAGGTGCATCAACCCTTGAGCAACTGATCCTGACCCTTTTCTACCACCCAAATGCTTCAGAAACTAGTTACTCTGGTTGTAAAGCAGGCTAAGCTTTCCTCAGGGAGGGGAAAATAACCAGCAGAGAAGTAGTGAAGCCACCTCCAGCCTTGCACAGGCAGGGCGCATAGTGGAGTCTGCCTGGCCATCCTGGCCCTCCTGGGTTGCCAGAACCTCTGCTCTGCCTGGATGGTAACACAGTTCATGCACAGTTGGTTTCACCATCACAGAATGCCTCCTGTGGGCTTGTCTGTACTGAGAGCATGCCCAGTCAGGAGCAAGGGAAAGCCAGTGAATATTACTCCTCCACTCACACTGTCATTGATCTCACTACTAGAGAAGAAGTATTTTGGGGCAAGAACTCCTCCTACTTTTCTGAATCATACAGCTCTAAGGACTGCTGTTACTTCTGAAAAATTATGTTCCCCCTGCCTTTATTTTCTATGTATTGTTTCTGTAGGCTATATTTCTGTGTCCCCAAATGGTTTCAGTAAGGTCCCTTCTTCCCTGAATAGTTTAAAACGCATGGTGTCCAGGTGTAAACCCAAAAGTTGGACTTCTGCTTCCTTGTTTGGAAATAATGTAAAAGATCCATACAGGTGATCATTTGGAGAGGAGTCATAGTTTCCATCTTAATGGTGGTTATGTTTCAAAGGTAACACACTGCTGCTTACCTGAACATTTCCCTAAATCCTTTGGCTTCTCAATGCATTTGAGAGAGCTCCTCATCATGGAAGAAAACTCAAGGGACTGACCTCCTGTGGTCAGGTGTGTGGCAAGGGACTGTCACATAAGATGAATCTTGTGCTACCAGCTCTCCTTCACCAGTCTATCTTGCCCAGTGTTAGTGAGAATCAGGGGATGGCAGAGAGCCTTGATGAGAGTGAGCTCTCTGCTTGTGGGGAAGTGTCTCAGTCCTGGAGGTAGAAAAGCCCATTCTTAGGAAGATGTTCTGCAAAACGCATTCTTCCTCAGGATCTTTACTCCCTGAGGTGGGTAGGATGCTGTAAAGCATATAATATGCAAATGATACCTATTTTAGGTGAAAAATGAAAGCTTATTCCTGTGAAGGTCACCATTTCTGCTGAAGTAGCCTGTTCCTCTTACCCTCATGTAGAAGATGGAGCCAATTTCTGGTGTTTCATGCAGGGCTAGAAGTCTTGGTTGGTACGCAGCTTCTCTGCCTTCTCTTTCAGAGAAGGGTGAGAAGCTGAGATAGGCTTAAACCCACCACCTGGTACCATCCTCAAATCTTGCTGCATACCCTCTCTCTGATTCTGAACGTCAGTGTTAGCTTGGCTCAGGCTGAAGTGCTGATCACAATATTTCTGTGGACTCTCTAAGGAGATTCTTACAGCATGTTGCTGGTTTTCATTTCTTTTGGATCTGAGTGTATAGCAAGTGAAAAGAGGGAAAGCTCTCCTCCCAGTAGTACCCTAATACTACCCTTGTGGTGCCACGTGTAAGTGTGCTGTGTGCAGAGGGATCTCATGTTAGCCCTCCTGTTGCTGTGGGACAGGAATGGGTGAATGGGTGGGAGTGAATTTCACCCTACCAAGTCCAGATGGGTCCTCAGAAGGGACCTCTCTATGGCACCAGAAAGCTGCTGTGCTTGTGAATTCAACTTCATGCCAATCCCATGTCTTGAAGACAGAAAAATTATTAGAACCAGATTTACAAAATTCATTGCTATTGGTATGTAGTCACTTGTGAACTACAAGTTGATGCATTTGTCATCTGAGAGGTGTTACAGACACGGTTCAGTTGTGTAAAAATGGGTACTTGCTGCCACTTGCCATGGTCTGCAGTATCCTACTTGGCCTCTGACCATGAGTCATATCTGGCAACTGCTTTGAGACCTTGGACACTTGAGGGCACCTCAAAAAATGCCAGACACGTATATTCAGGTGAGACAAGGTGTGACTAACACACCCTAGAACAAAAGGACACAAAGGTAAGGAGCCTCAGTGTTCCTCTGTGTACCATCTGAACCTCTTAAAGTAGGTGAATTATCTTGGCATAATCTGCAGCTTCTGGAGACATCATATTGCCTGAAGCCTCATGCTGCTCCCACTAGGGGCTTGCATTCAAACAGGACATAAATGCAAAGCCTCACCCCAAAGAAATCCCTCATTCTCCTTGGGGAGAAATCCCTCCTTCTCCCTTCTTCCACCCCCAAGCCCACCCCACTGTGCAGCACACAGAGCTCCCTGCAAGCACGGGCTGTGCACCACCTCCAGGCAGTAAGTGGCTTGGTGGAAGGCACAATATTCATAGGCTGTCAGGAGGCTCATTGGAATAATCTGGTTATTAATTAACATGTGACAAGACAGTACAATATCTTCAAGGGTTTTTTTTGTAGCCTTCTCCTAGTGTTTGGGTTTAATATTCCTCCTTACAGCAGTCTCCATATATCTTCTGTAAGGCAGTGGAATCAGTGCCTCTGAGAATTTTTTTTTTATTCTAGCTGCCAGACAGCTATAGACCAATTAATCTACAAGTATGCACATTTGGGGATGATATTCTCCAGTGACTCAGCAATGTAACAGATGGCAAAATATTTCATATTTATTTCCATTCCATTTCTATATTGGAAATGAACCCAGACATTTTATTTTTTTGACAGTCAGACCTAACATCTGTTGAGAACACTGTCAGCTGAATTACAACCTCTCTGGCAGGTAGTTGGGCAGACAGCATGAATTAATTTCAGCTATTCTGTATGTGGTTAAATGTCTATCTCTACTACATTATTTTCATTACAAGTGGTGGATTTATGGATGCTGACTAGCTTTACATTGTATCCCTGAGAGTTTAAATTTAGTCATATAAAGATCTGATGCATTAAGGAAGATGCTGTGCATTAAGTTGCCATATCAGTGGATTTATTTGCACTCATTCCTTAGCCAAGACCAATTAAAAGAAGCGATATTTTGGAGGGGCCAGGCCAGTGGCTTGGAGGCGATGCACTCCACTGCCATGGAAGGAACTCAAGTGTGGGAGTGACTTTGAGGTTTTAGTCCCAGGAGCTGGTGTAACCCAGACATATCACAGTCTGAGATATCTGAGCTGAGCGAGAGGCTGCCAAGTGCTCTCTCTCCTGGTGTAAGCAGCATCCTAGACTTCTGGCAGTTCTCAAACAAAATTTTTCCTGAGGAAGCAGGTGTGGAAGCTGTGGCCTTCCATGGTGAGAGGATGAGGGGTGTGAGCACTGGACGAAGCCTGATCTGGTGGAAGGGATTTGGTATTTTTCTGCTAAGCTAAAAGCTCCCTGAGCAGCAATTTCCTTTGGGCTTGTTGTTCTGTGTCTTGTATTCCTTAGCTCAATCCAGTAACCTCTATTCCTGTCCACCTGAGCACTATCCATGCTGCCAGCATGCCCTGCAACAGCACAGTCAATTCTCCCTCTGGTCCTATTTCCCTTCCACAGTACTCTAGGCTCCCTCAGGGTTTTTTTGCTGTTGGGCAGGGCATTGTGTGTGATGATGCAGAGGCACATATATATTCATTTTCTAAAGAGCACATGTCTGTGGACTGGCTTGCTGCTGCCAAACAGATTGAACAACAGCTGAGTTCTCCTTGCATTTCCATCAGGCATTTCTGATTTTCAGCAAATATGTGTGAATGTCCTCTAAGATGTCTACTGTCTGCCAAATGCAATTAGGGGAAACTGATGGACAGATAGGACAGACAGGGTAAGCACAGTTGTGGAAAACTAGGCTAAGAATCACAGTAAACAAGTGAGTAATGAGGGAAATATTTGCAAGACATTAGTTTAATTACTTTGGTTCTGTGCTATTCTTTAACTGACTTTATTCAACTGTCTTTGTGACAGGAGTTAGACGTACTTCTCTGTTTATTTGGTACTTAACATATTTTGCTCACAGCATGAGTATGAAGCCATATGAGTTGCATCCACTCAACCATATGCTTATGTGTGTGCATTTATACATATGTGCACAGACAGAGGGACAAAGGTATCCATAACCCAAGGGTGATCACTGCTGTTAGTTATTAAACACTTGACTTTTAAAAAAGTTTAAAGTTTTTTTTTAAGAGGACTAGTCTGTCAAACTGGATAAAAGTTGAGTGTACAAGCAGATAAAGCAGAAAACGCAGGCTTAAATTATGGGTTTAAGCAAAGGTATATGCCTGTCTGTAGGTACCAGTCTGGATGTGTGGCAAATGACAGGCTATATGTGGCAGTGACACTGCATATCACTGAGCCTCATGTGAGGCTTGGTGAATGTCCCTGTCCCTTTATGTACCATGGGACAAGTTGGAGATAACATGGCATATTGATTGTTTCTTTCATGAAGTGAAACTAGGCCACCACTTGCATTTGCCAGGACATGAGCCTACTAATGGAGATGACTTGTCGGTCAGAGGCTCTGAATGTCCTGCTTTACTTGTGCTTTATCTATGAGCTCTTGCCAAAGCTTGGAGGAACTTTATGTTCTGCATTACTCATGTTAAAATAAAAATCTAGGCAACTTCTTTCTTTAAGTCTCTAAGGAGTACTGCAGTTTGCTACACAGTCATTGCATAAAGGACCAGGCAGATGAAGACGTCTGTATGTATTCAAGTCCTCCATCATGAAACTATTCAAGTTATTTTCCGGTGACTCCAGTGTTTTAAGTAAGTCTCTACGCTTCAAGAGACCACAGAAATTACCACTTTTATTTAGAAAAAAAAGAGAAGATATCTGTTTGGTTTCTCTACTCATCAAAATAAAAAAGGATTTCTAGTTGAAAAAAATGGAATTTCTTCAACCCTGGATGAAACTGTGAATAAATATTTAAACATGTGCAATAAGGCACTGCCATGAAGTATCCAATGAAGCTCCTCCAAATTTCTTCCTTTAATGAATCTGTTTTCTGTTTTGAGCTTTATTGATTAGCAAGGTGTTACTTGTGTAGAAAATGTGTCAGAAACAAGGGAGAATTTTTGATCCTAGATTTTATTCTAAATGAACTGTGTATCATCCACTGGCTGGTAGTAGTTACAATTCTTTACAGATACTTCCTTTTGCTATTGTGTTACTAGGTTATGAAGGTTTTAAGACCAAAGGTGGTGTTCCATTTAACCAGGAAACATAGCACTGTTTAAATTTTGCAAAGCAAGGAAGCCTGATCGAGTCTAGAAATCTTTATGGCCCTCTAACACCTGCTGAAACGATCTGAGGATGAATCTCTTGCTGATCCAAAGTCACCTGGAGCAAAATTTGCTTTCAAAGCTAACCCACATGTCTTTAGTAAATTCACCATTTCTTTTTTGAAAACTTTGCGGCAGTGCACTACCCTTAAGATAATGAAAGCGCAAAAGTTAACCTTCATGACACCTTTGTCAACCCCATTGCAGTGCTAAGGGACGAAATCCCAAACCCATTATGGATTATGAGGTGGCTGCTATATAGACTCATTCCCATATACACTATGTTTACAGGTGCATAATTGTAATAGGACTTTTACTTTTTCCATGTATGTAGTAAAAAGATGGAAAATAAAATAATTTAATATAAAAACCAGTTATAAGGCTGTTCCACCTCCTCTGGAAACAGGGATGGGAAAACTATTAGGAGCCAAGAGTATTTGGTAGCTGGAAAGAATGAGGGTGCAGTTAATGCAACAACTCTACAAGTTTTAAAGAGAAAAGTCTGCACGGGAAAGCTGCAGAGCATGAAATCTAAAATACATCAAGCATGTAGTCTTTAAACCATTATCTTGCCTTCCACAGGAAATCACTGGAGCTGGAGGACTTAGCACTACCTTGATAGCGTCAACAGAAGTAACAATGAAATATAGTGTGGATCAAGGGGTGACATATATAGATCTTGTAGCTAGGGTTTAGGGAGTTGCCTCGGACGAGTATGTCCTTTTAATTACCCTTCTCACATCCCTTAGATAAAAACAAAGCAGATGAGTAATCTCAAGAGGAATATAGTTCTCTCTAAATGTGAAAGATATTAAGCAAACATTCTTCTGCCCATTGAGACTGTCAAAGGTCTTCTCACTGTAAAGTTTGCGTACCATCTCCTGTTTCTATACTTATTTGAAGAAAGCAAAGGCAAACAGAAGCTTGGAAATCACGTGGAAAAGAGTTTCTTTTGTCTATAGATTTTTCTGACCGGGGAAAGCTTTCTGGGCCAGCAAGAACACGAAACATTTCCTTGGTTAGGCTTGACCTTGATTGCATCTTTCCCAGACCACTTGTAAGAAGGTAGTGGTTTCATTATACTGGAATATGGCTGAGATACAGTGATTTTCCCGGAATGTAACCAAAATAAAACCATTCTGAGGATCTGCCCATTCTCTGTAGATGGTTATGTGCTGCATTATTTCTTTTGCTTTCTTATCCCTCTTGTATTGCTATAGAGAGAGATAAATTCAATCTATGTGTGGGGTACTGCACACGAGTAGGTGTGAGGCAACGTAAAGCAAAGGCTGCAGCAAAGAAGAGCAGGCATCACCAATGTGGCATTTCTCAGACAGGAAGCCAAGATGTAAACAGAAACCAGTTTCACTTACATTCTTCCAAGGACAGTTAAATACAGCAAATGGGATGTTAATAATGTTGTGATTTGGAGCAAAAGCCTGGTAAAAAGAACGGCTGAGCACAGGCGAGGTGGGAGCTGATGAAGCACTGAGTTAGTTAAAGGAGTTTCTCTTGTCTTGTGGCTGGAAGCCTGACCAGGGAGGCTATCAACAAGACATTTCTCATCCGTACGTCAGGTTTATTACTCTGTTATTCTGTTTTATTTGATCTTACAACAAATTAATGCATCTTGTTGAGTGGAACAGTCTGGGATCTTGCCTGTGACTGCCTGACCAGCTCAAATTGCCACCAACCTGACTTGTACTCCTTCTGTAAGCAATTACAGCAGTATGAAGCAGATGCAGAGCTCTGAATCTCCACACCTCCCTCTGTGAGAGTGAGGTGAACTCAAGGTGTAAAGCAAAGGGCCCCTCCATAGGCTTCAGCTGACTTTGCAGTGCAGTTAGAAGAAGAAATTGGATACGTGCTGCCTGATTGACAGCGTGGAAATAGCCCTGACCTTGCCAGCATTTGTACCTGAGCCAGCCTGCCTGCATGTGAACTGTCCTTTAGAAATCGCTGAGACCTTTTATTTGTTCAGAGCAAATATGTGTTTAAAGGATTGAGCCAAAACAGCAACCTCATGTGTTAATCACGTAGCACAAGATATACAAGATGTACCATGGGAAGATGCAGCTAGCATCTATGGTTTTTGCTAGCACTCACAGTAAGAGGCATATCTCAAAAGGCAGAGCTGTGGTCTTCTGGAGGAATTTTTAATACAGAACTTGATCCTGTGTGCTTGCCTTGCCTGGCTCCCCTTGTCAGAGATCAGGCAGGTGGTGGAGATGTAGGATGAGAACAAACTTCTGAACTGATCCACAGCTGAGTGGGACTTCCTGCCATCTTCCTCCAAAAATATAAGAGGCAAGGCTCTAGCTCTGTCTTCTTGCTTCATCTTGGGGAATGGGGCAGGCGTATGAAGAGGCGGCAGCTGCCCTGCTGTACTTCACCCTGAAGATCTCCTGAAAGCTCTCTGATAAATGACTGCTCTCCCATGGGACCGGTGACAGCCCTGTGCTACACACATATGATGAGGCTGGTGAGGGTCTGTAGGAGCCAAGGTCTGTAGGGCCTATGGTCCCTGAGGCCCCTTATTTACTTTTTGCTCACCTCCAGCATGATGAGCTATCTACACAATGGGCAGACAGCAGAGTCTGATGTGTCGGGGGACAAATGTCCAAGCTAATAACCTATAAAAATTTTTCTTCTTGCAATTTTTCTTCCTGCACTAAGCAAAGAAGCATCAGACAAGCATGCTTTCTATTTCAGAGAGTTCACATTGAAGGGTGTTTTCTGCTTCAAGTTTCAGAAAGACATACTTACTGAAGTTGTTTTAATATTTTACATACTGAAACAAGCACTGTGTGCCCTCCAAAATCCTGTTTCTGTGCCTCAACTATGATTTCTGGGCTCTGGGGTTAAGGCTGCTGTGTGAATGTTTAAAAGTCAGTATGTGTAGACTGGAATTAGAAATATAATAAATGTGAGGATGCTTAGAATTACCCTTTCATTTCCATTTTAAATGTTCAGATATTGTTTAACTATCGTTATTTCACCTCCATTATTGGACTTAACCACAGGGAATCAGGCTGCAGGCAAACGTAAAGTTTTGTTTTGTTTTTTTTTAAAAGACTATATTTGCATTTATTCAGGGTTTTTCCACCATAGTTCAAGATGTCCTTCTGTTAGAAGGTGGTGTAAGATTCCCTTTATGATGTTCTGGTGCATTGTTGTGAACGGAATTATCATGTTGCAAATTCAATAACCTGCCTTCAGGATCAGTTAGCAAGAAATTATAGGCCATAAAGGAACAAAACCTTGTTAAACATAATATCCTCAATAACAAAGCAGGAAGGGTAAGAGGGGTTCTAAAAATTTCAGCGGTTTTGTTTTTAATCAGCTTTGAAAATTTTCATCTAATTTGAAATGTGCTTTGCAGATGATTGTCATGCTTTCTGTAACACAGAAAGTTTGTTCATAAGGTGAAAACCCGCTGTGTGCCAAGATTCAGGTTGGAGAATGTTTTTATGGCTATCTAATAAACTCTGAAAATAGGGGTTTATAATGGAAATGCTGACTGACTCCTTACTCTAACAAGACTGGTGATGCCGCTGTAATGTACTCTGTAATTTATAGGAGTCACCTGTTAAGCCATCTGGGACAGAAAGTTTCCCAACTTCTAAAGTGTTGGTAACTTGATTAACCTTATGAACTTCATTTTACACTGATACCAAATGCAGTTTATGCCAGCCCATCGTATTCTTGGGTCATAATTTCATATTTATCCAAGAAAGTTACAAAGAGGTTTTTTAATTAGCCAGAAATGAGTAGTGGTGGAAGTTAAAAGGGTGATGCTGGTGCTTTGATTTATTGTTTATAGGTGTCATTCGGATTGAGACCTGAGGTAAAATAAAAGTTTCTGGTGTTACTTTTCAGCTAGGGAAAGTGTTCTTCTTAAAGGCAACTTGGGGCTTTTAAAAATTGGCTACACTGTATTAGTCCATTGGGACATCCACAAATTGGAATAGTGAACAGAAATGGAGATTAATGGAGAAAGAAGGATGATGGATGATAATGGGGTGTCCTTTATAGGCATCAGCTAGAAAAGTTCTACCTGTAGTAAACACTTTAATTTTCCTTGGAACCCAGTAAACAATGAGAAGCAACGTTAGTTCATCTCTGTTCCATTTTTATTTTTTTCTCCTAGTGCTTTTTCTCATCTACAGTAATTTTCCCAGGTGCTTTACTCAGTTTCATAGTACTTTGTGTGAACAGGCGGTTGTGAGCAGTACTTTCAATTCAGTGGTGGGGATTCTTCATGTGATTTAGCATGGAGGATGGTGGGTGGCTGCTTTGCTAACAGAGACATCCATTTTTGCAGATGATGTGAAGCTAAACCACTGAACTTCAGGTGATCATTAAAAAGGTTTTGCATGGGAATTACAGCACTATTAGCCTTTTCCCCATTTCCACATTGCAATTGAAGTACTTAACATTTTGCACTTCTGTTGAAGTGTCTATGGATGTAACTTGACATTTTCACCCCAAGTGTTGCATGGTGTTGCTCAATAGTCTTAAACAGATGCTAACATCCAGTGAACATCCAGCTAGCAGTAGTCTTCAGACAGCTCCACAGACAAGCTCTGGCCTTGTAGTAGAGCCAGAAGTTTCTGGGCAGCCAGTCAGAGACTGTGGAGCCGACTCCTATGGGAATAATGAGCATCCCAAGTCTCAGTGCTTTCTACACCATATGTAAGAGGCATGTCGCCCAGCTTTGTCCTCCCTGAATACATGTAGAGCAGATGAAACATTTATGAAAAATAAATCTGAATGAGAAACCCAGCAAAAGGAAAAGCTCATAGTGCACAGTCAGCTCTCCACCCTCAGGAAGCAGGTGAAGAAGCTACTGAAACATCCAAAACAGATAGCGATCCCATTGCTTAATATGCTACTGGCAAGCGCTCAAGAAGTATGGTGATGGGGTGCAGTGAGATTGTACATACATTGGCTCAGACTCATGTTTCCTGGTGCCTTCTCTTTCTCAGTTGAGGATTAGCTTTCACTATGATAATATGAAAAAAGAAGTTGGTGCACATCAAATTAGTATAAGGAGATGATTTCCCCTCTCCATGTACTATTTTTAGGGCTGGAACATTGCACTCTTGTACTGGAATGCAAGAGTGTAGAGATGAGCCATTAACACGTGAAGATGTTAAAAGATTGATCTAAATGCTTGTGTGACTATTTAATGAATGTCTAAGGTTTTTCCCTTAGTGAAAATGCGTAGTAGTAAAGGACTTTGACCTCAAAAGCAAAACCCTGGATGTAGTTTAGCAGCAAACAGATACAGCAGAGAAATGAGACAAATATTTAAGTGAAGCTAGAAAAAATATTTGAGATACAAAGGGGAAAAAATGAGTTCTACATCTCCTGAAACTTCATACCAATACTTTTTGGGGAATTCGTATAAGCCAAAAATATTGTGGGGTTATATTTCTGGTCTTTAGGAATAGGAGTAGAAAGGAAGATGAGTTTGAAAGGGAGTTAACGGCCTGCTGCAGAGCAGGCTTAAAAGGAAGCAGAGCACAGGCAGCAACTGATGGTGACCATAACAATTTTTTTTCTATTTTTAGCTCTATTTTATCAGTGACTGGATTCAAGGATGGCAAGAGACTACATACCATTGCATAACTACATGAGTGAAAAGGCTTTCCCTCAGAAGTACTTCAGACACTAAGCAGATGGCATCAACCTAATCCAATCCAAAGGAGGAAGAAGTGAAATCATTCAGTCAGTTACATTCATTGGGGAAACTTTGTGATTGTGTCATATATAATGGAAAAAGGAAATAAAACTTTACAGAAACTGCCACATATGCCTAATTTGGTTACAACAGAGCAGTCAGTTGTCTCTTATTTTCTTAAACTGTTTGTTTTGAAAAATTTGGGGGTTTTTAGGTTTTGACTACCTTTTGAAGCATCCTTAGAAGTTGCTTGTAGTTGAACTGATGCTGACACAGAAATGTTGTAGTTTGTAGCTCTGTCGAGATCAGATGAATTGCAAATGCTGTTTGCCTGCTTTGCAGTCATAGTTTTTCCATGGGAGTCATCATAAACTGTGGCTGACTGCTTGCATCTGCCCTCAAAGCAAGACTGGGAAATGCACTGCACCATAGCTTTCTCAACATAATATCACGGAAAACAGTTGGATGGAGGAAAGCAGTGAGGCAGGACTAATTCAGTCCATCATGTAGTCTGGGTGACAGTCAGGTCCTTCACTCTGTTTTGGCCAGGTTTGGGGCTGCAGTAAGTTTATGACAATAGGTGACTACCTTCAGAAAAATATCTTTCCCTCTCCACCCTTCTAAAGTATGACCTCACTCCTACTATCTTAGAAGATGCATTTTCCATCTCTAGTCAAAGAACCTTCCATGATACTCTAACAGTTTTAAATGTACCCAAAATGTCCACCTTTAAGCTACAAGGGAAACTGCGGGCAAACATGTATTTGCAGAGCTCTATTAAACATCTCTCATCCTCACTGCTGTTCCCAGTGACACATGCTCCCACTGATGGGAGATATGGATGCAAAGTAGAGTATGCAGCAAGAGTACAGTTACTGCTAGTAGTTTGCTCTGTGAAAAGAATTTTGCCCTTAAAATCAATACTGTTAGAATTTGCAGGATTTAGTTAATGGTGGGGTACAACTTCAAATTCAATTAACTTTCCAGGGCATATGTAGTTACTGTCAGGGCGCAGGTATGGCAGGGCAGGACTTCATGGCCAGGGCCAGTCCCACCACCCCAGCCAAGAGTAGGGCAGCTAGGGGGAAACTGGGGTCAGCTCCAGGCATTTGAGCTAGGTGCATGTCTCAGAAGAAGGTGTTTATTGCCCTCAGGGTCCTGTCAGTGACTGTACATTCGCAAAGCCTTTCTGTGCAAGGGTTTGTGGCTGTGTGTGGAAATGTACATTGCACCTACTACTTGGTCCCGATGTGCAGCTTCAATCAATTTTAGAAGATAATAGTATTCAATCTCTCCTCATCTCCTCACCTCCTGCCCAGCTCCATCCCACTGGTGGATGACCCTGCCAGAAGCACAGGTCCTCACAGGTCACAAAGCCTGAGTTCACTGCTCTGCAGAGATACCCATACCAACCTGTTTTCCCTTTAAAAAGAGTGGGTTTCAGCAAGGTGAGCCTTGCCAGGAAGCTCTGAATTGAAATTGTTGAGAATTTGGAGTTGCCTTCCAAATTTTAGTCCTTCAGCTCCCGAATGCGACAGTCTCAAAGTCCTGCTGCCAGGGATTTCTTCTTTTGTGGGTGACAATATGTGGGATAACAATATGGGATGAAAAATATTTTTACTGAAAGACACTGAAAAAGGCAAGTCAGTAGCTATTATTTTGAGCTTTGAAGGAGCAGAAAATAGAAGATCAAATTTTGCCTGCAAAGAACATTGGGAAATAGTAACGCAGATGGAGGCAACCTTCTCTCTGAGGCCCTAAAGTCTGGAACAGTAGAAATATGGTTGTGTTTGTAGCCTTATTCTAGTAATGTAGCATGCAAACTGAACATACAGAAGTATAAAGCAGATTATTTTATCTTCAGTTTTTCACACTACCATACAGAAAAACAACTTTAAAAAAATGTGCATAATATAACTTAATGTTTTATTTAGAGTTTCAATGTCTTTTTTTCTTTGTGAATTAAATAAAAGCAAAGAAAGTACAGATAGTAAAAATTACTGAACAGTTTTTTGCAAAAATTATGTTTTTCACAGTGCAATACTGTTCTCCATGTTCCTCACTGAGGAGAACTGGGATTTATTTATTGTGCCAGATAGAAATATTGAACTAATAGTAGGCAATTTTGTATGACTTCATATTTTCAGAAATGCATTCATTTACAAACCAAGTTCAGTCATACCTCAGTTTATAATAATAAAATCCAGATTTGCATGCCGCTCTGAAAATCACAGACTTCAGGAGGTAATTAAAGTATATTCTGCATACAATATGTGATTTAAAAATTTCCCTTATGTACCATAAAAGCAATGCCTAGAAAAGGCATGGGGTTTTGGTAGAACTGGTTGAATAATATTATTTTTTTTTTTAAAGAGACTAGATAGTAGGTTTTGACTCAGTCCAGTAGAAAGGCTGTTGTCTTCATTCTCCAATGGCTTCCTGAGGGGCAATGCCTGTGGGATGCCTCAGGGCAGCCCATCCCATCCCTGATACCCTTCCAATCATTGTGAGTCTCCCAGCAGAGAGGACAGCTTCCCAGCATGAGCTTGTGCCTTGAGCTGTACCTGCACAGAGCCAGTAGTACCCAGATGTCCACTGCCAGGCTGGGATAATCTTGTGCTCATCTTCTGCACTTTCTCTGTTACTTTAAAATATGACTGTCTTCCGATGTTTCAGCCGATGTGTAAACTGATAGTTAATTCCATTCTAGAGATTAGAAAATGCTGCCAGCAGATAGATTTTCATGTCAGTTTACATACCATCTATGTACTACCACCATAAAATATGACTTTCAAGAATTGATTTTCTCAAATTTGGAACAGTGTCAAATATTTCAGCATTTTCTCTGTCACTTTTTCTAATTAAAAAAAAAAACCCAAACAAAAAAACCCCAAGCCCACAGGAAAAGATGTAGAATTTCCTGTTAAGAATATTGGAATAAAATATTTATTTTCAGACCTCATTAATCACCAGATTTCCAGTGCCTCTGGGGATCTGTGGTTTCATCCTCCCCTGCGGTCCACGCTCCCGAACCAACTGTATCTCCTGTAAAGAGCAGAGGTCAGTCTGTGTCTTGGCTGTGTTGCTCTGCACTCTGCTATTACCAGAGACGCTGCTTGTGGATTTTCTGTTGAGAACTGAGTTTATACTGTCAATTTTCTTTGCTCTGTAGTGAGCATTTTAGCAAATTAGATGCTCGTTTCTTTCTTTCTTTTCTATTTGTTGCTTTTCCTGCCCCTTTCTAACCAGCTTGTTGTTTTTCATGGTTGAGTAAGTGTAAGTAATTAGCACACTAAAAAAATCAGAAATCTCCTATTGAATGTTATTGAGGCTGAAAAGAAGGCTGCATCAATCAAATTGGTTTTTGCAACTATTTTCTCAGTTCCACTCTGTGAAACTTTTTAACAGACTTGAGAAACATGGATAAGGCTAGCCACAGCTTTTTTGGGAAAAGAAATATCTCCCCATCACCATCAGGTTTTTCCCTGAAGGTCTATTTATTTAGTGGTGAGCTTTGCCAGACCACTTGATGCTTCTATTCTAGCACACAAAAGCAGTTACAATATATTAAATGATTCAGAGATACATTTTGAAGTAATTAAATGCAGAGCAGCGATGCAGAAAATTAGTCAAAATTAGTCTGAAATTATGATAACCACTGTGCTGAGTCTTGAGCATTGTGGAGTTGCAATGCTAATGGAAAAAAAAAAAGGAAGGATTATGTTTTAAGTCACAGTTCTGGAATTCAAAAGACCAGTGTTCAGTCCTAGCTCTGCATGACCTCGAGCAACTCACCTAACTTTTGTTCCTCATCTGCGAACAGGAGCAGTTGCTGTCTGCGACAAAGGAGGAAGTGTATCAATTCTTATAAATTCCTTCTAGATGCTGTGATATAAAATGCACTGACAACAGGGTCAGCAGCATTTTCACTCTTAGAAAACTCTAGGAAGGAACGAGTATTTACGTAGTTTATTTGCTTTGGAAAGCATGCTCGGGAAGGTTTTCAATGGTAAAGTCAGATGCTCCTTAGCTTTTGGCAGAACTTCACTATCCTGACCGATCCAGTTTATTCCATGTTTCATGTGATGAACTGTCCCTCCTTCTCTCCATACCCCTTCCTGTGATCAGGGTGTTGTAGTGCTGAGTAGGATGTAGGACAAAACTTTTGTCATGAACCAGGGTTTAGGACACAGCCTTGGCTGAAGAAACTGATGTAGCAGGACTTGTGAGACACCATCCTCTGTGAATTATCCTCTTGGCCATGTCCCACAACCTGCCAGCTCCCCCTCTGGACCACTGGCCTGGGATATGCCTTGATGAAGTGGATGGAACTGGGAGAGCTCCTTACAGGGGTGTCATGAGGAAAGGGATGGAAACCATTTTGTGTCAAAAGTGTGTTCTTGATGTGCATCCAGAGCAGGCACACAGTAAGAGTCAGAAGTTTGGATACAGACAGGAACCAGCGCTGGGCTGGTCTTTAGAGGAGGCCCAGGAGAGCAATATAGAGACCAATAAGAGAAGGGGTAAGACAAATTCCAGTCTTCTATGCTCAGGTTAGGGTCTGGACACAGTGGAAAGAGGACAGCAAGCAAGACTGCAAATAAGCTAATGCTATAGATGCCTTATTTCTGGGACAAAAACTGAGGGAGTTCTTGTTTCTGCTCTAAGAAGCAGGTTCTTCTGAGATGTGGTTGGAGCCAACAACAACAGAAAAAACTCTGACAGCCTGGTTTGGCTGTAGGAGTTGCAGAGGAGCCAGGTTAGGTGTTTGCTGCAGCACCTTCAGGGTATGTCAATCACTGGGACAAAAGGCACACCAAAAAAGCAGGAAAAGCTGTGGTGAGGTGAACAAGGTGGTCGTGATAGATCACCTGCAGATGACCAATTTTTTTGATAGCCCAGGCCAAACCAAGCTGATTTCTACTTTGAGCAAGGTATTGGTCAGAAAGTGATGAAGAAATGGTGGATGAATCCTTACTGAGATGGGGGTCTTGTGAGCAGTGCACTTTTCTTTCTTTTCTCTAGGCATAGAGCCATCTTGATTTGTCCTTTCAGTAATGTTTTCTGTTCCAGCCCAGGGAAGAGTGTTTGGGCAGTGCCTGAGGTAACCAGGAACAACTTGATTTTGTTTTGTTTCCCAGAGCAGAAGTATTAGTAGGTGGTGTAATCACAGCTGTTATGAGTACCTCAACCTCTGGCCTTGTCAAGGCCACCTGGTCATGGGGTTGGAAGCAGTTTTGGACCCCTTTATCTAATGAGTCCATCCTCCTCCATCCAACAAGCCCTCTGTGTGTGGGGCACATGCCAGAGCCTGCCAGACAGCCCTACACTGGCACCCATGACACTGGGGCAAAGCATAGCAAGAGGGAGGTGGCCGGGCAGTACAGGGCAGGCAAGAAGGCAAAGAACGAACCAGTGAAAGAGAAGAAAAGGAGAAATGCAATGGACTGGAAGGACAATGACAATGGGAATCGGAGAAAAGACCATAAATGCTCAAAAAGCTGCAGCGTTATAATAAAGAACTAAAATAGCACAAAGCTATTCTGACAAGAGTGGGAAGAAGCACTTAGAAGAAAATAAAGGAAGGATAGAAAGAAAGATCATGAATGGAAGAAGGCAGAAGAAAGACCAGTGAGCTTAAAGCCAGAGGCAGTTAAGAAAGAAGGCATGGTGAGTATGAGAAGTAACTATTGAATAGCTGGCAGTGGGGGAAGGAGGAGGAGCACACACAGAAAGCCCATGAGTGGCCAGAGAAGGGTGGTGAGATATGCTGCTGGTGGGAAGGGAAAGAAGGTATGGCAGTGGGGGCTATGCACCAGAGCTGTCTTCTGCAGGCCCCTGTACCGGCAAAATTCAATGGGAACCTGATTTCACCGGTCAGTGAGGGGTCTTGGGATTTAGCTCTTTAAGTCATAACATGCTGATGTTATACAGCTGTCAAATTGTGTAATTTGCATTTATATAACCCCTGTTATTCCAATCTGGACTAAGAAAAGACTGCACTGTGCCAAAACCTTTCAGACTTGAAACATGTTGAAATATTACCTCACTAACACTGAGTGTACTATGAGCAACTTTAATTAATTAGTTGGGAGCACAAAGGTTAAGCACACATGGATTACCCAGTGTGATTTTTGGGGGGGCACGCGTACAAAATAATCAATCTAGAGTTTCCAATGGGAACATTTCCTCCTCCTTGTCTCAAGCTGCTCTTCGCCACTTCTTTGAAGCTGTGTATACCCAATTACAAACTAACATATATGCTGCATAAGCTGAATAAAACCCCGTGATTTGGGACTGACACAGCATCCTTGGTGCAGAAAGGCATGAGAGTTCAATGATGAATGCCATTAAGGGATACAGCCATGGCTGCATGGTCCTTTCCGGGGCTGTGCCTCCCTTATTACGTACTTATTTCCATGCAATTTTCTGTTTATATTCCTGCATTTGGGGTTCTGTGTTGCTGCACATTGTACCAACTTGTAGAGAAAATATAGTACCTAAAGTATCTGCCCCAGAAAGCTTACAATTCACATGATTTATTCAACAGAGGGGAGTAATTTATTTACTCTTTTCTGTTTCTTTGCTCTCTGCTACTCACTTGTGAAATGTTTATGTGAACTCCTCTCTACTATCTAGTACTTCTTTAGTTATATTATTTGAACTTTGAAAACAAATTCTTTTTTTTCCCACTAATGGATTTCTAGTACTTTCTCACTTGTTTCTCCCTAAGTATTTCTCTTTGTGAGAGGGTCTGAGGAATTCTCACTGGGAAATCTTTGTGAATCTGTTAGAGAAGGCGCTGGCCCATTTTCACCTAAAATCATCCTGATTTGAGCATGGGGGACCTTAGAGCTTTAAGCAACATTTCTTGCCTCTCAGCTGATCCTCACAGCAAGAAACCTGAGGGTTTTCCAGAGGAAAGAATATTGGAGCATAATTTCCCTCAGCTAGTTGAGGTAATTGAATCTGACTGCCACATCCTAGGTGGATGCCAAGTAGCAAATAGAAGGCAAGAGGATCATATCTCTCTGCCAGCCTTTTTAGAGTGCTTCACCATGTGTTGTCTGCATCCTCATTAATGTAAATTAGTTCTAGTTGCTGAGTGCTGCTGTCTTTCCCTCATGTGAAAATGCAGGTTTTCACTGAACATCGCACAAGCAGAACCAAGCCCTTTATTTTCACAATATTGGGGGTTTTTTTTGTACCTGAAATGCTCTTTTCTCCTGTACATAATGTACGCAAGGTGCCTTGAGGAGGATATGAGTCCAGTCTGTCTCTCTACAAGAGCTCTAGTTTGCATTATTTCCACCTCTGTGAGCATAAAGTCAGACAAGTCCTAGGGGTCAAAACCAATATCTCAAGCACCACATGGAAACCGATGAAGTTACCTGCTCTTGTGCTGTTATCTTGCACATCACACCCCAGCTCAATGGCACAATGCTTCCCAGAAGGCTGACATCTCTCCCTGAAGGAAGTCACGTACATATAAAAGTAAGGATTTGTGAAGGAACAGCTTACTAAATACGGCTGGGGAAACTCACATGGATTGAAATGGACCTTCTCTAACAGGGAGCCCAGCAGCTGAGGTCACTTTATGTGTGATTAATTTTGTTCCCTTGTGTTATGATGGAGTGTGCTTTCAGTGCTCCACTCCTTTTGGTCTATTTGATTTCCCATTAATTTTGAAGGCCCTTTTGTAGGCTTGAAGTAAGCTATGCCCTTCAGTGTTTGCTGAATTAGGGATATTCAGCACCTCTCATGTCTGAGTGCTGGCATGGAGCTGAAACAGATGCTAAATGGTAAAATGCAGACATTGTCTCAGTCCTTCTGAGTTTTGCATTATCATGATGTCTGCGTATTTCTCTGAAACAGTCATATGCAAAGGGGTGCATTTGTCATTCTACTTATTCTCTGCTTCTCAATGTAGGAAATTGTTTCTCGGAAGTAACCTTCCCACAGAAGATTGCATTTGATGGATTTACTCCAGAAATTTGTCCAAGATAAATTTTGAAAGTGAAGTCATAATTTACACATGAATTTTCAGGTACAGGACCCTTTTCAAAAGCTTCACTACCATTTAAAAGTTAAGTGAAAGTTTGTGGTTGTTCAATTTAGCTTTGATGATTGACTTAAAGGTATTTCTATTTCTGGCTATTATGGGTTATGGGTTGAACACTGACAAAAAGGAAATGGAATGTCTTACTGTGATGTATATGTGTATTTAAAAAAAAAAAAAAGCAAAAACATGTAGGACTAAACCCAAAACCAACAACAAGACACGTGAGATGAGTTTGGAAGGAGATTTTTGTCCCATCATCCTGCTGGAGTGTATCATTCCACATATGGAATAAGCTGGTTGAACAGGGAGTCCTGCAGGTTTCCTGAGAGACAGAGGAAAAATATGTACAGAGCAATTTGCTGCTTAGAGGACTTGCACCAGAAAGTCTTTAGTGACAGGTTTTCCTTGTGAGAGGAGCTTCATGTGAAGGGGGATGAAGCTCTGATGCAGCAGGACGTGTGGTTTGCTTGGATGACCTTGGTACAGCTCCCCTGCTGTCCACCAGACCTGTTCAGCAAGGAGAGTGGAGAGATGGGAGGAGGTCACCGTAAGGCAGGTGATGGTGCAAGCCCAGACATCTGCAGCTCTCGTGCTCCCAGCCCACCACAGGAGCAAGGCACTGATAGCAGCATAGCCTCTGCATTGCCACCAGATTTCCACTGGGCAGTGTAGTGGTCTCCCTGCTCAGCACATTGGCTACAGTCTATCCCTTTCTGGGGGATTAAACTCCCTTATAATATTTTTGAGATCTGTAGCTCCTCAGGTCAAGCTCAAAATGGATGGAAGAGTTGTGCCACCTAGGTGGACACCACAATACAACTCTTAGCCAAGTTAGGTGTCTAACTGTGCTTTTTCCTTCCTGTTGTGCTTTTGCCTCTTCCTAGGGTAAAGCATATATTCCAACAACAAGCATTGCTTTAAGTGGGTTGACACATATCACTTGTGAATTATTATGGGAAATATGGCTGTGTCCACCAGCAAATCTTCTCTAGTGAGCCTCTGTTAGGACAGGGTGGGGAGCCATATGCTTGACTCCTAACTTCCTTACACTGCTTCAGGTGATCCCCTGTGCCTGGGAGGTGAGATTGTGGATCAGAAATGCCTGAAGTCAGGCACTGGAGGCAGGCTGCAGTCCCCACTAGTCCTTCCTCTTGCTCTTAAGGGCAAGGAACAAGTGAAGTCCATGTTGTCTGATTTCAGGGAGTCCAACTTGCAGCTGCAGTAGCAACGTAGATCAGGAGGAGGTGGGTACTATCACCAAAATAACTTCCCCTCTTCCACTGATTGAAACTAATCTTTGAAAGTGTTTCTTTTTCCTGATTTCGCACCTTCTGAGAACTGACTGGCTAAACAGAAAAATGACAGGGGAATATGCTTTGCATAATCTATGGGAAATTAAGTAACAAAAGTCACATTTTTCCTGTGGTTTTTGTTACTGTAAAATGGGACTGGATGGGAATCCCGAGTACACTTTAATAATTCCCAGACAGTAATGAGAAGTGATCCAGCAGCTTGTGGTACTTAAGATTTCAGGAAAAGCAACAAATGACTTTGACTTCTTCTGATCCACATCAACAAGACCACAAACCACTGATCTCCTAAGAAATGGTGCATCCAGAAAACCTACTAGATGGTTTTATGAAGGAGTCATTGTTTTTCAAAACAAAATGAATGTGGAAAGGACAATTTTTGGCAAATAATTACATCTGTAATGGAAAACATACTGGCTCATTAAACTACACTCTTAATCTTCCTCACTTATTTATCAGCTTTTGATGGAGTGGAGTCTGGGATTTATATTCTGTCCCATGTCCCACAGAACTTTTGTCCAGTAAAAAGGTCATCTATAAATCTCCCATAGGCAAGTGTAACATTTTCCTACCATAACATCATCTTAAGAAAAAAAAAGAAGACATGGCATTAAAAGTAAAACGCTGCCGTAAACCTAAGAAAGTACATTTGTTCAGCTGAGCCCACATTAAGCTTGATTTGCTTCATTTGGAAACAGCTGAAACTGGGTAATCTTGAGCTTGTAGTGAGAAATATCAATTTAACATGTATTTGGTGTGCTAAGGGCTGCCCTGCTCTAATTAAAAATCCAGTGTGTTTTTATGATGGTATTCTGGAGGCTGTCTTGATTTGCTGATGAATGCTGACAGGACTATTAAAGCTGTGAAACAACATCACTTGAACGTGGCACAAAATGAAAGGAAAAGCACTGCCATGCTGCTCTTGGGTGTTATTATCCTGATTAAAATTGGAGCCAAAGTGAAAATCATCCCTGGGCTATGCATTTATTTATTTATTTATTTATCCCTTTAAAATGACTTCATGGTATTGGTAGCTGTATTTCCCAACAGGAACCCTCAAGGCACTGTGATTAAGTGAAGGAGCATTTCTTATTAACCCCTCTTGTTTGTGCCTAGAAGTAGAGATGAAGAATAACAGTGCGCTGTGTGTCAGTGTGAATATGCAATACGTAGAGCTGGACGGGACCCTGACTATTAATGTTTCCTGACACTGCTGGTTATTAAAAATTGTTTTCTCAGCGAAATTTTGAGAAGCGAGTCAGCAGGTTTTCAAAATTCCATGGGTAAAGAGACATCTAGGTAGAACATGGCCTTTAATTTGTCCCATTAAATTGCTCATGACAAGCTGAAAATTTCTATTTTCCCATTAATTGTCACATCTTCAAAAATTTAGGAGTCATTTGAATGATGACTGGACCCAGTGTCTTTGGTGAGACACTGGAACAGGTTGCCCAAAGAAGCTGTGGAAGCCCCATCCCTGGAAGTGTTCAAGGCCAGGCTGGAGGGGCTTTGAACAACCCGGTCTAGTGGGAGGTGTCCCTGCCTGTGGCAGGGGGGTTGAAAATTGATGATCTTTAAGATCCCTTCCAACTAACGATTCTATGATTCTACGGACCCACAAGTGAAGCAGCCAAGCCAGAGCCATACCAGCTTCGGAGTTTGGGGCCACATCAAACATCTCTCAGTTCTTTCTGAGTGAGATGGGGGAAGAGGCAGGAATAAAGTGGACTTCTTTGGAAGGTCCCAACAACCCTTTTATTTTATATGTATGGATATAAAGATTATAGGGTGATTTTAATGAGCTTTTTTCCCTGTGGACTGCTGCACTCAGCCAGCACATGAGTGGAGCACATATCAGGGTGAAGCATGGGCAGAGGTCTGGGCATGGATGGGAAGCTAGGGGCCAAGAGGGATGCTGGATGGAGATGGGACTAGCATTAGGAGTTGATGCTGCCTTCAGCCAAAGGGAGAGGAGGTCTCCTTCCAGCCTTGTAAGGAATGGGGTGACTAGATTCCCCTGATAAGCAACGTAGAAGTGGGAACAAATAAGCGCTTGTTTTCTATCCAATCAGGATATCAAGCTAAAATTAACCGAGGCAAAAAGGGTTGTGAGAAAAAAAGAGGATTTAATTTTCTGAACCTGGTAATAAATCTGGATGTGTTGCCATTACTGGATGGTGCCTGTAGTACTCACATGCCTGGAATGCAAAACTCCCTGAACGTAACCTATTTAGGAAGAGTCAAGAGGGGAAAAGGAATAACAGGCTATGTAAAACGGGCTGTTATCTTCCTCTGAGTCACTGGACATCCTCTCCCTTTCCCTCTTCTCCTCCCCTGTCCCCCCTGTGCCCTGTGATCATTTCCCCCCCTTGCCCCCCATGCAGTTTGCAGGGGAGTTATGGTCAGAGAACATGATCCTGGGTGAAAATAAGGGGGAGAGTGGAGCATGACGGCACAACTGGCTGCTTTGGTCCCAGCAGCTGGCGGGCTTCCCTGGAGCCTGCATGCCTGTGGCTCTACAGCACAAAAGTCCTTCACACAGGTACTGGCATTGGATAGAAAACTGTCCCAGCACATGGGAGCTCCTGACTGACACAGCTGCGTGGGGCTGGGATCAGCATCTCTGCACAGTGGAGAAGGCATAGACAGGTGGTGGTTTTTTTCCTGAACGTCTGCTGAAGCTTTGAGAAAAGAGTTTGCGTGTGTTGGTTGTCATTGCACATTCTTGTGTAGAGGAGTGGCTTTGATGGGGATACAGCATCCAGCTCTAATGCTCATCTCTTAAGAAGGGGGTACTGAAGCCTGGAGATGAGGTGGAGCAAATCCACTCAAAGTGTTTGAGTGTTGTAAGAAAATGTCTTCTAGTGACAAAAAAATTAAATCTGATCCTGCAAGGTCTTATCTGATGTGACTCTGCATGGGAAAGAGTCTGGGTATGTCTTGCAGTCCCATGTTCCTGGCGAGGTTCACACAAGGTCATGAAAATGACCCTGAAAGCTTTTCTGTAAGAAAGGAAGAGATGCTTCTAATTAGTCTTCAACAGAAATCACAAATAACAGTACTCCCTATATCGCGTGTTGGAACAAAAAATCCTGTAAGATGCTGGAAGTTTCAATTTGAATGACATGCTGGGTCTCCCATTCTGTCAACATTAAAATACTGCAGGCTTTTCAAGATGTACTGAATTTTAAAAAGTATAGCAGAACTGAATAGTATATCAGATTTAATCTTAGTGGATAGAAAAGAAATAATCACAGGACTACAAACCATGATTAGACCATAAATATATATAAATAGCCAGATTACTATGTGGGGATAGAATAAACTCTAAAACACATATTCTGTAGTATACTAACAGGGTTGATTTTGAATAAGAAATAAGAAGTCCAAAAGCCTTATAACATAAATAAAAATCACAGGATTAAATTGATGTCTACAACAGCCAAAGACAATAGGAAAGAGGCTTGGAAGCTTAGAAACAAAAAGAATATTGACCACTGGGAGGAGAAATGGAAGACGTTTCAATTACAATGGAGGAATAACAGAAGTGTTAAGCAAATACTCCTGTTATGTATTTGGGGAAGAGCCATGTGAATTAGTCATATTACATGCTGATCCTCATATTGAAACACTTTCTAGTCCAACAGTTTCTCAGAGGATGTTAAATAGCAGCTACTAAAGCTAGACATTTTAAAATCAGGAGGTCTAGAAAATTTGCATCTGAGAGTTTTATAAAAGCTTGCCGAAGAGCTCTTTGGATGATTAATGATCCTTTTCATTAAGTCTTGGAATAGGGCAATGTTTTATAGAACAGAGCAAAAATTAAAATTATACGATATTAAAAGGGGTAAACTTGTAGGCCAGGTAATTTTACATCTTTTACCTATACGCTGACAATGTGAAAAACCCAGAACTGTTGATGAAAGTCTCAATTAGTAAAGAATGGAGGAATTTAATACAATTAATCCTAAACCCATAGTTTTCAAGGGGTTTTTTTTTTGGTTGGCTTTTTTTCGTGATTTTTTATATATATGTACAACTTGGTTAAAAAGCAAGTCATATAAAATGTTTGATTTAGTACTGTGTAACATTTTAATCAAGAACAATGTAATTTACTCCCTGAAGTGTACTAGCTGGATTAGATGCCAAAGCACCCTAAAAACTGGATCACCACTGCTGAATATGTCTATTTTTAGTTGCATATTGTAGCTCTGGGTCCTGTTGTCTTCAATTTTTCTAACTGAAGAGCTGAAAGGAAATCATTGTAGGGAAGGTTTGCAACTGATGTGGAGATTGGGGATGGGTAACTAACAAAGACAGGTGGTTACTAACAAAGGCAGGTATTCTGAATCAAGCACACTGGTAACATCGCACTTCTGGGAATACAGAAAATGAGCCTTGCTTATGAGATAGGTAGCTCTCACTCATCAGAAGTAACTCTCCAAAGGATGCTGTCAGGCAAGGTAATCTCCTAAATAAACTGATGAGATCCTCTAGTGCACAACGAAGGTAAGTATCATAGGGAGGTACAAGGAGATCAGAAAGGGTGGAAAATTAGATCCTCTGGTGAAAGACCCATGGAGTTCAATCTGTTTATTTTAATAAAATCAGAAGTTCGAATTTAAGATAAAGCCTGAAGGTACTCATGCTACTTAGAATTGGTGGTCATGTTGCATGAAGGCTCTAGATAACCAACGCTAAGAGGTTTAGCTCTGGTGCATTATGGGACAAAACAAGTGTTACAATACCTAAGGTTGTGCAGCGAGAGCTGCAGCTTGACAGTTTTGGAGTAGAAATAGGGCTCAAATATTTCCAGAGAGTGGTGTTAACCACTTGAGCTATATTATGTAATGTGACACTCTAAAATTAGAATTTTCAAAAGAAGATGTGGTGTCATTCAAATAATTATTGTAGGGAAACTCTATGTGTTATTTTTATAGAGAAGTTCAAAGCAGAAGAACATAACAAACTGCACTGGTGTAATAAATATATTAATCTACTGGATGAATAGCTGAATTTATAATGAGGTCTGGGAGCCTGGGACAGATAGGGAAGAATTTGGGGAAAGGGTTGAAAAGCTAAGGAATCTGGAGAGGCAAAGAGAACATATTTGTTCTGAGCTGGATACTGGATGAAACATTTTGGGTCAACTGAGGTTACGCTGAGTGTCTGTGGCCACCAGAGTATGCTGTGAAGCTTCAAATGGACCCATACTTCCCACATTTTGCTAGTCCTTCCTTTTCCAAAGGAAATCTGCAGTGTGCTAGTCCAGTGCATGCCTGATCCAGTGTTAGTGCAAACCCGGTGGAATGGTTACACTTCATTCCTGCTCTGGTGTCTTCTTCCCTCATGTCATAAGGCAAACCGCTGACTCTGAAGCCTTCATTTCCACAAACGGTAGGTAACAGGGCTACTGATACCACATTACTTATGTTTTTCTCTCTCTTAAAAATCCAAGCTAGCAAACAATCAGTCACCCTTCCTCCCACTCTAATCACTTCATCCTTCCCCTCTACTCTGCCCTGGTGAGACTGCATCTGGAGTACGGTGTCCAGTTTGGGCCCCTCTGTTCAAGAAAGACAGGAGACTACTGGACAGAGCCCAGTGGAGGACTACAAGGATGATAAAGGGACTAGAGCACCTCTCTCCTGAGGAAAGGCTGGGAGACCTCGATCTATTTAGCCTGGAGAAGACTGAGAGGGGACCTCATCAATGCTTATAAATATCTAAAGGGTGGGTGTCAGGAGGATGGGGCCAGACTTTTCATTGGTGCCCAGTGACAGGACAAGGGGCAATGGGTGCAAACTGGAACACAGGAAATTCCATCTCAACATGAGGAAAAATTTCTTTACTTTGGGGATGCCAGAGCACTGGAACAGGCTTCCCATAAAGGCTGTGGAGTCTCCTTCTCTGGAGATATTTAAAACCCGCCTGAATGTATTTCTGTCCAGCCTGCACTAGGTGAGCCTACTTTGGCAGGGGGATTGAACTAGGTGATCTCCAAAAGTCCCTTCCAACCCTTACCATTCTGAGTGATTCTGTGATTATTTTTATTGAAAGAATGGCACCGAAAGCTGCAAAATCAATTGCTCGAAATCTTGGAAATACTGGGAATAATTTGTCTCCCTTGCATCTATGTGGAATGAGGTGACCAACATTCATCTGTCATTTCCCATGGAGCAGTACAGCATTCACGGAACAGTATAGTCATGCCCAAGAGGTGGATTGGTGTTTTGCAAGGAAGGAGCCTCTTGAATGTAGGGCACCTGTTTCTCTGGCTGCAGAAGTTAATAAACTGGAGTAAACACTACAGCTGACTGTGGGAAGGGAAAGAATAGTCCTGTGATTAGGGAAACTGAATGCTGCTCTGAAGAGCTACTTTCTACCTTGGTCTTCGCTTCAGGAGATGTCCTAACTTAAGTCTTTTGCAATCCTTACATGACTTCAGTGGAGTTCTGGTGGGTGGCAGTTTGTAATTTACACTGGCATACAGCAAGAGGTAACAGAGTGATATTCAGCTAAGCATCAGGCAGATACCTATGAAATAAGTTAAGCTACAAAGTTGTATCTGTAGGAAAACCGTTGAAGACTGTCACTTGGTTGAAGACTGTTGCTTGAGACTGCTGTGACATCCAACCAGAAGAACCTCTGTTGTAGGAACTCTGTGCTGTCAAAGATAGAACAAGTGAATTAATGACTCTTCCTAGGTGCTGTGATTTTATTTTTTATTTTTTTTTTGGTGATACAAAGGGTGTCTCCTCACATGCAAATGGGCATATACTTGTATATGAAGATGATTAGTTAAAAGAATAGAGTAGTTCCAGTTGGAAGGGACATCCAGTGGGCATCTAGCCCAAGTGCCTGATGAGCGTACATAAAGTTCCCCCAGTATATAAAGCTGGGGGAAGAAGAAGGAAGGAGGAAGGGGGGGATGTTCAGACTTAATGGTGTTTGTCTTCCGCAGTAACCGTTACATGTGATGGAGCCCTGCTTTCCTGGGGATGGCTAAACACCTGCCTGCCGATTGAAAGAAGTGAATGAATTCCTTGGTTTGCTTGCGTGCACAGCCTTTGCTTTAGCTATTAAACTGTCTTTACCTCGACACAAGGGTTTTCTCACTTTTACACCACTGATTCTCCCCCTCGTCCCACCCGGAGGCTGTGAGCAAGTGGCTGCATGGTGCTTAGTTGCTGGTTGGGGTTAAACCATAACAGTGGCTCATGAGAAAATCGTAAAGAAGCTGGTAGGGACACATATTTAGATATTGATGAAAAAAATAGGAGGGTCTCTTTAAGAATCAAGGTTCCTTTATAACCTGAGTTGGCCTACAGGATGGGTTTTCACTAAGATGCCTGAAGCTTCAACAAGGTGATAATCTAATCCCATAAATAATAGATTTGTTAATTATGTCGCCTATTTCCCTTTTGTGATACAGTATCCAAATTATTATCTGAGCCATTCTAAATAGGTTGATTATATATTTCTATACCTTAGCTGTTTTGTGACTTTTCTGGTTTTTACCTTGATCACTGCACAAACATGGAACAGTAAGTTAAGGGTCTTTTGGTTTTTTTTCCTATTAATATTTGTTTTCCTCCCCTGTATCTTTCACAGATATTATCAGAGGATCCTATTCACAGTAAGGATATGACAGTGTATCCTGGGATTCATTATGGCACTCCAGAAGATGAGGTCTAGCCAAGAAATGCAGCCATGGATGAAAGTGGAGACAGGAAACGATTTGCCCACAGCTCCCATGAGAACCTGTTGCAACAGCTCAAAGCAGGGTTTTATATATATTTTGTATTTTACATACTTATTAATTTTTTTCATTTTGATGGAGTGTCCACTTGCCCAAGCTCTTTTTCTAATGCTTTATTTTATTATTAAAAAAACCCTTTTCTGTAAATGTTAATTTAGCCACAACCCCCAGAGTTTCCACAGAAATCAGTTGCCTATTGGTAAAAGGGAAGGGAATGCTGAAAAGGCCTGACTGCAGAACTCACCTTGTTACAAAACCACAAGCTTAGAAATGTTTTCCTGGGCTTTTCAGGCAAACCAACCACTGATTAGGAACAGAGAAATGGTCCCAGGTGCCACAAGAGCGAGAGGCCAAAGTTTTATGCCAGGGAATGAAGAGGTGCTTGGACAATAGAGCAGGAGGTTCTTTAATATGTTCACCTATATCAACAATAATTAGCAAAATGAAACTGCTTTTGGAGATTATTTAGACAGGTCTGTGCTGTGCCCTGTGATGCTGAGTTTATAGAAAAGCCCTGCCAGAAAAGCACTCTACACCCAGATATCATAACAAAAGTGATACACAGGGTAATAAAATAAATATTTAATTTCTTCATCTTCCCATATCCATCTCAGATATCCAGCTAACTCTAATAATACTTTACACTACAGTACTTTACAAATATGAGTATTCTAAATTAATATAAGTGTTTTGATAGATACTTGTGAGTTCATTGTTCACTCTTCTCCCACTGATAGCTTTCCAGCTATGACACAGAGTACAGGGAGATGGCTTTTTGTATGCTTGTAAACGTATCAAGCTTAAAAGCCAAAGTAGCTTTTGAAACACTAATAATATCATTCAGTGCTTATATTACTCTTTACCTCCTCAGAGTCTTTTACAAACAGCCATCAGTGAAATATGGTAATATCTTTATTGTATTGTAAACCTGTATTGCTGTTCCTCCAGCTGCTTCAGCAGGTCTCATACTGTTGCCTGTGAGAACAACACGCTGATGCTTCAGATGGCTGACTGCTGAAACTGGGCTGTGGAGAGTTATTTTTTCCTATGTCTTCCCCAAAGGCAGGTTAGACATTGCATATTAAATTTTTGGAAAGACTCTGTCAGCAAATCGGTCTCAACACGGCAAGATGCCGCATACCCAAGGGGCCCTCTCCTCTGTCTACTCTCACCTGTGCTTGGACCATAAGGTCTTTGAGTGCCAGCAGCATCTTTCAGCCTGGTAGGGAGTCCAAGACAGCCTTGGTGCACAACACAGCTCAAAGGAGTGTGAATGTGAGTTACTATAAACTGCCCTCAAGGAAGACTTTTCCAGATGCTGAGAGTGGCAAAAGTCATAGTGCCTTACACATGAGGGAATACCGACATGGTCTGGGCCCCCATTCCCATTGTCCAGACCATGGACAAGGGTAGCAAAGGTCAGCTGGAGCAGGCGGAGAAGCAAGTGGGGTGGGAAATGCACAGCAATTTTTTAGTTCCCCAAAGACTCCCTTCCAAAAGGGGAGGCTGAGATCCACCTCTGAGTGCAGCTCCCTAGGCTGTGTCCTCCTCCCACCTGCAGAAGTGCCTGCTTGCAGTGGAGAGGAACTGATTTTGTCTGCATCCCCCTCCAGAGGTCTACAGGTGCTCCCAGGATGTATCCCAGCCAGCATTGTCCTCCATGACAAAGTGTGCCACCCCAGGTCCTGCAGCCACAGTGCCACCATCCCTGGCAGTGGCTGTGCTCTGCAGCAGCTGCTGCTCTGTGCTGTGTAAGCACAATGGCCAGGCTGCCGCGTTCACATTGCCCAAAGTAAACTGGATGTCAAGTACATTTCCCATCTGGCATCTATTAATATAGTGTGTGTGTATGCATGTGTGTGCACGCCTATATGTGTGTATAAAATGTGGACACGCTCTCCAATTTCAAATATAGGACAAAATGCATGTTTTAAATTACGTTTTTAATTTTGGCTCTTTTGTTAACTGGAAAGATCCTTTCTTTTAGAGTTTGTGCAAACTATTTTACTTAACATATTATCTATAACACATTGCATAAGCATGACTGTTATCTGCATTAGTCATCACTTTAGACCATGGAATATAACTCATGGCAGTCTGGATTTAATGAATGTTTGAATTAACCTATACCTAATTTCTTGTGTTTTAAAACCTAAATCTCATTGAAAGCTGAGCTTTGTTTACTTCCCAAAATTGATCTGAGGGCCATTTGGAACACTTAGTGTATTCTAAAATGTGATCGTATCAACAATACATGCTCAAGTTTGTTTTAAAGTGAGTTTTTCTTTCCTAGTTTACATAAATCATTTAAAAAAATCGTTCACTTTTTTGGATCATAATGTACTCACTTGGCTTTTAGACCTACATAGCTCACAGGCCAATTTTTCAAACAGGATTCTAAAGCTATTTGTGGATTACTTTCTGTTTGCTACTTGTAATCTGCATTCCTGAGGCAAGCATGCTAAAATGACTGAGGATTTTCATCGAGCTAAGTGATTATACTAAATAGGGCAATTTTGGGTGCTCTTAGCTTCTGTGTTTAAAAATACAATGCAGGAGAAACCAACACCGCATTTTCTGTTAAACCACAGAGGGCACTGTTTGTTCTTAATATAAAATGACCCTAATACATAGATTCTTGTCACTCTTCATTAAGCAATTAACATTAAGAGCTTAATTTTTTTTTCCTATTTTTTCCTTCTTTGATTTAAAAGTTGACCAGGTTTATTATACCGATGCACACTCTCATGTTCTTTCAGTGTTTGGTACCAAATGTTGCCTTGGCGTGTCCCTCTTCTCCTGAGCTGAGTGCTTCACCACCCTGCCTGGAGTCAGATCATTTCCTTTACAGCGACGGGTCTGGAGACGTAGTGCAAGAAACTGCCTCGTGATTGTTTTATGGTTAATTTACACTCCGAATTTTAACTTGCTCTTTTGGGTTAAGGGAGGCAGGGGAGCATGGGCAACAACTGGAGCCTTTACACTCGATATGTTTCCTCTGGTGCTTTCAACCAGAATGCAGTAAAAAAATGTAGTGACTGAGCTTTGTGAGATTGGAAGTCAATTGGCTACACTAGTTTTGCGATTATTGCTTATTTATCTACTACTTGAACTATTCTGAATAAAACATAAGAAGAAGTAATCTGCAAAAAAACCTTACACAGAAAAAGCAATAACAAAATTGACAGGTTTTGATAAAAATAAAGATTGCCTTTTTCGGATTACGTTATATTTTCTTTTGTTTCTGTAAAAAAATGCTGAAAAAATATCAGAATTCCATGCAAAACAAATTTGCAAAACAAAAAATACTTGTCTTGCCTTGGGGTTGCATTGATACAAAGTGACCCTAGATCATTGTGCAGAGCATCACACACACACAATATAAACTGTTTATAAAATAAAAATCCCGATAGATTAAAGGAAAGAAATAAAAATGTAGAAATTGAGTAAACTGTGACCATCAGATTAGTAGAAAGATTCTTGTTTGCTTGTGCTTGTGTTAACTGTTGTGCAAGTTTAGGATATCTCAGAAGCCTACAAAGTACCACTTATTTTACAGTCAGGTCAAATGAAGGTGTATGAGTCCTTGTTTTAGCAGTTCCTCTCTCCCTTTAACAGTGATCCTTATGAACTTTGCTGATTAATTTAATTTCTTGTTTGCTTGTGGCCTGGATAACTTCTGGGATTGTTTTTCTCCCATTTCACTTCCTCAACCTGTGTATAAGGCTGGTGCCAAGATTTGTGAGGTGCTTTGAAGATCTTGATGCAGCACTGCATGGTCTTAGCCAGACATAGCAAGTTTTACTTTCTCAAGTGCCTGGCCAAAGAGGGACTCGGATCATTCAAGACACAAATGCTATTCCTAGGTAACTGCACACACTTGGAAAAGATTACAGGAATTACTCATGTCTCCTGAAAACAGGTTTGCCCAAGGTCTCCTGATGGGGTTTGGGCAACCTGTGAATTGGTCACAGCTCCCAAACCTGTAGGTGGTTGTACAGCACCAAAACTTTAGATCTTATTTGTTGGAGGGGGAATAAGGGCTTATCACTGTTTATGAGACTGGTTGACATCATTGTTTCTGCTTGCAGAATTGTAAAATAACTGAAGTTGAGAGGGACCTCAGGTGGTCCCTAGTCCAACCTCCTGCTCAAAGTGGGGTCCCCTATGGGGCCAGACCATGTTGCTCAGGTCTTTTCCCAGTTGGCCTTGAAAACCTCCAAGTATGGAGACTGTACAGCCTCTCTGGGCAAACTATAACAATGCTAAATTTTCTGAGCATGAATTGTTTTCATTATATCCAGGTTGAATTCCTCTTGTTCCAAGTTATACCTGTTGTCTCTAGTCTTCCTGACATATCCCAGGATAGATAGTCCCCTGAGTAGTTTCTCTTCTCACCAGCTGCTATGTAGGGTACTACCCAGTAGCCACTACCCTTTGAAATGGACAATTCAGCTGTTTTTTTCTCCATCTTGTAGTCCCACCATTAGGATTGTAAAGACTTGCCTTGGACATAAGGATGCTGGGACAGACCATGATGAAAGTGCTGCTAAAGGAAGATTTTCCTCTATTGGGAAATGAATTGTGAGAATAATGCTCTTCTTGGAGTTACATTTGATGGGACAATTTGTAAGTCAGGTAACGGAGACCGTCCAGAGAAAAGGAAATCAGCCTGCTGGTATCTAGGGTTTTTCCTTTTAAAAAATGACACTGTGTGTCAAATTCCCTTCTGAGAGCAGTCCAATCAACTCATCCCTTGCTACGAGATGAAGTATGATAAATTTTTTGAGTTTTCTTTTGAAGTATGCACTAGTAGAGGCCTGAACTCTTTTTTAAAATAACCCAAATATGAGATTGTCCATACCAGCAAACAGACAAACTCTGCTGCACAGCTGGAGTGTTACTTTCTGCTAGAGACAACAGCATTATCCTGCAGGTGAGGTTACATGCTTCTGTATGTATTTTAGGATTGGGTTTGCATTACCACAAGATATTTATAAAAGCATGTAGATAGTTCTGAAGAAGAATTTGGTTTTTCCAAATGGTTTTCATGTACTTCTTTGCCTCTGTGATTTTCAATAACTGGAAATACAATCTGGGAAATAGGGCCACAAAGTCATTACAAAAGCCCTGCACAGCACAACTCTTGCTGTTTTTGGCTTTTCTTTCTTCTCCATATGCCAATTCATTCCTAGCTATGCTTATCAAGGGATCATAGGCATTTTCCATCTCATTTAATTTTTGAACCTGGGATTCAGTATTCTGCAACATAGAATATTGGAACTGCTTTAATTTGCTAAGTTTAGGCATATCCAGAATATCTAAATATTATTAAACATAAGGTTCCTTTGATTTTTCCTTTTAAGTGACATAGAATGAATTTGTAGAAGAGAAAGCAGTACTTAAGTTATCCATAATGCATCTGTTTATGTTTCCAACTGGTGTACTTTATCACCAGGTCATTGGTTTATATTATAAAATGATGGTTGTGTAATAAGTAGTTAGCAGAAACCACAGGCATGTCTTTGAAATAACACTAATGGCCATTTTTGATGAAATATATGAGACTTTGTGAAAATGATTTGATGAAGAAATGTATTTTCTTTACTTCCTGTTAACAGTGAGGATGTTGAAGCCCTTTAATCTCTGCTGCACAACTAAACATTTTTTTTTTCCTATTCGGGGTAAGTTTGAACTATCAAGCACCATTTAATAATCAAGAAGCTTTAAAGCAGTTGAATTTGACCAGGGAAGCTCTAATTAGCAGTGCAAATTGGGGAAAAAAAATGCTCACGTGCTGGTTTCAAACAGAATTACAATTAACTGGTAACCTTGGGAATTAGTCATTCTGCCTCATCTAGTTTATGGTACTGAATATCCTTTTCTGCTAGCTGAGTTTGTATATGTAAGAATCAATAAATAACTGTAGATGATAAAGCATGCTGGAAGACCCAAGCATGACGACATTTTAAAGACTAAGATATACTCTGAAGGGTTTAAATCTCTGGGTTTATATGAGAGGTGCAGCCAGTTCTAGCAATTTACAGCACTGCACATTGGATAAGTTTTCTGGCATTTCACAAGTAAATCTTCCAACCAGTTTCTACACTAAAATTAGATGTACGTTGGATCCATAGTTAAAGATGTGAACCTTGGACAAGTTTAGTGTTTATATCTGTTAAATGCTCTTGCTTAGAAAGGCACTTCCTCTATAGTTCAGCTGTAATGCATTGTGCAAGATGATATTTTGCACAGGATACATTTGAAGAAATAATTTATGATTCAGTTTTTACACACTGATGTATTTAACTGCTACATATTTTCAAGTCTTGTCACCAGAAAATTTTGCTAAACTTTGACCACTTTTTCATGGGTTTTTTTTCCACCCAAATGCAGATTGCTTTCATAATGCAAGGGGAGGGTTGTTTTGGGAAATTTCTTACCAAACTTTTTCAGCTTTAAGAAATCTGTTCATTGGATTACTTGCTTGTTCATATTTGTGACATTTTGGAAAAAAACCAAACCCTTAATTCAGAAATACACCAGGCTTTGATATCACAACTGGAAATATAGCCTTTGTTTCATGACTGTACTCTTGGTTATCTTCATGACATAAAATTTGATTATATTATAATGTTTTGGAAAAAACCCAAGAGGTTTCTATATGCATAGCAGAAAAATAATTTTTTAACTGGACATACCTTGATTTGCCTGGTTTCAGCCACCCTGACCAGGGCAAGGCACATGGGAGACTGGGGCATGTGGAAGTTGGAGAGGTAGCCTGGGCGAAGAGCTGGGCAGTGGGACCTGAGGTTGTCAAGACAAGGGGACAGGAGCCATGAGCAGCGCAGGGAGAGCTCAGGACAGAGTAACAGTGGGAAGCAGTGATAGAGCATGGATGGAGCACTGGGGATTATAGGAGAAACCAAAAAGAGAGTGGTTAGGATGGATGTTGGGAAAAGGGATGAAGAGTCAAGGGTGGAGAAGAGACAACAGTAGGACAGGTCAGGTCTGAGGGAGCAGAGAAGAACAAGACAAGCTTGGAGTTGCAGAACAGAGAAATCTACACTAGCTAAAATCCTCCTATGGGAGAAAAAAATAGAGTCAAAGTTCCCAAGACTGTTTTATCCGTGAGGTTTTTCACTTCTACTTTCATAGGTTTGAGACAATTAATTCTTCAGGTGCTATCATCACGACTGCAAAATGAAGCATTGAATAGCCAGTGCAAATGCAAATATTAAGGTCACATAGCCTGCATTTGGCCCCCTTTTTTTCCATATACAGGTCCAAATTACCCATTTTCCACAAAACCAATGCCTTTCTGCACACACAGTAAGCATAAATTCTTAATTACTGAACAGCTATTAACACTACTGAGTCCCTTTGATGCTCAGTCAACATGTCCCACACCTGATTTACTGCACCCCAGTCAACCTGAGCTCTGATGACGGGCAAATTCGTTAATGTAGGGTTTTTTTGTAGGGATGGTACTGGGTGTGATATAGTTGTATTTTTTCCATATTAACCACTGCATCATTAAAACAGTGGCTTTTGTGACATGCAGAGGATATTAACCCAGTTGTCAGAATGGATGGATAAGTTATTTAGGACCTTAGACCAGAAATGATTATTTATATTGGTCACCCATTCTGAGAAGGCGAGGATCTGCAGCATACATGACGTTAGGTGGACTTAGCTCCCAGGGACTTGTATCTGGGAATGCTTAGGAGTCAATTGCCAAGATCTTCTGCCAGGCATTCAGCAAATGAAGTCTTTGCAATTAGTGACTGCGTGTGAAATGCCTGGCTTTGAGCTGGTATCCAAGTTTTCAGAATCTCCATTCTCCTTCTGTGGTTTCCTGCTTCATGCATGTTTTAATGTCTTCAAGGCAGGAAGGAGAAGTCCAGCAGATAACAGTCTCCCTTTCGTAATTTAAATCTTTTTCTAAAATGTTTGCCCTGTGAATTGAATGGGATAGGGATCTTGTGGTAAAATACCTGTATCTAATAAAGACCAGTAAAATGCCAATTAAATGTTAGTTATGCAAGCAAACTTACTTTGATATTTTGATATTTCCTGTTTGTTGAATGCTTCACTAGTTAATTTATTTTTAACCAAATTAACCAAATTTGGGAGAAATAGCAGCTTCCTACAAGTTTTTTGAAGGCATTTCATTTGACATGAGTGTCTCAGATCGATGCTTCTGCTGCAGGAAAGACTTGGGCTGCCCAAACGGCAGATGCAGCCTGCCCAGATCATCACACCTGCTGTTTCTTGCTCTCTGGGGTGTCCCCCACAGCAGAGAGGGTGGCTGAGATTATTTTGGTGAGGAGAAAGAGTACATATAAGACAAAGGACACAAGGCTATAGAAAAACAGACTCGTTAATTCTGTTGCCAGAGAATCTGTGTGTATGTAATGATGACTTAAGCTACAAAATCGTGAGGGTCTTAGAGGTGACTCTGCCATTCACAGCCTTTAATCTGCAGATTATGTCTATACAGTACTTCTGGGAGGGACACTTCTAGAGGTTTCTCTTGCTTGGCCCATATGATCCCACTGTATTCAGAGAAATGATGCAAGCACACAGTCAAAAGTTTAGACACTGAGATTCAGGGCTCTCCATCCTATCACACACTCCCTGGGCAATAAGAAAGATCAGAATTACCAGCAGGCTCCAGGCACTTCACACTCTTCAAGTGCAACAAATCTAATTCAAAGCCACACCAACTTTTTTGGCCAGGTCTGAATCTGGAAGTGTTGCGTGCCTTTAATGTATTAGTAAACATGCTCATAAGAATGAAATTAAACAAAAAAGGTTTCAAGTGAGAATTTTTACAGCTAAAGTATTCATGGAACACTATCATTAGAAGTGTCAGGAGGTGAAAAATGCATAAAGATGCATAAAGTGTATTTAAAAATAACTCTAATCTGGAACCATGTCGTTACTATCATTCCATCATAACTACATAATTATTTTGTCACATTGTTATACTTTATTATGTAGGATGCTTAAGGATCTTGACCATGCATTTCCTACCTGAATGAATTTGGCTTTTTTTAAATAAGTATAATCTTAACTCTGTTGTCTTCTTATTTTTTTAATGTATAAAATTTGTGGTTGATATTTTAATTTTTCTCCAGCTAACGATTATCTTATCTGACAATCCAGCCTAAACTTTCTGGTCTCAATAAATGCTATAGTAGGAGCATTAGGCTTATTAAAAATGCTTTCTAGGAAAGATGGAATCTAGGATTTCTTGGATCTTGTCATGGACCAGGAAAAAATGGGAATAATAAACCCAAGAAGGATATTATATTTTTAAGCAGGGGTGCACTAACAGTGTTTCCATGTGTAGCCTTTGGACTATATGATCTGCTCAGCGTGGCCTAATGGCAAAGGGAGTTCTGCTATTTGACTGCCTTGTGTCCAGGGATCTTGCCCCATGCAATGAAGCATTTGTTATCCATAACTACTTCATCAGCGTGAAGATTCACATGGAGGAGTTATAGGGACCTCCCTTCAGAAAAGCTGCCATTAGTGAGGTGGTTGTTGAATATCCTCAGGGGAAAGAGATTCACGTGTAGAGAATCTCATCCGTGAGAATACAATGCAGGTGCTCCCTGGGGCGCTTGCATGAATAGGAAGGATTAAAGGTTCAGGCTTATAGCCCATTTGTCATGAAATCCTCTAATGATGACAGAAACTGTAGACCTGCCTCATATAGAATATCTATAAAGAGCAGAGTGAAAAGGATATAGTGAGGCAATGGTGCATGGCCCTAATTTTAGAAGTATTGAAAATGGGAGAATTTGAGGAGTTTACAACAGTAACAGAATATTTGGGTTCAGTTTCCCTTCCTCCCACCAGTACAAAATGCAAGCACTAAAGGATGTGTCTTGAAAGGCTTGTACGAGCATCTGGATATACTCGCCCTCCCTCTGAGTCCCCAGTACCCTCTAGGAAACACAAGAACGTTAGCCCAAAAACCTAAAATAGCTCAAAAGCCACAATGTGTAACGGGAAGAAAGCAAGAGAGCACTAATGCCCAGCAGCAGCTGGGATGCAGCTGGTGAGAGCACCATGATGCTCCTGCCTGTCTGCCTTCAGCAGGATGGGGTGGCAGTGCCCCGCATTGCCAAGGTGCTGGCCAAGGGTGCCTGCCTGCTGGTAACCTGGAATCTACTCAGGTTCTCAGCTTGACCCTGATCCTGAAGCATGCTGAAGTTGTGGGGCTCCCCGGATGGTCCAGGACTGGCGCATTCAGCTGCTCTGTTTAATTTCAGATGGAAATGTTTTGATTTTTTCCCTCGCTGAAAAAATGTTTCTGATTCCAAATGTGCATTTCATATTTCAGCTGGAACTCAATGTCCCACAAAATGGAAATTCCCTCTCTTTGTCTAGCTGCAGCTGTGAAGAAAGGGCCTTTGAGGAGATGCACAACAGAGGTGTAGCCTGATCTTCAGAGGAGAAAACGGGTGTGAGGTTCTGGGGTTGCAGCTCCTCTGTACAAATAGAGGCGTGTTTCCTAATCTGAACATTTTGTGGGTTTAGCCAATAAAAATATGCTCTTTGCATCTTTTTACTGAACACCTGGAATTTTTCAAAGGGATGTTCTATACCAGCTAGGTTTAGTTACAGGTCTGCAAAGCACAAGTGGCAGGCAGGGGTGAGGGAGGGAAAGCAAGGTGTTTTAGGACACGAAGCAGCCCTCCTATGCCAGCATGCCTGTTTAAAGTATAAGCTCATATGAGCAAGAATAATCTTTTTCTGTATTTATCGTGGTGTCCAGCGAGCTGTTACAGATCTGTAATAATCTGTGTATGCTGGTTTGCCAGGCACAGTGTTTTTACACCAAGTTTTCCCTTGTGAAAACATAGCGTGGTGTTCCATGTCTCTATCCTGGTGTTGCAGTAAAGTGTTACCTGCTACCCATGAGGGAGAGTGGTTGCAGGGTATGTACATTATCTGTGCACAACTGCTATGTGAGCAAATGTGAGCTGAGCCCCCACAAGAATCAGCCCAGTAAAAAAGAAAAAAAAAAACAAACCAAACAAAAAAAAACCCCAGCAATTTGCCAAGGAGATTAGGCACAGTGGCTGAGACGGGGCTCATGGGTATTTATCAGATTATTTACCATGACAAGAGCCATGCCTTACATCTTACGTTCTCAGATAGCTCACATGCTCTCAAAAATATGGCCCTGCAGGTACATAAATTTTTAAGTGCCTTGTTTAAAGAGGTCTGAATGAAGTTCCTGAACAGAAAGGGTAAAATATCTGTTCATTGGGCTACCTGGTAAGCTTTTCAATTTCTGTAGTTTTTCCTGTTTATCCTAGCAGATGTCTTCTTGTTTCTGAAACCTCAAAATATGAAATGCCTCCATTAACTTCATTTAGATAGTTCAATTTCAGCAATACCCACTGCACTTCGCATTTTATAGTTTGCAGTTAGGAAGCAACATCTAGACTTGTCCTAGTGAAAATGGGATTTCCCACTCTTAATACATTTATTATATTTCCTTATAGCGATATTGTTTTATTATAGAAAGGAATCATGTTATTAAACTTCACTGTGTTTCTGGACTGTTGATTCTGCCATGGAAAACAAGGTCATTTCCAGACACTTGAGGTACCTACAACCAGAAGTCACTGTTGAGTGGCATCAATGCATTGGCTTTGAGCAGCTTTCAGCCGTTTATATGTTCATGAGTTTGCAGGAGAAATGGATTTTAGAACACAATATCTCAGCCTCGTATTTGAGATCACTGGGAATCTAAATATCTCTGGCCTTACCATTGAACTATGGTATCTGTGGGTTTGTTGACTTGAAACACAGTGACTTAGTGCAATAAACATATCGGAAAACAGGCTGTTGCTTACACGATTACTTGCTAGTCATGTTTTCCTAACCAGATTGTCAGTGCTCTCTGTGAGCAGATGGCTCTTTAAGTACATATCCTGCTTGGGTTTAGGGGACTGGATTTGATGCATTTGTAAGGTTCGCTGTGTAATGTAACCCAGTCCTCAAGAGTTTCACTTTTTTACAGTCACAGTCGATTAAAGCTGACCTGGCAAGGGACCAGAAAGCCTTTGGGAGGATTAGTGGTTATTAGTGTCATTGCCTCTTCTACTGTAAAAGCGGTGGCTGTGTTATGAGGGGCTGAGGAGGCATGGCCCTAGCACAGCTCACCCCTCGGAGCAGAGTGTGGAGTGTGGAGGGGGAAGCTGCCATCGGTCAGCAGGGATGCCCAGATCTCGGCAGAGCTTCCGGCTACTGCCAGCCCCCACTCCCCTGTGTGCGAAAGAGCCCTGGTGTTTGTCAGCAAACACCGAGGAACTCCTTTGCCTTGTCCTGGCTGCCACCCTAGTGCCTTGGCATTGGGGCTGTGCGGGCGGCCATCAGCCCTGCTGCCGTCCCCCTCTGGGTGTCCAGACTCACCTGGGTGGCAGCAGGAGGCAGGGATATCACTCAACACCCGGCTCTATAGAGCTTTGTCTCCCTTTCTTCTCTTTCTGCTTTGTAGGCTGCAGCAGAGAGGTGGCTGGCGCTGAACTTTTTACCTTGGAGGCTAAGTATTTTGTGTGCTGGAGAAAATGGCCATTAAAATGATTTGTGAAATAAATACTATCACTAGGACAGGTGTTGGACCTGTAAACAGTTAATTGCCAGAGCTCTGCAGATGTCAACTATTTCTTTTGAGACGTCTACCAGCTAATATTATCTGATAGCAGCTCATTCAGTTGATGAATCTGTCATTTTGCAATTTAGCTACCAGATTGTGTGCTGGGTCGATCAGCTTGCATGTCTGTATTTAGAAGAGCTTCACAGTCTGCAATCATCTGGAGACATTCAAGGTATAATGCCATTAATATTTTACAATCATCCGGACAAGAAAGAAACTTAGAGTAGAAAAATCCAAACACGTTTGGTTTCTGTGCCTTTGAGACTCATGCTAAAGTTGTTTTTAAATCGTGGTAATAAAATCAGGGTAATAAAAGCCTCGTCCAGCCCAAAAGTCAGCAAACTGCAGAAGACAGGGCACATTGTTCAGAGGTGATTTAGCCGATGCTTGTTTCTAGAAACTTGGTGAAATCATATTTGTGTCCAATGTCTCTGTTCAGCACTTTTCAGCTGGTTCATGCTTTGATAATTATTGCAGAGGTTTGCTTCAGGTAAACCAATTGTGCTCTAAAAGACATACCTGATACTTAAAAGTAGATCTACCATTAATGATAAGAAGAAATAGAGGAGTATGTTTGAAATAGGCAGGATTCATGCCTATTTTTGAACTGATCTGCATTTTGAACTATTCAAATTAAAACTGCTTTGTAATTGAAAAGAGTAATAACACTTGTGAGCTGGACCATGGAGTTTGTTTGTTGATTACATTCAAGTAGATCCTAACACCCTCCACAATAATTTCAGTTATGTTTAGTATTTTCTCTATTTAGTAGAACAAAAGATGATTTATACCTGAGGAGAGTGTATTCATTCAATAAGCCTAGAGAGAAACCATGGAATTTCAATGGGAAGTTATCTATATAAGGCCAGAAAAAAAGGCAGAAATGTGTTGTTTTAGAAAAGCTTTAGCACTGAGGAGTTTGTGGTGGAATTGCATTTGAGTCGTAATCTATTTTAAAAGCCCCTGCTAAAGCTGATAACTATTTTGCTCTGTAGTCAGGCTGCTCAGGTTACCCTCTTGATGTTTTGGGCTGTGGGGACCCTCCTTCAGGACTTTGTTGCTCTCGGTGGCCACGACAGTGGGGCCGCAAATGAATAGGATGGAGTGGCAGGAGGGTAAATGTGAGAGCTCTGTGTTTTTAGACAGTTCTTTTGCTTCTAGGAAAGTTAATTAGGAAGTGAAACCTTAAGCAGTTGACAGTGTGCATTGTTGGCTGCTAGTGCTCTGTGACAAATACCACTGAAAGGTACTTCACTTTCTTTTGTAAACAGAAAGGTAAGGAATTTGCACAAAAATGTATTGGTGAAGATCTGCTTTTCATCATGGCCTAACCACATAGTAAACAACAGAAATAACTTGTTTTAATAAAGTGTGGTGTTGAAACATTTATCAGCAAGCTCTTTCTCTCCATTTCAAAGGTATGTTTAGGTAAGAGGAACTGTTGCCTTGAAGAAACCCAATCTGAAATTTTGTTATAACATTTTCTTCAGGTCAAGGTCAGGAAACTTAAGGAAAAGTTTGACTTTTGGGCCATCATACAATTATGCCTGAGTTGATTAATACAGTATGCTGAAACAGCAATCTCAGAATTTCTTGGTATTTTAAATGTATCCCAAATAGAAGTTACATAAAATTATTCTAGTAGTCACATTATAAAAGGCATGAGTTCATTTTTATTGTCATTTTTTGCATGTAGCCATGTACAGTTATGAGGCAAGTGTAATAATCCATGTATTTTAATTTCTCTATGTAACAATAAAAAGGTTAATGTACCTTTCTCTTATGTGCTATGTTCCCTTGAGTTGCACCAATATAAATCTCTGGAGGATTAATAAACCAGTTCTGGGGACTTCAGAGTCTGTTAAGACAGTTTTGTGCAGTACTTCAACTGAATTAGAGTTTAGAGGTGTACTTGTGAAACCAAATGGAGAACAGTACAGAGGTGGCTTAAATGCACTATAGATGCCTCTTTCAGCATAAAGATAGCTATGTTTTGCCCCAGCTCATCCAATCTCTGCAGGATGTAGACTTCTCCTCTTGCAGCCTTTTACAGAATATTAATTACATGAAGACTATATAAAGGGTGCAACATTTGTGGAAGTAAGTTTTGCAAGTCAACAAGCAGTCACCATGGATGGCTGCTCCGGGGGGATGGAAAACAGGGATGTGGGAATGACATTAAGACGTGTACGTCTATGACAAATGCATGCACGCTAGTGCCTAGTCTCATACAGAGAATGGTGCAAAAAATATTTTCTAATTGAGACCAGGCTCTTTGCAGTCCCCGTTCCCCTAAAGTACCCAGGCTGGAGCAGCTGTGACTGTGCAGAGACGTCCTGACAGGAAAGACATGGACCTGTTGGAGTGGGTCCAGAGGAGGGTCACAAAAATGTTCAAACACAGGGAACACCTCTCCTATCAGGACATGCTGAGAGAGTTAGGGTAGTTCAGCCTGGAGAAGAGAAGGCTCTGAGGACTTTATTGTATCTTTTCAGTGCTTAAAGGGGCCTACAGGAAAGATGGGGACAAACTTTTTAGCGGGGGCAGTTGCAATAGGACAAGGTGTAATGACTTTAAACCAAAAAAATAGAAGATTCAGACTAGGTATAAGGAAGAAACCTTTTGTAATGAGGGTGGTGAAATACTGGAGCAGGTTTCCCAGAGAAGTAATAGTTACCCCATCCCTGGAGACATTCAAGGTCAGGTTGGATGGGACTCGGAGTAATCTGATCTAGTTGAAGATGTCCCTGCGTATTGCAGGGAGGTTGGACTGGATGACCTTGAAAGTCCCTTCCAACACTGACTATTCTATGACTCTATGACTCTATCTCTGCAGCTCACTGCTTATCCATGCTGTCCCCTTGCTCATGCCCATTAATCTCAGTCCTTGTGGTAACACCACGGTTTCCTCAGCCACACATATGTTTTGCAATGGCTTTACTTTTTGCCAGTTTTCTCTACGGGAAGGGAGAATCTAGTTCTCTGTTTATACATTCCCATGAAGTGACGCTTTATCTGTTTTTACAAGACTGTATAATGCCATTTTGATTTAGTCCACAGAGTGAGCTATTTTTGAAGATTTTCAGAGGATCATTTTAAATACCAAATTATTCAGAAACTTCAAAAACTGTGAGGGTGGTGAGGCACTCGAACAGATTGCCCAGGGAAGTTGTGGACGCTCCATCCCTGGAAGTGTTTAAAGCCAGGCTGAATGGACCTTTGAGCGACCCGGTCTAGTGGGAGGTGTCCCTGCCCAGGGCAGGAGGGTTGAAACTCGATGATCTTTAAGGTCCCTTCCAACTCTAACCATTCTCTGATTCTATGATTTCACATTTTTCCCTAAGAAACTGCCCAAACAGTCTTAGACTTAGATTTTTTCAGGGGTTGCTTTGAAAAATGGAGTAGCAGGATTTTCAAGAGACCTTAATACTAGCCTAAATTTCTTCCTACTCCTTCATAATGTTCTTAAAGATGCAAATTCAACACACTGTAATAATTTCAGTGATTTAATAATATTTATATTGCATAGGATAACTAAGGGTTAATGGTGCTTGAGTAAGGTGGGCTGAGTAAGGTGAGGTGACTACTACACATCAGAACTGCTTTTCAGGCACTTGAAATGACACCAGGGCCAGGTGATACAGGGCTGAGGGTATGAAATTAGCTTGTCAGTGGCTATTCCTGCTGTATGACTGTAGATGAGCATGGGGAGAGATAGAAGGCTGAAGGACTGCAAGGGCATGTTTGGGTCGGGCAGGAGGATTCCACCCTTATCAACCCCGTTGTGAACTCATTCCTCATTTCTTGAGCAGAGAGGAATGTTTATTCAGCTGACAGAGTTTCTGGGAAAGAGGCTAGAAGGAGAAACCACTGCGTGACAGTCTTTTCTCCTTATCATCTATAGTGGTGATGTATCCATGCAACATGTGCAGTGTGGGAAGGGATGGGGAAGGATGGCCAGCTAGACAAACGGCAGACCTAAGAAAATGAAGTACTTGAATACACAGGGGATTATTACCCAATTTCTCTGTACGTACAGCAATATTCATTTGAACTGAGCCTACCAAACCTTAATCAAAATAATCTTTTTCACTTGAGCAGTTGATTAACCCCTAAAGGCTCCATCTTTCAGTGAGTTTAAGCAAATTCAAGTAATATATGTGGAGTATGCAGTGCTGATTTACACCAGAGTATATATTAATGGTGGTGTCACTGGATGGAGTCACAGGGAAAGGCTGGGAGTAAACCAAATGGGTGGCTGCTCTGAGACTAACATTGGACCGACAGGGAACAGCTGAAAGCATGGGGCTGCCTTCCGACTCCCAATTCCCTGATGTGATTGCTGAGCACTTTGTGTGGGAGCAAGCAGATTTGGAAGGGTGTGATTAAACTTACAGGACAGTCATGCAAGGCACGGTGCAAGCTGAGAAGCAGCCTCTCGACTGATTTCTTCTGGGGACTGCTTTTCCATTTATAACATAGCAAGGCCTCCTTGCTGTCCCTTCTGATCCTGTGCAGTGGGTGTCTCTGTGAACAACAGATCAGTGGCCTTCAGCTGTATCTCCTTGTGGAGATTGCTTTGACCTTTATTTTAATTTGTTGGCCCAATTGCTATCGTGTCCCTGAAGCGGAGTGTGGTTACACCTCTCTGCTTAAGCTGGCATGTTTAGTTTGAAAACAGAAGAAATTAGAACTGCTCAGCTTTCTAGAAATAACTTTTCTCCTCTCTTTATCACCTACAGAATGCCTGGAGAGTTTCAAACTAATAACAAGATTATGTAAGAGAATAGGAAATAAAAACATACATATATTTTATTTCTGCAGAAACACCCCTGTTACATTTACTCTTCCAACACAGTAAATGAGCCTTTTATATACTTTGGCACTACAAAGCATTTCAAAGATACTTCTGGTAAACACCAATACCATATCTATCCTTCTAAATCTCAGTCTTCAGGAATGTATACATCGTAGAAGTGGAACAAAAAAGTCAACTTCAACATTTTAAGCAATCAGTTTGATTCTGGTCACGGCAATTACTCTTTCTGTCAGCAAGAGTAAAATTTACAATCAGGAAATCAAAGAGTCAAATGTATTCCTGTATAATGCAGCATAAGCTGCACGTAAATTAGATCACCCTGCTGGAAAACCTGCTTCCTCTCATTTGCCTGAGCAGTGCTGGGTGGCCCCGCACAGAAGCGTACAGCAGGCTCAGCCCTGACCCGTAGGCAGGTGGAAGGAGTGGGGTTGTGGTTGGGACCGTGCTGCCGTGCCAGGACAGGATCCCACTGTGTCCCCATCCCTCTTCTTGCCCAACCCTGCACTGCTGCCAGAGCTGGCCATCCAGCCTGACCTTCTTCCCAACCCTGCTTGACAATGAGGGCTGGGGGAAGAGGTTGGCTTTCCCCAATGTGGGTGAGCTGTCCCAGCCATGGGTTGGCCAGCACTTCTGCAAGTAGAGGGTAGGAAGAGCCCTCGGAGGATGCACCCCAAGAGGGACTGGTTTCAGTCCTGCATGCAACCCTGCATGTTTTCCATCCTATGCTTAACATTGGACTGTGAGATAGTGCTGTGAAACATATACAGTCTTGAAGAAAAGGGTTGCCTTTGCTGGATGTGTGGCCCTGGCCAGCTCAGCGAGTGAGCTGTTGGTGAATTGGTCCAAGTGGGGAACAGCAGGGACATAATAATCTGTAGCTGATACAGATTCCCATGGGCTGTGTGACCTCTAAATGCTGGTGCTTTGGCCCCAGGAAAAGAGATGCTGCTTGGCTTGCCTGCCAAGAGCAAGTGAGGAGGAGCATGAATGCTTCATCTGGGCATTTATGAGACTTTGTTTTGGTCTGACTTGACATCCCCTAAATTGCTTGGCCTGGGCAATTGGTGCTTCCCAGTTGTAATCACCAGTTTAAGCAGATGGGCTTAGAGAAATCGAAACTGTGGGCATGGGAGACTTGAGCCACACCAGAAACTCCTCTTGTTCTCCTGTAGTTGTCAACCATGTGCTCCTACCTCTGCAAAAAGAAATCAGTGTTAATACCTATCTCCCTTCCAAGTGGGATTGTACTCTGTAGTGTGGAGCCATAGGGCTTCGAACACTAAAGATGGGGCAAAAACATGGCCAGAGCTGGGAAAGGCCAGCACTGTATGACTCCAGGCAAACTCTCCACCCTTCACCGAGGGTCTGGCCTTCAATGAGTAACAGAAATGTGCTGCATACCAGATATCTGTGCTCTTCTCATTAATTCAAAAAATGAGGCACAAAATATGTGAAAAATCATCCCTGCATGTAGTTTGGAGTAGCAAGGGAATGAAGGAGCAGAGCAGTAATCATGCTAGCATAGTCAGTCCCGAAAGCTACTCTCGAGGCAGTACACAAGCCTGGCTCCTTCTGAGACCTCTCCCAGCCACCAGGCCCTCCTGTAGCTGGAGAAAAAAGCATAAGAGCATCTGGCTTGGCTGGAGCAAAACAGAGGCTTCCATTCTCCTCCCCAGTTCTCTTTCTGACACCCTGGAGAAGCTCATCAGTCCCAGATATATCTATTTCCTTTTCTGTCATCTTCTCTTCAAGGGTCACCTAGCTAAATTCATGCCTTCACATCTTGACAGGCTGAGGGAGCTGGGGCTGTTCAGCCTGGAGAAGAGGAGGCTCTTGGGAGACCTCATAGCAGCCTTCCGGTACCTGAAGGGGGCCTACAGGAAGGGTGGGGAGAGTCTGTTTACAAAAGCCTGCAGTGACAGGATGAGAAGCAAAGGCTTCAAGCTGGAGAAGAGCAGATTTAGATTGGATATTAGGAATAGGTTCTTTACTATGAGGGTGGTGGACCACTGGAACAGGCTGCACAGATATTAAAAGGTGAGGCTCGACGAGACCCTGGGCAACCTGGTCTAGTCGGGGTGTCCCTGCTGACTGCAGGAAGGCTGGACTAGATGACCTTTGGAGGTCCCATAAGAATGGTTCTGGACCATTCTACGATTCTATGATTCTATGATTTTATGATTCTATCTGTCTTTTATTTCTTTTCCAGAGTGAGGCATTGTGAGTTTTTCCCTTTCTTCCCCGTGGGTTCATTGGAAATGGCTGAGGGAAACAGCGATCAGCCAGTTTATATGACACTCTTTCACATAAACGAATGGGAAAGTGGGACTTCTGAGGCTGGTCTGGACAATGTAATTAAAATGATCCTTGTATGGTTGTAAGTTGACCCTTGGCAAACAACCTGGCTGGTCAGACCAGGTTTTGGAAAGGGCTTTCTCCTTTCTTAACATGAGTGATTCTATAGTATTTTTTTTTTCCTTTGGAGAATTCTAGTGGTTTTATTTATAAAATAGCATCGATTTAGAGACACCCACTTCCACTGAGTTACCTTCTCTTACAAATAGTTCAGAATGAGAATTCCTTTCCTAGGGAGTTAAGAGAAAAAGAAAGAAAAAAAAAAAAAACAAAAAAGAAAATAGATCTCGTTTCAGTTGACAAGAATCAGTAGAGTGGTTCCCAGATCTGGGAACCTTTCTTTTTGGTAATACATAATCCTCCCTGACTACATTCATTTAATTCTTCGAGCCCACTCTGCACTTCAGTGTGTTCTCAGGTTTCTACCTCTTCATAGTACATTTCTTACACGTAGAAATAATGTCTGAAAGCTAATTGTGTTAAACAACTTCAAGGTAATTTCAAACATACTTGGTCTTGCAGAAAAAAGTATGTCTAACTTTAAAAATAATTTCTGGTAACAATTATACAAGGAGTGTCAAAAATATTTCTGCTCTGCTGAGCATGATTTTGCCTTTAGAAAAATAATATTATCATTAACTGTTTTTATCATAGCAGCAAAAAATGAACCAGGCAGGGCTGAGTCCTGGTATGCTTAGTCTTCTCACTCGCAGCCACTCTTTAAAGCCTGACCTCCTCTACTTATAGTCCAAGAGGATGCTATGGATAAAGATGACAGGTATTCAGCACAGCTCTGTGGTAATTGCTGGGGAATTGCTGGGGGAGGCCTTCCTTCCTTCCTTCCTTCCTTCCTTCCTTCCTTCCTTCCTTNTTTATTCCTCATTCTATCCTATGTATTTCAGGGCATAGCAAGGAAAGAGAAAAGGAAAAGATAATATACTCATTTTTCTAGGGCCTTCCTTCCTTCCTTCCTTCCTTCCTTCCTTCCGTCCCTCCTTCCTTCCTTCCTTCCTTCCCTCCCTCCCTCATCATTGCCAAGACATGTTACAGGGGTTCTGGGATATCCCTGGAATGCTTCTTCTCTTGGATAGGTATTATTTGGGAGCAGGATCAGCCTGTCCAGGGGCAGTGGGCATTTGGTGCAGAGGAAGCATGGGGACATAGTCCCTTTCCTCTTCTCCCTACAGGCACACAACCCACATGGTTGCTGATCTTCAAGGTTAGTAATAACAAACTTTAGGTATTTTTTCTCAAATTCTGTAATAGCATAGCATTCTACTTCTGTCTTCTGTTCATTTCATTTGTGGTTATGTTTTGTAGCATTCAATATTTTCCAGTGAGAATTAAGTCTATTTTCATGTTTAGAGGTCTGTACATCTCATCTCAGCATAGGGAATGTGATATGATAAATGCACCTGAGAAGGCCTAATTTGTTCGTATTTTTTGAAATCAATTATTGATGTACTACGTTAAAAAATACAACTTGAGATCATGAGGAAATGTGTGGGGAGCATATCTGGACTTACTTATAACTTTGGAAGAATGTGAGAATTCACATTTATTAAGCCAAAATATAATAAATTCACAATGTAAAATACAACTCCAAGTAGGCCAGATGATAAACATGTTTTAATGCAATGCATGCAGCTGCTCCACTCTGATGTTTCCAGTCCTTTTCTGTCTGGTCTATTTACTTCCCCTTAATAGCTGCAGGACATATTTATTGGGACCAAAATTTTCCCTAGTCGTTTGCAGCATGACTTTCTGGTCCAGGGAAAGGCTCATTTCTTTGAACTGTTTTTCTAATAAGAGTGGAAAGCACAGCAAATACTAAATCAAAAACCTACATAAGCACGTTGTGAAGTAAATTCACTGGGTTTCTGCTTTCTGGGGAGACAAAGAGGGGAAGAGGTAAAGAACCATACAAGATGTGGACGTGCCGCTTGCCTGAAGTGCTGCAAGGCTCGGGGTGACCTCAGCGGCAGTTGAGTGAAAACCCCAACCGACCAGTGAATCTATGTCAGAGGAAAAGCAAGACAGTGAGGAGCAAGTCAGAAATGTAGAAGGTAAAGTCAGGCAGTGGCTGAACTGGGTTTGACTTCAGCAGTAATTGTTCCTGTCCCATATAGGGCAATGGGGCCCTGGGTTACAGATGTTTCAGAAACAAAAGCCAGTTGTTGAGAGATTATATGTGCAATATTGAAAGTTGTTGTGGAGCCTCTCTTATGCAGGCATCTGAAGGCAATTTTTCTGTGTGAGGGAGCAGGTGAACAACTTTGCTTATTCAGCAACACAGAAATAAAAGTAATGTGATAGAAGTGAGGAGACCTTCAAGGGTATTTTTTTAAAGTTGTGAGCATGTCCTCTGTGGATAATCACACAAAGAGGTGATGTGGCTCTTTTGGAGGGTTACTTGATGGGGTACACCCTTTTTAATGCAGAAACCCATGACACTTGCCTTCACCTCTCCTGGTTGAAGGGGGAATGAAGCAGAAACAAAGCAGATCTTGTCATGAGGAAAAAAAAACAAGCATAAATTTGGCTGTCCTGTATGCCACTTCCAAATGCTGAGAAAAATGGACATCCTGACAACTTCTTGTGGAGCACCAAAACAAAAAAGTGTGCATTGTGGGACTCTCTGGCCAGCTCTAGGATGGTTAGTCTGCAAACCATGCCTGGGAAAATGTGCTATATTTTAATTTGTGCAGTAAGGACAAGAACAGCACACTGCGCTTTGCACAATATGCTGCACTTTGTTTTAATAACACCATGCGACATTCATACCAGGAAAAATATGCTTTTTGTAAAACCAGGAGGCCCAAATATTTACCTGTAACAATAAAATGCTCTCCATGAAGTGCAGAGTGCTATGAAATTAGTTTAGAAACACTGGCCTCAGTGGAGGAAGGAGAGGGAATATGATAAGACACTGGACTTAAGTAGGGGTCAGGGCACAGGTATGCAGAGCTTTGAACGTGAAAGTGGAAAGCGATGAAGTAAAGTGATATCCCTCAGATGAGAATATCTGCAGCTCAGCAGAAATTTCAGCTGTCTGTGGCCATTGTGCCCCTGTCACAAACTTAGAGCCCCTGTGTGAGCAGGTGAACTTGAGGGAGCAGCCCCAGCTACTACCTGCATCAAGTGTGTTTCTGGTACACTGATGCCAACAAGACACAAGTGATTTGGCCATGTTCTTACAGCAATCCAAACTGTAACACACACATCCCTGACTATTTTACTCCCAGATTGCACTGGTATGGATCTCTGTGTTGCAGCTCTCCCTCGTGTTCCCTCCATAAGCCATAGGGATCGTGATGCATATTACACACGGGTTTTCACAAGGTGTGAAATTCTTAAGCAGCCGGTCTTACTTGGTATGACATCTTCAAATCCTCGATTTTTTGTTAGAGGCATTTCTTTTCATTGATTGGTATATTGCATGAAACAAAGACACAGATCAAACTCATGTGGTTCCAGGAATGTTTTCACAAGTTTTGGCCAGGGCTCTTTATCTAGTGACTGTGTAGCATAACACATCATTGAGCTCGTTGGCTGTGGGACCACATGGTGAGACAATCTTGTGGCTGAGATGTTTTAACCTGCATACACATGCCATGGGGTGGATGTGCTAGGTGTACTTTCTGAGGGAGAGGGAATTAGATTAACCACTCCCCAGTGGTATCAATAGGATTTTTGTCCTGTATATGGCTCAGTGCAAATTGAGCCTTTGCCTCATGAATCCTTTTATTGGATTGATTTGAACAAGTGGATCAAATATTGGAGGTTCTTTTGAACTATCGCTATCTTCTTCAATCACTGGTTTCATAAAGTCATTTCAGATCATTGATGTGTCCTGGACATTTTTGAGATGAGTGCAAATCCGAGAGTATGCAATTTCGTGGCTATTGGAGGGTTGGGTATGGCTTGCAACATGTAGCACTGTCTCCTTTTTATTTTAGTGGAAAGGGATGAGAGGGAAAGTTTAGGACACAGGATGGAACATTTATGTTCTTGAAAATGAAATATCTATATCTAAATGGATCTGTATTGTCTCTTGTCTTTTTCAAGCTCTCTCTATTCTGCTCTGCCTCTGGTTCCTTTTATTAATGCAGAAAGTGGGAAAAGAAGAAATTTTTATTGCCTATGGCTTGGTTTTTTTTGTTCATTCAAATAACAATTGAGTTGTCTGAATACAATAGCTCAAAATTGTAGCCCCAATCAAATTGCCTCAAAAAAACCCCAAAAAACCCAAGAAATAAAGGCTGTAGAGAATGAACTGAATATGACATGGACTGAGGAGAGGACATGCCACAACATTCCTGCAACACTCAACAGCATCCAACACGTCCAACACTTACTGCAGGGTGGGGAGAAGCAGACCTGTTTTTTTGAGCTGATACTTAAGTATACGTGTGGATTTTGCTTAGATTGGCAGCAACACTTAAATGAACAGTTTTGTGAAGAAATAGACACTAAAGATAATGTTATTCCTGTTGTTTCCATGGCAACGGACATGCTTGATGGAATATATCCATCACGTGTGCTCAGTAACCATCTGGTTTCACAGTCCTCATTTCAGACACTTTAGGAATGAAATGTAGGTAAACTTTAATCAGGTTTGTAATTACTGTTGTCCTTACAGAAGTTATTTAACATGATTTTGCAGCTGCCTCAGCATAAAGCCCATAGGTCTTTTTAGGGTTTTATGCCACTTTTAAGAAATAGTTTCAGAATTGTTATTGTACTTTAGCTACAGATGCCACTGTTTCTTCTTGGTTTCTGAAACTGTGTTATAATGACATCACATTAAGATATTTTTTTTCCAGGCTCCAAAAAGGTCACAGTTATTTTTTCCAAATGGCTCTGTCAAGCATAAAAATTAACCATACTTTGAGCTGGATTTTCTGTATTTGTAATGTATGTTTATGTTAGAGTTTCTGTCAAAACAGGGATTAAAGATAAATGTAGCTAATTAAAAGAACATTTGCTTAGAGCTCCTGGTAATAGATACCTCATTGTGGGGTCTTGAGGTAAAGCTTACTTTAACAACTGATTCAGTTTATGGGATTGGGTTTGAACATTATAGAAGGCTACTTCAATTTTCCAAATTGTGCATATTAGCCTGAGAACAATCAAGTTAAGTCTATAAGTAAATTGCAGAAGAGAAGTCAGGGTGTACATGCTAGCTATGTAAAATGTTCTTGTCGGCTCTACTTCCTACACTTCATCATTTGGAATAATGCTTCCCAGCAGTATATGTAAGTAAAAACTGGTTCTACAGAAAGGAAAAAGTCTCTCTGGCACTGGATGAGTCAATAACTTGCAAACTGTAGCGTAAGGTAAAAAAAAATTAAAAAGATCTCATATCAAATTAGGTAATTGTTTCTTTTTATCTTACTTTATTTTACAAAACAGCTGTGCGCACAACATTAATTTCATTGCACATGACATCTGTGTTATCCTAGGGACTCCTGTGCTGGGGAAAAGGTCAATGCCAACTGCAATTGCATCAAGTTTCCATAAACTTTCAATGGCCAATAATATTTTGTGCTTTATAAAAAGAAAGTAAAATAATAATGTATTTGTGTAGCGCCTTTCATATTAAGGGATTTCAAAGAGAACTACAAACTGTAGGCCCAATCCTTTGGTTCTTATGTAAACAAAACTCCCATTGATTTCAGCAAACTTATGCCAGAATAAAGAAGACAGAGGAAAGGTGTCAGGATTTGGCTCTATATACTGCATGCAGCAATCACTTCATCCACTAATAAAGTTCAGTCACTTTTTGGATGGGACTTGGCAGTTGTATAATATGAGTGGTCTTGAGCTGACTCAATTTAAATGGAAGGATAAAAAAAAAGTTCTCTAATTAAGATCTTGGATCTCAGTGGAACAAACTTTGATAAAGTGAGAGGACTGGTTAGGAAAGACAGCTGGGGGCGAGTTGCTCACAGTTCTCAAAGTGGGGAAGGTTTGGAATTGCTTCAGGTCAAAGACACTGAGTAGTATCAAAGTATCATAAGCAATGGGGAAAACTATGGAGGGACATGTTTCAGACTTGACAAGGGGAATAAGCAGGAAGCCTACAGGAGTGGAAAAAAAGACGACTTTACAAGGAAACCCTTAATGTAAAAGTAAAACAGAGTGGGAATGAAGTGAGAACTGACTGGTGTCAGACTGAGTTTGACCTAGCAAGGAATATCAAAAGAAACCCCAGAGTTTGTCCACTGCAGTTAAAGAGAAGTGGGACTTCTGTGCATTGAGAATGGGATAGAGATGAAAGGTATTGTCAGCAAGGGTGACAGTATTGGCCATGAGGACAAATGGGAAAGGATCAGTGGGAATGTGGCATCCAAATACAAATTTCAACTTGAAAGTTCATCTTGAGTAGGACACGTTGCCTGTCTTCATCCCAAAAGAGTGAAAGATGTGCTGTTGAGAACTGCAGCTTTGTAGCACATTTGGCTGGAGCTAGCATTGGCACTGCAGGCCTGGAGAGGCACAACAAAAACATCTATGGACATATAACTCTGACCTAAACTGTGTGCAGGGCCCTACAACAGGCTTTGAAAGAGAACCTGCAGGAACAGTAGGAGATAAATTAAGAATAGTAAATTACAAATAATTGCTTAGCAAATGTAGATCATATCAAATTGTTATTTCTATTAAGTTACTGATTTTGTGGACAAAATTATTGTGGAAAATGTCATCTATCGAGATCTCAGGAGAATGTGTTCTGGAAACAAATAGGCAACCTTTACTTGTCGAAACAAGAGGACTCAGGAGAAGAGATGTAAAGTAAGCAGCAGGAGACATGAAGGTCGACAGCAAGATGGGTCTGTGGAAAGGGGAGGGATCAAACCAGTTATCAATACTGATTTTGTCTACCTTCCCAGTGACTTAATGTAAATATGAATAGGGTCCAATTAAAATGCAGGGTTTGGAGGCATTACTAATATATATCTTTTGGAGAAAGCAGAGTCTAAAAGCTCAGATAAGGATAGGATAAAATATAATTTAAAAATTATTTTCTAATTCTGCTGAAACTCACAACTCATCCATTTGTAAAAAGGTTGAGAAACAGCCTTTTTACTTGTTGACCAAAGATTAACCGAAAGCAGTCAATGTCATGTAACCAAGAAAAGACAAATGCAGTCACAGAATTTGTCAGTGAAATTATTCCAGTGGGGACAAAAAGTACTAACATGCAGGACTTTGGCTAGACCTCTTCTCCACCTCTGAAAGGACATTTGAAAGCCTAGCAGATGGAGGTAAGGACTCAAGAATGTTCGAAAGAAGTATCTTTGTCCTTGTAAGAGGGTTATAGGTGAGTTTGTCTTGCTCACTGTGGCAAAATGAAGATAAGGGGGAGAGTCCAGGGGAAGCATGGAGACAAGAGTTGTTTAAACTAAATTAAAATATTTTCACTTGTACAGTGGGTATAAACTGAGAAGAAACTAGTTTAAGCTGGAAATTAGAAGGCAGCTCTTTGTTGTTAGAGCAAGTGCATTTTGGAATATGCTCCAGTGGAGTAACGGAGGCCAAAACCCAACAACTTTTATGTTAGACCTTGAAGAATGTATGAAAGAAATTATACAATGTGTTTGCTTGCAGTAACAGGGGAATTGACTTAATGGCCCAGAAAGTTCCTCAGAGCCCTGTGTTCTGATATCCTCTGCAGCAAACACTATTGCTGTACAAGAAATTTGAACAGAAATTAAGTGCAGTTCTGTTGAAATTGAAGTGGGAATTTAAATTCCCCAAGAGTAATTAGCCATGCTGTGTGTGGTCGGGACATGGAAGAGGCATTTAGTGGCTGTGAATATCAGTAGGTCTTTAAGTGATGGAGAAGATTACAAGTTATTGGGATATTAATATACTAATATTCACTTAAATTCAAGCGATATGTCCTTTTGAACGGCATCTATTAATACAGTGTTGAGATACTGGTTTAGCATTTGCTTAGGTCACAGCTGCCCGTGTCTGACTGTCCCTGGCTGTCTCCCAGATGTGGAAGAACCGGAAAAATAACACAGATCATCTTTCATTTAGCAACAGAGAAATATCATGGTCGTAGAGGTAGCTTTGAAAGCACAAACTACTATCAAAATAATCCACGTGTTAGGATTAAAGAGAAGCACAGCGACACAACTTTCACATGACTGGAAAACAAATAGAGCAGAGAAAATCAAACCATTTTCCTAAATACAGGCACAATTTTCAGCACAATGAGTCAATGTCCTAAATCTGTTGTCTTAATATCTCAGTTTTAGCATGCAACTTAAATTGGGGTCAGGAAGAGGTGTCTTGAATATCACTCTATGAAACATCTTGAATGTAGGTGGATGGTTTTTTTTTTGACAGCGCCAACACTGCCTGGCTTATGAAATTTGTTGAGAACTGTTGTCTAACAATATTATAACATGAAGCACTCAGTGATAGGTCTCTCTTTCTAAACTACTAAAAAACATTAAGAATGAATTATGCTAGAGGCATGCCATTAATTGTGGTGTAATTTTCACCATGTGTATAATATTTAACTGCACATTTTGTCACAGTGCAATTATAGGAAATGTTTTTCCAAGATGTCTCTCTGTCTATATATACATTGTGGTTGCTCTAATTATTTTCCCCAGTGATAATGTACAACATTCCCAGGGTCCTGTCTTATATAACATTTGTTGATAGACAGGATACATAAAGAGTAGTGCAGTGTAGTTTTCCTCTAACTTTATAGTTAGTTGAGAAAGAAGTTTGAAAAACTTGTATGGTCTGTGCACATATATTTGTCTCTGCCTTTTCATTTGTATTAGACACATCCAGTACTTTGTTTTCAGTGCTATGATGCTCTAAGTCCCCAAGGACCCTAAAACAACTGAGTTAAATTAGCACTGGAAAAATCTATAATAATTTGCTTCAAAATGACCATTGCTATTTGAAGTATGCTGTGCAGTGTGGTTCTCCGCTGAATTTTCACCCACATAGTATATGTGGATACAATAATGATGGGCATACAATTAGTCAGCAGTTGGCAGTCGCTGCACAAGTCACTGCTCTACACTTAATCTCTTCCTGGAATCTTGGGAGAATAATATTTGCATTGGCTTATAACCAAAAATCATCTTAAATACAATTTGATTTTGTATATTTTACCCAATTGTATAATTGTATGGACAGAATGTGTATATATTAAATGGCATATGCTACATGGAATTTTCCCAAGTATAGTATTAACTGTTTTAAGAACCATTTCTCCTTACATATGGTAACGTAATGTTGCCAGCACACCTGTCTGGCTGAAGAGAAAAATAGCAAAAAAAAAAAAAAAAAAAAAAAAAAAAAAAGAAATAAAAAATGATCTGATTCTTTTACTTCCACCTGGCAAATCAAGACAGATTTCACTGATGTCGTTATTCCTAGATCATTATACATTTAGTGTAAATTGTAGGAGTATCCTGTCTGTTATCAAGGTAAGAGTAATCTTTTTCTGTTGCACCTAACCTCCCCTCTCCCCCCCAAAAAACCCAAACCCTACACAAAAAATATTTAATGCTGTGTGTCACATTTTTCTAAACATAATTTTTGAAAAGCTCTAAGATTAAGAATTGCTAGGTATACCATTGCTTCACTGAAAAATAAGACTTTGCATTTTAGTATAGTTACAGTTTGAACAAAATTTTCAGTCAAAAGCTTTGAAATAACAGACTGGCACCACATGCATTAAATTAAAATCACTGATCGAGCTCACTGGGAATTTACATTCTGATCTCCCACCATGGTAAGCATCAAATCAATCAGAATTTAGTCAGCCTTCTTGTCTGGGCTTTATGATACTTCATAGGACATCTGAATCAACTCCCTTTCTCAGTAAGATTCAGTCCTCAGGTTTATCTAAGTCCCTCTAAATATGCAGACAAATAAATTGTAATGTAATCGAGTCTTGGTATACAAAATTTAGAAGACTGGAAACTTGCATTGCTGAGGTCCAAGGAGACGTCTTCATTAGTTTTGGCTGATTCAGGGGCAAGCTGTGTGGTTCACTCTCCTTCAGGCAAGGATTTACCACACATGGGGGAAGGCTCCATACATCAACACCATGATCACACCCAGACCATTTGCCTGCGCCTCATGGCTGTCTTCTTGACCCAGGAAACCAGTATGAGAGACCTAGTTACTCTGAGAGTATACAGTGCAGCCATAATTACCTAATCTAAGGCAAGTAGTTGACATTTTCTTCAGTCTTCCTATATAGAGAATGGTTTCATGGGTGGAATCATAGCTAGAAAGTTATTCATACTTCTTTAGAATTATTTGTTATTAGGAAATCAAATTGTAAGGGTTATAAAATTTAAGTAAAAGCTTATAATATATAACAACATAACAGGACAAGCAATTTCTGAAAGTATGAAGAAAGTTTATTACAATCAAGCATGATGGACTTTGATTTTCTACAAAAATGGTGTATATTAATTTGTTAACATCAAGATTATTTTTTTTTCATAGAAATGCACTTATTTCAATAAAACCATTGATGGAAAGACAAGAGTAAGCCAGAATCAACCTAATGATGTGGTGTTCTTAGTGTCAGCATCCAGAGACCACTGATAGCAGCAGTTCACAGTTGTTCATAAAGTCATACATTTTTAAATGTTTTATTTATTTATAAGTGTTAGTTTCAGGTGTCAAAAGGTGAATTGATATATTACCAGGTCATGAGAGCATTGCTTCAAACTACTGTATAGGAAGGAGAAGTCTAAATGGAAATAGGATAGAAAGGAGGACATTTAAATTGAGCTTCAAAAATATTTTCTAACTCTGAGCTCTTACAATTTTTCTTGCCCCAGGAAAAAGAGAATTGCTGAATCCTTGAGACTTTTAAAGTTATTAAAAGACATTAGAAAGTACAGGAAATAGTCTTTCATTGGCAGGAAAAGGGCAAGATGACTTTTTCTTTTCAAATGACTAATTCTATTATTTTAAGTAGTTCTGCCATCCAGAGGGCACAAAAGACAGCAATCATGATTAGTTACAAGATAATGATACAGGCCCTGTTTTATTTCATGGTGTTTTGTTTTTTTCCCAGTTAATAATAAAAAGAAAAGGATTAAGCAAATGTTGCTTTAATGCTTTATTCATGAAGGACTTACTGACGATGAGCTTTGTGAAGAGCATCCCTTGTGCTGTAGAGACAGATGTTTTCTGTGGCCCTGATTCAATAAAGCAATCCTGTTCAGGAAAGTGGTTAAGCCAGAGAATATCCCAACAACCTGAGGATGAGAACATGACAAATTTTCAGTACTAAAAAGATCTAAAAATATATGCCTTAATGTGACTTCTTTGACTGACGTTCAGCCTCCCTCAGATTATCCAGGGAGGAATTGAAACCAGGTTAACTGGGGGCCTGAATGGATGTACGAGCTTTTATAGACCTGATTTTTCCATTACCTATAAACTGCTCTGACTCTCAGACTAACTGAGATCAGATTATTCCAAGATTGGAAATTATTTCTTGTCATCCAGTTCTAAATCTCCAGATTGGGGCCTTCCCTGAGACAGAAAAACTGTGTCCAAGTGATATGCGATAGCAGAACTTCTTAATTTGTGTTGGCTTTTACCAGTCCAAAATCAAGAGTTGGACGACCACACACAGTTCTGTGGTGTCATGATTGTAACTCCAGAACTTGTATATGGTTCTATACATACATTTATCTAATCTTTACAAGAAAGCTTATAATTTTTTTCTTTGCACTTCTGAAACTTTCAGACGTGTTGCTGCAGGTGTGAGAGGAACTTCCCTTCTAACCAGATCAGAGCAGTTTGTCACAGTTACCTTTTCAGCAGAGTGTCTCATAGTTTGAAAAACCTTGTGTGACACAGGTCTATAGTATAAGACTATAGACAAGAAAGGAGGAGATAACACGGCTGAGAGTTAGATTACATGAGTTTCTGAGTACTTGCTGCTCCCAATGACTGCTTGGGAGGATGAAAACATTCAGCACTAGGTGGGATCATGTCCTCTCCACAGCCTGCTTGCATTTTCATTCTTACCACTGTGGACCATCTAAACCACGCAATAAACTCTTTCCCTAAACAACTCCCTACGCTACTTCTGTTGACCAAAGCTGATACAATAACATCTGCCAAGCTGGAAGAGTGGTGGCACTCTTCATGACTGACCTCTGTTCTGCTATAAACTCCATTAGTTCATACTGGGTCCATATGGCAGTTTTCTCCCCCTCCTTTCCCCCTTCCCTTATTCTGATTCTCCAAAGGTCTGGGGTTTTGTATGTCTTTTGCAGTGTCTCCCCATGAGTATTTCAATTCTGTTGGCACTTTCTGTAGGAGTATTAATAATGACATTTTGCTGGCATGGGGCCAGCTGTAAAAGTTTATGGAGTAATTTTGTAATAGAGCTGCAAGAGCTTAGCAAAAACCCAGCAGGTGAACAAGCTTTCTTCCTCACTCCTTTAAAATAAAAGCTCTCCCTTTCCGCAAGCTTTGCAAGGCCTTTGCACCAGGGTTTCTTGGAGGCAAGACATACATATTTTAATGTGACAGGTCTAGGAACCAGCGTTCTCCTGTGGCACTCCCACCTCCAGCTGCAAGGCTGTACCCCTGGTCCCCATCCTGAGCCATGATCAGTGCAAAAGTTGAATATAAAATTGCTGCTTTCCCCTTGCCCTCCACCTTCCAGCTGCATATTCCCACCCTGGTTCCCTGCATGGAGCAATGATTTAATAAATATATCTACAATAGTCATCAGCGCCTCTGTCTGCCCTCCCCCTCCCAGCTGCAGTTTCCCACCCTTGTTTCTCTTCTGTGCCATGATTAGTACATATGTTTAAAATAAAACTCATCGTCTCCTTCTCCTTTCCTCCTTCCAGCTGTGGATTCCTCCCTGCCTCCACCTTGCCCAGATTTTCAGCCCTGTTTTGTAGGCATATTTCACAGAGAAATTGAACCTCTGAAAATGCCTCCCCTTCCTGATGTCTGCCATTTCTTCATTGAAAATCAAACAGTGGGCTTTGATATGAAAGATCATAGCCCTCAGTGGGGATGACATGAAGCCCATGAGCAATTTGAAGACAGCAGAAAGATTCCTCTGTATTTGATTCCCTTTTCTGCCAGCATCTCAGTCACGAGAGGCCACATCCCAAAAGATGAGGCTGTAGATGAGGTGGAAGCTGATACCCTACTAAAGAAAGGAGTGACATTTACTCTCTCCTGGTCCTCAGGAACCTTTCCTGATCCTTCAGAGATAATTTAGAATGGCCTTGCCATAACGACAACCAACTCCTTCAGCATCCATGGATGCATCCCTCTAGATCCCATGAACGAGTGTATGAACATCCAAATTATTTAAGTGTTCCCTAACATAATCCTTCTCTCCCAAGGGTAAGTCTTCTCTACTCCAGACTTTCCCATGAGTCTCAGGGACTTCAGGTTCATGAAGACTGGTCTTACCAGTAAAGACTGAGGCAAAAGAGACATGAAATGCTCCAGTCTTTTTCATGTCTTCTGTCATCAGGTACCCTGCTCCACTGAGAAGTGCAGTAACATTCTTCCTAGTCTTCCTTTTGCTGATGATGTACCTGTAGAAACCCTTTGTGTTGTATTTCACATCCCTCACTAGATGGACTTAGGCTTCCCTAACCTCTTCTCTGCACAAATGAACAGTGTGTCTATAGTACCTTTGGGTCACCTGTCTTTTCTTCCATATTTCCTTCCCTTCTATATTTTGTCAGGAGCTCCTTGCTCATCCATGGAGGCCTCCTAGTGATGGTGCTTAATTTCCTGAGTCTCGGGACAGACCTTTCTGGAGCTTAGAGAAGGCGATCCTTGAAAATGAATCAGCTCTCATGGTCCCCTCTTCTCTCCAAGACTGTATTCCTTGGGATTCTTCTAAACAGATCCCTGAAGTGTCTAAATCTGATCTCCTGAATTCTAGGGCCTTGATCTTTCTGTTTGCCTTGCTCTCTCCTCTTGGATCTACCATTTCATGGGGCTGCAAAGCTGTTCCCCTTCACATCCCTGATCAGTTATGCCTCGCTTGTAAGTATCATATCCAGTAGAGCATCTTGCTCATGGGTTCCTTCATCACTGGTGTCAGGAATTTGTCATCTGTATACTCCAGAAACCTGGATTGCTTGTGCCTTGATGTATTGTCCCTGCAGCGGGTATTGGGGTGGTCCACAAGGACCAGGACCTGCAAATGTGAGACATTCCATTTACCTGAGGGAAGCTCTATCTACTTCTTCCTGATCAAGGAATCTGTAGTAGACACCCACCACAAGGTAATCTGTGTTGCTCTGGTCTGTAATCCTGTCCCATGAGCTCCCAGGTAGCTCGTTGTTTGGCCCCAGGTAGAGCTCCATATGATCCCATTGGCACACAAAGGACAACTCCCCCTCCTTGTCCTCCCAGCTTGTCCTTCCGAGACAGCTTGCACCCATCCATGGCAGTGCTGCAGTGGTGGGAGCTATCCTACTACAGCTCTGTGATCCCAATGAGATTGTAGCCCTGCAACTGCACACAGACCTCTAATTCCTCTGGTTTGCTCCACATGCTGCTTGGATTAGTGCAATGAATTAGTGTGCTTCAGAGCAGTCATGCTGATTCCCAAAAACAGAAATGAGAGCTTTCCCGATAATGTTGTTCTGAAGGCACTTTTTTACTTATGTACATATGATTGAGATGGCAGCTTCCCTTCAGCCCAAAAAAAGTTGACAAAGCTTTGTCAGGCGGATCCAATGTGTGATTCTAGTGCTCCTCGATTGTCCCATGGTTGTAAAAAACAAATCCCTCTTGTCAACACCAGCCACGCAACCAGTTGTTGACCCATAGGATCTATCCTCTCCCCGTCGAGGCCATGGCACGTGGGAGTGGAGAGACATAAGGAGTTTTGTATTGGACAACAGTCAAGAATGAAGCATGTGGTATCATATAAAAAGCCTTGTGAACTTGCTGCCCCAGGGAATACTTTTTCCTCCCAAATTCACTCAAAGTACACACACAGGCCAAGATGTGTGTACTTTCTTTTCCCTACACATTGGGCTTGGCAAAGGACTCCAGAGGGTTGGTGAGATTTTGGGCTAGACTTGGACCAATAGGAAAGATTGAAAGTCAGAAATCTCTGTTCAGACTTTGCATCAGTAGCATCCCTGTCTAATCCCTACCTGCCTTACCCTGAGAGATGCTGATGGCATGAGTCAACTCAAGCTCCCTGTGTCAGGCACCAGGATGGTACTCTGCATGATGCAGAGGAGTGGGGCAGGCTGAATGTGCAAAGGGAAATTTTGAGGGTGCAGCAATCATTCAGGAATAATGCTAAGTCCACAGAAAATAATTTAGTTCTGGTCTAGATGTGGTTGGAACAATCTGGGGGTGTCGCAAGTGGCTACAGTGCTTCCAGACTGGATGATTTATCATATGCTAGTGCCTTTTGGGAACAATCCCACAGAATAAAGAGGAAAGGGCCACCATGATACAATTGTAGCACTATTATGGTATTGATAATAATTGGTCTTGATGGTGTGTTCAAAACCACACATAGTTCAAGTAAGTTCTACATCCATGCAGCTTATATACTGTCATCTGGGATATGCATCGGCCTTCCAGGGAATGGCAGAGTGCTGGGAGCATAATGCCTGGACATAAACTGAGTGGCATCTTCTACTGCATTGCATGAAGCAGATCAGCCCTGCTGACTTTTCTGGGATTGGGACCATGATCTCCTTGCTCACTTTGAAGTGGTCAGTGCTGCTAATGATGCTAATGAGGAAAATCCAAGGTTGTTCACAGGCTGTGCCTGATTGTATTTAATCAGTGTCTTGCAAAGTAAAGGTGGGTTGAAATTCCACACTGCCAGGCAGTGTTGGGCGAGTTATTATAATCATTATTTGAAGAAGCTAGTTGATAAGAACTAAAAAAAAAAAAAAAAGAAAAGAAAAAAAAAATTAAAAAAGGCTTCTGTTCCACAGGGTTTCTAGTTGGCTGGAATAGATCAACATCTCATCTTTCACCTAAATAGGAATCCCTGGACTCCCTCAACTACTCTCATTTCTGAGTCAGTCTTTAGCTGAAACAGCATTCCAGAAAGAAGATAAGATTATCCTTGATCAAAACAATGTTCTTATTCTCTATTCTGGCTGGACAAGCTCTGTGGAGGAAGTGGCTGCTGAGAGAGGGAAAGGAGAAAAGCCAACGTTATGCTACCTTGGGACCACTCCACCTTCTGGAACGGAGAGAGTTGGAAGAACTCTGCATCTTGCAGAAACGTGCACTCTGCTCCACTGTCCTCTGCTGGCCCTACCTCACCTCTCTCCTAACCTGTTTTCAGCATACTGCTCTCCAGGCCCTTAACCTGTGCAAGAGCAGTTTAGCGTATATGCTTATGCAGAAAGCCCAGACAGAAAACCCTGCTAACATTACAGTTTTCACCACGAGAGAGACCTTTGGCCTTATCGTCCATGTACAACAGTAGAACAAATATTCAGTGACTACAGAAAGCTACAGGTCAGGGTCATCACAATGCATTGAAAACTCACCAAATACCCATTAATCAGAAGCATGGAATCTTTATTCAATGACTAGACCAGCGTCATCTGGTAGAAATACTTAAGGTCCCTCAGTATTTGTTATTTGTCAGCAATTTGTGGCTGGAACAGTATCACCCGCAATAGCTAAGGATGGAGTGCAGCTCATATTATGACCTCCTGAATGGTTTCATCCAAAGCCCATCAAAGCTGGGAGCGAGTCTTTGGCTTCAACTGTCTTTCAGTCAGACATTAATCTAATGCACCATAACTATCTCAGACAAATTCCTTTTTGTATCAAACTGCCCTCTGAAACTGTCTTCTTTTTTTTCTTTTTTTATTGCTTCATCAAAATACATCCAGCTGTTCCTGTGCTTGTATCAGTACAATTTGCCCCAGACATTCCAACAGAAAATTGTATGCATATATAAGTCAGTAACAGCTGAATCCATTTTCTTCAAACTCCCCTTATTTTAAATCTAATGGAAAACTAGAGAATGTGATTTGCTTGTCCTAACTTAATTAGATCAGTAATTTTAAGATTATTAGCACTGGGCTTTTTTACTTCTGCTCAATGTGTTTTGAATTCCATCTCTTTGCTCATAGAAAAATGTTGTTACACAATAGGTTATTTTAAATTGTAAATGTCCGGCAAACTTTAAATACATATTAGGCTAGTACGATGCAAAGAGAAAGTGGCAGTGATCTCTTCACTACTCCCAGATGCTATTGGCCACATGACATGATAATAATAATAGCTTGCATTTCTGTAGAATATTTAGCTTCAGGAAAAAAAAAAAGAAGGATGTTGGGCTGCTCTCAAGTAATTTATTAATTCCATATGTTTATAAGTGTCTTTAGATACTGTGAGGGATTTACAGTATGAAAACCTGTTTGGTTCTAGGAGGTGCTGACTGTCCACAGGCAAGGAAGAATATATTTACATTTAGGACATGCTGCAAATGCCATCTGCTTTGATGTCATACATCTGTGTAGCTGTGGGATTTAACAAACTCAGCCCACCTGGGAATGATGTGTCCCAGGAAAGATACAGAGGAGAACCAAAACTCCAGGAGTCAAACAACTTCTGAAGGAGTCAAGAAACAGACTTGCAGGGAAAACTAATGAAGATATCTGGTTGAAGTTCTCTGCTGAATGTTGACAAATTTCTAGGTAAGGTAGGTGTATTAAACCTACTGCTTTCAAAACCTTTTAATCTTTTGTTCTAAAGGATTAAAGTGTGCTGTGGTGTTAAGAAGGCTGCCCTGTAAAAGGTTCCAGAGAAGTGACTATTCAGCCTAAAGGAACTTGCAGGATGAGGCTGGCAAATACACAGGTTACTAGGATCTAGTCTAAGGCCAGGGAAACTGGAGCCTTCCTCTCAGGGAGGGGTGAAATGCCCTCTGTGGGACCAGAGAGAAGAATTCATCCTGTAAATAGCATCTAAGATAGGGACAAGGGTGAAGGGCTGGAAATTGCATCCTCCATTCCTGTGGACAATCTCTCATTATCATGAGAGTTCATGGCATATACCGATGAATCGCTTTAAAGAAGAAAAGGCTGAATTTTGACATTTTCAGTCAGCGGGTTTCACTTTTCGTGTTCCCAAATGAAAACGTTCTGCTTTGTTGAAGTCCAAACCACCTCACTTAACGTTCATGTGCATCTCCAGCTGATGTGGAGAGTGCTGTAGCTTGGGTGTTGCACACCAACGTTCACAACTGCAGCTATAGATACCTGACCAAGTTTTCTTGTGGTCCCTTGTGCTTGGCCCTGGGGTCCATTTGTTTCTGTGGGTCACCACAAGACCTGCTTGGAGGGGGAACTTTCCCATTGCAGGGAATGTTGTCTGGTCAAGGGTGAATTGTGGTTTGGAGACAAGAGAACACAGGCCATCTGAGTTAAAAACTTTCAAAATGGAACATGCTGCCACTGGAAAAGCTAAATAAAGCTGGGCGGACTCAAAAAAAAAAGTCAGTTTTGTCAGTTCAATAGGCCAGAATGCACTGAAAATGCTGAAGCAGTTTAAATGTACTACTTTAGGGGTGGGGTTTTTTTGTTTCACTGATGGAGAACTGAAGTGTTTCATGACATAACAATCCTTTGAACAATTATTTAGGCAGAATCAAAATAACCAGCCCTACTTACAAACAGGTTGCCTTGGATTATACAGTGGATGATACAGTAGGCTCATATGTAATCCACCAGACCACAGCACATCCCAGGAAAGGCATTAAGTTTGAGTCCTGCTTCTGTGGAAGTCAAGAGCAAAACTCCCGCTGATCAGCAGCAAAAATTCACCTCTTGGATGCAGTTTTTACATTCCTGTAAGGGTGAACAAACCCCTCTGTTTTAAAGGTGAAAAAGCAGGATCACACCAGCACAAGCAGGGATTTTCTGTGAAACGTCCATTGCCAAATGAAGGAAATAGCCATGTAATTTAGCATGCTGATGACCATTGTTCAAAGTGCATTCCCTGGTTAACATCCAAAAGCAGATGGAATAAGCAGGTTCACCTCTTCTGCAGCATTCCTTATAATTTTATTTTTACAATATTCCAGGCAAAAGAATTTTTATCTTCTGTATTTAATTTCCCAGGCTCCTATGAAATCTAAAGAGAACTATTTGTAGAAGACAGTGTTGGGTAGAGAATAGTGTAATAGTATTTTCCTAGTTCTGAGTAAACGATCAGCTTGAAGTCACCGTTAAACAACACTTGGTGTAAAAGATAAGGCAGGACCTTAGCAATATCATGAATAATATCAGGCTGCCCAGGGAGGTTGCCAGGCTGCTCAGGGAGGTTGTTCCCCTTCTCTGGAGAACTTTAAGACCCACCTGGATGGAGTCTTGAGTAATATGCTCTAGGCAATCCTGCTTTAGCAGGGGAGTTGGACTCAATGATTTCTAGAGATCCCTTCCAACTCTGACAATTCTGTGATAATAAACTTCTCTGAAACTATCTGCATGTTTAAATATAAGTTATACTTTAATGTTTGTTTTTATCTGACTTTCCTTTTCCCAGATGATGAAATTACAGGGAAAGTACTGATATCACTTAAGCATTTTTAAATAATAATGATGATAATAATAACACTATTCTAAATAATGTTTAGCATTAATTCTTAATAATTATAATGCAATAATAACAAAATAAGTAATAACAAATAAACATAAATAATAACGAACAAAAAGGAATAGAAGCCAAGGATTTTTATGGGAAAAGAGATTTTTATTTTCTTATGATGAGATCTGAAAGAAATTTCTAGCAATGTTTTACCTCAATAATAAGTACTGTAATAATCATTCCTCTTGGTATTTTAGCTAAATTCCAACACATCATGGTCGCATGAAGTTTTCTTATTTGTATTGTGGCCATGAAGTAAACTAAGTTTTCTGCAGCGTACCACTTTTCTGAAGAAAGTGTAAGTAATGAATTGTCTGCCTTGGCATGAGAAGTTTGGGTAATTCAAGTTTAATGCAAGGGTTTTTCCAGCTCTGTTTGGTATTACTCTGAGTTGTGAAGGGCTGACTAGAGCTAATGGAAATTGAATGATGTACAAACCGTCTTTACACTTCACAAACTTCACACAGTGAATTATATTAAAAATTAATTTCCTTAAGCCACAGGCATTAGTGCAAAAATCAGATAGTTTGATTTGATAATATGTTCATGCCTTTTCCAAAAAAACCCACCCCTTTCCAAAAAAAAAAGCTTAAAGAAAGTGAAATAGTGCCATTCAATTTTTTCAGCCTACAGTCTTCAACATGCAGTACTACACTTGAGGAAGCATGTGATGAAATTACCTTCGTTAGCTAAGCATCACGTGTATGAAACAACAGGGATGTCTTTCTGTAGTAGTGCTGTCGATATGATACTGATACTTTCTACAATGGTGAGAGCTGTTTATTTTTTTGGACAACAGGACAGCAAATCTCAAAATAATGCAGTGAGGACTGTCTTAGATAGCATTTTCCAATAGTTCTAAAGTTAGTAGAGGAGTGGATGCTACCAACAGACTCAGAGGTAGCATACATAGTGCCCTTTCTTCTACATTTAGAAGGTTAAAAAGTGGTGCGTTGTGGTGTAACATACCACAGAAAATTATCAAAGAAAGGATAATGGTCATCCATGGAGAAGTAAGCATGTAAAGAGGTAAATTCTTACACTTACCTTTTAGAATTAAAACTGGGGAGTCTTCAGAGTCAACAGTGAAGCAAGCTTTCTTTTCTATCCTAGCTTCTGCTCTTCAACTGCTTTTGAGGTTGTGTGAGCCATTAATTAAATTGTCTCTTTGCCTTTCTGTCAAGCCTCACTGTTTATTGCACTATCATCCTCTTGTCAGCTCTTGCTATCACAAATCTGCCCCTGCTCAGAAACACTCACCAGTCCCAAACACCCCCATAACATATGTGGTGAGACAGGGCAAACCTGTGACTGAAAAAAGTATTTTACACCTTAGAGTGATTTTTCAAGATCTTGAATTTTCATTCCTCCACCACAGCCTAAGCTCTACAGGGTGCCCAAGATGTAGAACTGCCATCATTCACTTTTTCAAGTGGAAAAATATTAAACCTCTCCATTTTCGAGACCAAAATCCACATATCTTGAGCATCAGCTTTCTGTAGTAGTAAAAAGAAGTCAACCCACCTCTTTAGACAGATGGTGACCTCCTTTCATGTCTCTTCCAGGATGTTTTGATTTGATCACTGACCTTCATAGGGAACAATTAAAAAAAGTACTTAAGAGGTTTCATTTAATTTACTATAGTTTCTGAGCTTCCTTGTTCAAAGACCTACAGGATACCTGATTTCATTTAAGTCCTGAATGAAAGCAAGCATTCAGGAGTAACTGATTTGCCTTCAGTTTACCTACCACAGTTCCTGAGATGGCACCGTACAGAACTTTACTTAATCTGACACCCTGTCAGTCTTTACAGATATCTAGATATGAAATACTGTACTGGAGGGCAATAAAGAGCTGAGACACAGTTGTTTTATTTTCTCAACCAGCCATTTACTTGTAAAAGTTAATATGGTTGGGGAAGGAAAGACAATTTAATCTTTGTATAAGGAACATCAGATATTACTGAGGCCTCCCCTTGAAAATCTGAAATAAAGATTGTTGTGGTGTATAATTAGAGAGACTAAGAATATACATGAAATGTGGTACCAAGTCTGTGAAGTAGTGTGAAGGGGAGCTGACTCATCCCATGCTGCACTATGAGACTGCTGGAATAAAATGAGGGAAGAGAAAAGGTGGGGAAAAAACAGAGAAGTAAGAGAAATTCATAAAATTCAATGGAATTCCTGAAATTCACAATTCCAGAAATTAAAGTATTCTAATATTGGAGAGTGTAATGCTGTTGTAGAAGGGAGCAAAAGAGAGACGTAGATGTGGAGATAAGGAAAACAGGGTGGGGAAGATTGATAGCAAGCCCCAGAGATGATCTGGTGTAAGATTCAAGTCAAATGATGTGGACAGATAGAAGCTCATACAACTACTGATTAGATAACAGCAAAAAAATCACCTAATATTTTGATTCTCTTTGCAAAATACTGTGTGAATAGACCTCTGGTCCAGGAGCGCAGAGGTCTGGCTGCCTTGACACACACTGCTTCTGCCCCTGCTTCCCCTTGTAGAATTCATCCTACGCTCTTCTGGAGGCAGACTCAGAGCTGAAAACACACAGAATCTCTGAAGTGATGCTCGAATGCCAAAGACAACAGCTTCTTAGACAATGTGAAAAGAGCTGGCAGTCATGACAGGTCTGAGATCTGAAGGTTACGTGCTTAGATTGTTTCATGGTCTATGGATACTCCTTGGACATCTTTAAAATTAATTTTTTTACCAACAGCTTATATGTGCATTTTGCATATGGAATGCTTAAAATAGCAGGAGAAAATTTAAAAAAAACTCACCAGACCCTTGCAGGTAAATACAAGACTGTGTTCTTGGGCAATTAGTGATGCCTCCAGCTCAACTGGTGTCATCTTCTTCTGGGGTCTGGTACACCCTATCTCTGGGGTTTGGTATGTTCAGGGTGCAGAGAGGGCACTGAGGCACCGGTGAAGACTTTTTTTGCTTAAAACAGATCTATTGCTTGCTAAGTCAATCCATCTCCAGGGGGACACAGCTACTAGTCAGTCTTCTAAAACTACATGGATTAGCAACAGATGTTTTCTCAGTTGTACAACGGAAAACATTTTTTCCTTCTTCTGAAAGAAACGACGTATTTCTGTGGACTTGGTACAGTCTGCTATGGTTTGGGTATGGTCTTCACCCACAATAGTTTTGGTAACACATATAATATAAGACAACAATCTTGCCTTCAGTTATTTAAGAGAAACCTGACTCCACTCCCGAGACAATATAACTCTGGCCAAAGGAAGTTCAGTTGGCTGCTTCTTTCTCTGAAAAACAGACCACACAATTGTGGTGGATGAAAGAGTAGCCAAAAAATTAAGAGATCATTTTCAGACAAATATATTTTTTTTCAAATACAGTATTTTTCCCAGTCCTCCCACTCTTGTGATAAGAACTACTGCATATGCTTCATGAAATCACCATCTACTGCTCAGTTGTTTATTTTTGTAATCACTGGATTTTATTTCATTTGTTTGCCTTTTGACCCTGTTTTGATTATGGAGAATTTTAATGATCAAGGGATCTCCAGATTAGAGTCTCTTTAATGCAATGTGCTATCCATAGAAAATTGGAAGAAATTCATCGACAGTATCAATACTCTGTTTTATCCCCACAATCAGACAAATACTTAAGTTACTACCAAGGGATTCTGATTTCTCTAGTACCTTTCCTCCTGATACTGTTTTTTTTTATCAGATGACTTTGTGAAATTCATTTAAAGCTTGAAACCCACACCGCATGGTTTATTTTAGATTTTTTTAAAAATCTGCCAGCTTGGATTCTTCCAGTAACTTCATAGCTGAGTCAGGTTTGTTGAGCCCTGTAGCTGCTTGCTCTTAAACAATCTGCTGAATTGTACAATGCACATCTGAGCAAAATGTTAGACTTGAAATGCCACCAAGTATATTCTATTTCTGAAACACCACGGTATTTTAAATCACTCTGTGATTTGAAAGTCAATGGAATGAAGCTCAGGAGAAATAGGAGAACCAGACTTACTGTTAATTTGATATTTGGAAGTGACATTTCATTCTGCATGTGGATGCTGGAAAAGCTGCCAAAACCAGGCTTTGCTAAAATATCATAATTACTGGTTCTTCTAATCCCCAAATACAACATTGTTTGATTAAAACAATGTATTCTTCAGTTTCTTTGCCCCACCATCTATTGTTTTATAACAGTTATTTATAAAAGGAAATGTCTGACTTGCTAAAATGGAGTACTTGAGTCACAATTTGATTAATTTCTTTTCCCTCTGCATTATCATTCTTGATTTAAGCAGCAGGTCATTGTGTTCTGATTATCTCGTGTTTTAACCAGTCAACTCCTTTTGCTTTGGCTCTATCAAAATTAACCTCACTTTTTCCCCCCCTGTAAAATCCTCTATACGTGTTATGCCACTGTGCTCTAAAAGGCATCCTTATCCTCTTTGGCATACTGAGAGGAACTATGAGCTAGATGGAGTCTGAGACATGTCTGGGTGCAGATGATCATGGCCAAACATAGTGTTTTGGCTGGAAATCATTCCAGGCTGAGAAGTCCAGCAAGTCATTCCCTTCATGAAGGTGCTCCAGTTGACTTCTGCAAGAGATAAGTAAAGGTAGATAGAGGTAGAAATTTTCTTTCTCCAGCTACTATAAAAAGAATGTGTAAAGTCTAGATAATACAAAAAGTCAGGCAGCCTACCAAGTGGCATGGTTTAGCTAATCTTTGTGGTGTTGGATGGAGAGCACTGTGGTCTGTCATGTCGTGGGACACAGCTGTCTGAATTCAGTTTTGCTATTGAGCATACAGGACTTTATCAGTCAAAGGTGCCACCTCTCAGCACTGTGCCTCAGTTGCAGTTCTTCTTTTCAAGTCTCAGTCACTCCTGAATAGCAGGTGTCTCAGGATACAATTGCTGTCTGTCATCAGTGCTTTCTGCCAAAGAAGCAAGATCAGGCTGGTATGAACAGCTGAGCCCAGGAAGTGCCCTTCCAGCCACGTGTACCAGTGACCAGAACTGCCTTCTGCTGCACTTCTCCCATCCATCATGCTCTCTCTGAAACTGGACATGGCATTCACATACCCATTTGGATTATACATAAGCTGTTTCAAACTGAGGACCTTCACGTTTTTGTCATATGCTCTAGCCTATTCCCAAGCTTGCTGAGTTTGTGTTCAACTGCAAACAGTGCTTGGAAGCTGAAAGAACCCAAGCTTTTTATGTTCTTGGTGAAGGACTTGGCAGGGCTTGATTTATTACAGCAGTATATTGTTCTTGCTTGGCTTTAAGTCTTAGTACTGCACTTCTTCAAGCAACTCTCTGACACTCCAGAACTTGGGAGGAAGGAGGATGGTGCTTGGACATCTGATGGCAGTTTTTGGTGGTGGTCACTGTGCAGAGCTGCCTGCTCTCCAGTTTAGACCATCCTATCGTGAGACCATTGTGCAGGCACCATGTTCAGAGGCACTGCTAATTCTCCTGGGTATTTGATGAGGACCTGTCTCAGAACTCAGTCTTCCTTAACGATATCAGTTTTCCAGGCTGCTTGTTAAGACTTTAAAGCCATATATTTCTTTCCAGAGCTCACTGTTAGGAGAAACCTGTCTATCCTGGGCTAGTTGGGGCAGGCATGTTAGTGACAGTCCACATGCACTGAAATCTGTCTTTGTGCTGTGCTGTTGAAACTTCTCCTCCAGGTGTGCTATTTTCATTATATAGCATTTAGATTAGTGTTGCGGTTTGTTTAACTTCTTTGTAGCAGATCTAATTTCCAAAGCTGCTTGGAGACTTTTGTCAGGCTATTTTACTATTTTTCCTCATCTGCTTAGGCTTAAGCACTCTGTATATGATAAAAAATTGTTTTATTTTCCTGTAAAACACCTTGGATACTGAATACAACCCATATGGCCGTTTGAGGAAACAGCATCTCCCAGAGAGGGTGTTGAATGTGCACAAATATGTGCTTGTTTTTTACTAAGGGCACCTGCCAGAACCCTGCTGACACATCAAGTGTAAAAAAATATTTGGCATCAGTCATCTCCTCCAAAATTTCCTTGTAGATATTGGAAAATATTCTCTTTTATGTATTTATTTAATTCTGCGGGATATTTCCTGGTCCTCATAGCCACATCTATGCTGGAAAAGTAAACATGCCATGGCATGTTCTCTAGTACTGAGGCCAGCTGGAATGGATATGAACTGGGTCCATGCTAGTAAATTTTCTGTCCCTCAAAACAGAGACATGTTAGTAGGGATGGGCCCTGAAATGATTTAATCTACTTATAGAGACACTACTTGAAAGGACTAACTCAGAAGTCAGACTGAGCACCATCTAGCTGCCTTCTAGCAAGGTGAAGGTGGAAAGAGCAAGAAGTGGGTACATGAAAAAGAGGCGAATAAGAAAGTTGTTCATGTAAGTGACATCCTCTCCTCCCTGAAGGTGGAGACAATCCAGGGCAGCCCAGATTACCTTCTGCTGTGCCCTCACAGAAGGCTGACTAGATCTGCTGAGTGAACATTCAACTCTGCTCTTCCCCTTGTTGGTCTGCAGTGCCTCAGAGGAGAGCACAGAGACTTGTGGGGGGCAACAGACGTTCTGAGACAGAAGCTGGTGGCACAGACAGAATACTTTGCATGCAATGAAGGGTCACTTCTGTCTGTTCTTGCTTGCCTTTGTTGGCTGGGTCTGCATTGTTGACTGTCCAATAACGTAAAAGAGACTGGGCTGGGTCCTGGTGGTTCTGGGGAGGTGGAAGAAGGAAATGATGCTGGAGTGAGTGCATAGAGGAAGTTTGGGGAAGTGTTTCTGCAGGTGCCTGACACGACAGTGTCTTGCCTGACCCACAGAGGGATGCCACATGGAGTGACCACCACAGACCACGGCACTGCCTGAGCCTTTGGGATGTGTGGTGACCTTGAAGAGGGCTGGATGCTCCTGGCTCTGCTGGCAGTTCCCAGTAGGTCTCCCTGATGAAAACCAGGGGAGTCATCAAAGAGTTAGGCAGTAGGTACCATCAGGTCTATGTAGTGACACTAGAGACAATATAGGACATAGACAATCTGTGTAATGAGCATATTCAACTCTTGCATTAACAAGAGTATTTATTTATAATTAGGGGAACTTTCTTAGGGCCTGTTTGGTGATGCTTTTTCATCCTTATTTTATTACTTTCAGTCCTAGAAGTTTTCTTTGATTTGCTAAGTATTTTGTCCCTTGGTCTCCTGGTGAGATCAAGAATTTGGCATATCTTTAAGCCAATGAAAGTTTCACCGAAACATAACATATTGCATTTAGACTTGATAGATTGTTTTAGCTAAAAAAGACAAAGGTTCTGTTAATCACTCTGAGTGCAGCAATTTGCTATTTTATTTTATTTTATTTTATTTTATTTTATTTTATTTATTTCAAAATACATTCAAAGTGCAAACAAAACAATTCATGTTAGAAAAGGATTTGTTTTCAAGTAGGTTTGATCTAAAACATTTGTTATAGGTCTTTTACAAAGTAACCTTGAATACTTAATGCAAGACTGACTAGAATGTGAATAGGCATTGATTTAAACATTAACTTGTTTTGTTTTGTTTCTCTTTTATACCTCTTTCTGTCTAAGTGCCTCTATACAGATATTTATACTTATTTTTGGCAATGACCAAATAAGAATGTAAAGCTACACACTACTGAGCTGTAGTTGCTATTTTAAATTGGCTACCTCTAGCACTAATCAGTTAAGACTTAATAGTAGCTATTATATCTAGCTATGTAATTATTTGGTATAGCCCCAAATGATGATATTCTGCACTTGCATCCAAGTGGCTGAAAGAACTGTAGTCTATACACCAAGCCCACCACATACAAGCCCCTGAGTCCTTACCTAAGACAAGACCCTGAAGCTGTTTTTGCCCTCAACTTAGGTTTTGCAACACCTAGAAAAGTTGTGGAGTTGGTTGTCAGTGCTCTCTGAGTGGTGGGGAGGGTGAGGCTCTTCCCAAGAGCAATGCATCAGTCTCAAATTCAGGGTGGGAACTACCTTGTGCCAAGTGTGGGGATGCTCCTGGACCATGACCACACTCAGGGATGCCTGTGTGCTTTGCAGAAGCTGAGTCCTGTCCCAGGGGCAGGTTCCTGGGGAACCACACATGGTCCCCTGAGACAGACACCTGTTGCAGAGGTGCTTTAGGTGACATATGCTGTGCAAGCTCTGGGGCTGGGAGTAGCACCTGGGAGTGTCCTGATGGTAACAGGGCTTGGATAGTGCTGCCTGGTGTGCGGGGCTGGGCAGCCCGGGGCTGCCACATCTGAACCACACTCCAACACTGGACAATGACATGCCTTGTTCCTTGCTCCTTTCCTTATGCCATGCTTCTGTTTTCTGCACGTGTTATTAAGGAGAAGACATCAGCTTTTTCTGAATTATATTTGGAGCAATTTCAGCCTGGTTGGGTAAATGCATTCTTCATGGAGACCAAAGTTTTCTCACTGAAATCCATATTAGGTTTTACCTAGTAAATCATGGATAATAGGTCTAAAACTGAGCAACTATCAGTACTGTCAGCTCTCCCTGACCTGGGGTAATGTGAGGCAGGCTTTTAATCTTCCCTTGCAAGCATCAGGTCCTCTTCAGCCCTGTTACCTCCATCACTGGGCTCAGGAGCAGACTGTTGAGCTGCAGCGTGGTCTATGGGTCTCTGTTTGGGTGTCTTGTGTAGCTGCCAGCATTCACTGACACTCTCTCCATAACCCTCAGCAACACATTCAGCTCTTCTGCTTTTCTAGGCCCTACTTGCTTTGATGATTTAATGTCCTCTTTGATTCTGGCCCCAGGCTTAGAAAAGTGAATGCTGCCAACCTGCTTGGAGCCTACAGGGTATTTTACAATTAATAGCATCCCTATTGTTTCCTCAAAGACCACTTGGTATTTTCAGCCTGAACTTATCTTTGCCATTGTTTCATTTCCTCTTTGTTTCCCCTAACAGCCTGTTTTGATTTAACTCTATGTGGTCAGGCATGACATAGATTAAACTGAGTGGTGTATAACATTTTGAAAAGTGTATGAACAATTGTCTTTATGTGGTTGCAGTTTGCACACGGATACTTGCTTTGCATATTACTCTTGCTGAATTGCCATCAGACCTGCACCTGCAGTCTGATTCTAGCTGGAAAACCCACATATTTGCACCTCAAAGTACCTGGCAGCAAGCAAAAAACTGAGTTAGTGCTTGGGCTGATACGGCTTTCTTTTAGTGCTTTTTCTTGAAGGAAAATTGGCTTTGGTCTAAACATTTTGTGGGAACATCTGCTTTTGCAAAGACTTTTATTGAAGTTTATTTTTGCCAGTTTTCACCACCATTACTGCTCACTTTCCAACCAATATTAATCACCCCAACAAAATATACCGACCTCAGCTCTTGTAAGTGTACCCCCTTAGGTGTCTTCTTTACGAGCTACGAAAGTCTGCATGAGGTTGCCCAAACATATGTTTGTGTATTTAACATCTCTCAAAATCTGGCAGATGTTACCTGCTCTATCATGTTACAGCACAGAGTTTTCAGGTGTAATTCCTATGTCTGGAAAACTTTCCTCTGCACAAAGTGTGGGCTTGCAGCAAGGCGATCCTTTGCTTGCACGATCTAGTGCTAATCTCTTGGCCCCTATCCATGAAGCTGACCAAATTGCAGAGCCCTTTCTCAGAGAGGTATTAATTCTGTTTCTTTAGTGAGGGATAATTAATAGGCTTTGGATTCCAACCAGACACTTGAGTGAATGGACAGGACAGCAGGAAACAAGGATGAGTAAAACTGGAGTCAGAAGTTCTTAGAAAGAGAAGTCTTCTTCTGCTCCGACATTATTTTGGTTGCTTATCACTTCTTGATGTAAAAAGAATTGGCTTCCTAGCTATGATGCTAATTAAGGGTTACATTTTTTTTGGTGCCTCTAGCTCCCCTGGCTCTTCCTGAGCTTCCACCAGGGATTAATTTGGCCCAAAGCATCCACTCACAACTTCTATGGTTGCGGGGGTAGACAGGCTTTCTGGCATGTGCTATGCCGAGTCATTACAAATTCTGTCTCTGGGACACAGCTGCGCTGGGGCTGCTGCTCTCTCTCACAGACACTTCATGCAGCCTCAGGCTGCTGACGCTGCTCGCCGCCTCACTGCATTTCCACCTTGCCTTCCTTTGCTGGGCCAAAACACAGTTATTGCTCTGCTTTTCCCCCTGCCCTCCGTGGACATCAGCAGCACGGATTGCCTGCCACTCTTGTGCCCTGCGTGCAAGTGGCTTCTGGTGGGCATCCATTCTGCTGTTATCATGTGCAGCTTTCACCTGGGGAGAACCTGGAGGTTGCTTCTTGTAAAGTGCATGATGGACTCCAAAGCAGCACTTGAGTGACTAACACTTCTAGGATCTCAGGTCTTCCTTCAACAGCACTAATACATGAGGGAGAACAGCGTTCTAGTCTTGCATCTCTAGTCAGCACTCCTTTTCTAATGACATTACTTTTTCTCTTATCTTTTATTAAGAGTCGTTTAGATGTGGTGTTGGGGGATACGGTGTAGGGGAGAACTTTGTAGAATAGGGCAGATGGTTGGACTCGATGATCCCAAGGGTCTCTTCCAACCTGAATGATTCTATTATTCTATGATTCTATCTGGTAATCCAGATAAAGAAAGATCTGATGGTTGTGACTAGAAATAAGCCAAAATTAGAGCAATTTATTCCCAATGCTGGCATTTGTAGATTAAAAAAAAAAAAATAAACCACCGAAAAACCCCAACACGAAAATGTTTACTGCTATAGTAAAACCCAGTAAGGTTCTGAGAAGTAAATACCCTTCCAGATTCTATCAGAGCTTATTTGGGAGAAAGAGGAAGGGGATGATGAGAGAAAAGTATGGCACTACAGACACTGGCCCTGCATTCAGAATGGGGGATAGAAGGGAATTAAAATGAAACAAGTCCTAAATTTCTGGGGGTTTACATTAGCAAAACTCAAAAATCGTGCCATTAAAAAAAAAAAATTGCAAGTCCCAATTTTGTCTTCTTTTACTTTTGTAATTTTTCCATCATAAAGCCAAATTTTGGAGGTAAAAGAAAGATTACAGTGTTTTCCTTAGATTTTCTCAGACACGTAGATACCTGGAATTCAGTCCTAAACAGCCATAACACGTTTTTGACCAAACTGTGGCTAGTGATTCCCCCCAGCAGTGGGTGTTAGCCACTGCTCCATATTTGCATGTGAATCACACCAAACACAATTTACACTGCTGCTTTTCACAGAGGTTCTAGAAGAGAAGGAGGTGCCAGTCTGTCAATGTCTCCAGTCCTTTCCAGGGCAGCTCAAGAGAGAGGTGGCAGGTTTCCTTCAGCCAAGGCTTGTGTGTGCCACCCTGCTTATCCCCAGTCAAAATCACTAAGTGGTGGTGTCCGTCGTAGGGACAGGACACTTAAACCGTCTGTGGGGTCAGTAGGCTTTGCTACAAAACTTCTTTTCTGAAGTCTGAGCCAGGGTTTCAAATTCCATGGCAGCTGCCAGCGCTAGTACTTTCACTTTGTCCTTTCACTTGACAGATCCCGACCTACAGATCTTTTCTCCTCACAGCTTAGATAGCTATGACACAACTAAAAGGCAAGCAGCCCCTATGTTGTCACAGTACGTCTTGCTGTAAGGATGCTGGAGGCATCTCTACAATGCATTTGCCCTAGATCAGACTATTTAATTCTCTTTCTTTTCCTTCCATCTAAAAAAGCAGTAGGTCCATGCAGCCCCTGTGTAAATACCAATGGCACCATGCACAGGTGCTGCCCATGCGGCATCCCCGTCCTGCAGCAGCAGGTCACAGAGCAGCACGTTCTGTTTTCCTCATTTCTGCTGTGCAGAGGTTCTTTGAAAGCAGCCTGTGCCTCCAGAGTAAAACCTAAGATATGTCAGGCTAAGTTAATTTGTGGGCTAGACAAGCTTCACAGTATCCCTGTAAGGGTTTTGCACAGAATGTACCGGTGTCTGCAGACTTGGAAGGAGTTCTCTTTTCCAAGTCAGGCGATGGGAGCCAAATTCAGATGTGAATCTGAGTTCTCCAATTCTGGAGGGAGTCTGAGTTGGTGTATTTTACACCTTCTTCCGCCTCCCCTTGTCCCAGGAGTGCATTACGTTGACCTAGCTTCCCTCAGATTTAGTTTTCATTTATGTTCACTGAGATGCACTCAGGCTCACATCCACTGGCCACAGTATAAATCCCTTGGCTTTTTACACAAGCTCTGAACTTGGCCATCCAAAGCTGCGTTTAAGGAATTTAAGGAAGTCTTAAGTTAATTAACCCTCCACCAAAGGGTTGAGAGAGAGGAGTGGAGAAGAGAAGCTAGTAGGAGAGCACAAGTTCAAACTTCTTTTCTTTGCCTCCTAGCTCAGTTGCTCCTGACCACTGGTGATTATTATTAGTTGGCCTAAGATATTAACCTAAGATATTCCTAAAAGTATTCTAAGTTTTTGTTTAAAATATGGAGCAGGGGAACATTCTGATGTATATTTGGGACCCTATTCGTGTGCTGACAAGGACCAAAGACCCAAGGCAATCCCAAACCACAGAGGAGAGTTCAATGTGTGATCTCTTCCCACGTTCGAGGCAGGATGGGCATCAATTACATATGGGCCAACAGCTTAGTCAAAGATTAAGTATTTATATGTGCCATACCAATGTATGCATGTTAACATGCAGCTCATTATCAACAATCTAATTATCAACACTTTTCTCATTAGTGATGGTATTATCATAAATTTAATTATCAAACTATATGTTATTGAGATCTTGAAGACAGCTCTTTACCACTTCAGAAGAAAAGAGATCTACTGAAAAGCACGTTTACAGCTAAAAATTTAGCATATGTCATCAATAATGTATCTCAGTTCCTATTGAACAGTGACATGCTCTGTATAACTGTGAAATAACAAGGGTTTCGGTGCTAAAGCTGCACTGCAAATGCCAGAGTTGTTTGCTCATGGCAACACTTGTAGAAAGCTTCCTGCCAAGGCAGCACTTGCACTTCAGTTGAGATATTGCATATCCAGTTTCAAACCTTTGTATTGTAGTCAGCATGTACCAAGTTTAATTTTTTCCAGTATATATATTGTTACTGGAGGATGTGTCTCATTGACTTACCAAACATGTAGATTAAGACATTGGGAGGTTCGGCATCTTGTTCAGATTTAAGGGGCACCAAAATCTAGAAATAAGTTCGCCACCAAAAAATCTTCTTTTTGTCCATTCAGAAGCAAGGCTGGTGAGCCTGAACACATATCCCCTATGGTGACTTTGCTGTCTGACTAGCTAGCGTGGAAGCATGCAGACACAGAAATCAAAAGCGTGAAGCCTACTAGATGCTTATATGCTGTACCTGAGCCAGCTTTGAATGGCCCTTTTGCGAAGTGTAACTGTGGCAACATGAGGTTAATGTCTGAAAACAGAAAAGCTGAACAATGTCTTAAGTATAACTTCTTTTGGGCATATTTGACATTTTAATAAAAAGCTACTTGGAAAGCTTCACCATCAAAATTTACAATGAAATAGTTATGGTCACATTTGCTCTGTTCACATTTTGACTTAACATTTTTTGATGGAAAAGATCTTAACCTTTTTAGGCAACCATTTTTCAGCAACACTAGTGGGCATGATGTTGACAAAGTCTTCAGAGAGACTAAGAATTGTTCATATCTTGTGGGGAAGAAGAAGTTATTTGCATACACATTAAATTTGCTTTACTTTGGTGGTACTTCACACTACCACCATACCAGTGGTATTCGCGCTCTCTGAATAACATGCTTCTGAGCTGCTAAGCTGGTACTTTTCATCAGTACTAAATTCACATTGAAAAGAAAAGGAAATTAAGCCATTAGACTTCAGTTAAGGAAATGTGCCAAGAGAGAAAATAGCATAGCCTTAATCCTTTCTTGTGACAAAGGGACAATTTTCACAGGTTATGCATGTTAGAAGTATCATTTTTCATTGGGTATGTCAGACAACCATAGAAAAGATTTTGTAAAGGGTGTGATTTATTTATATAGTAGAAACAACTTCTCCTTCCAGACATGAATTAAAGTCAAGGTTGTATGTGCTTGAATTTGGACCAGTTTCTCTTATATCATCTTCTTCCATTGCTTGCCAAATTGGAAGAGACAGAAGGCCCTGTGAAGAAAACATCTCTCAGCATCAGCCAAATTAGAGAACACATGCTTTGAAATGAAGGAAAGGTGATCTCTCAGGGCAGTTCATTCCATCAACAATTTCCAGCATTCTCAGGACACCTGTAAGTAGTGTAATCTCAATTTCCTTTTCTTCAGCACTTTATAAAATCGAACATATGTGAAGAGAGAAAGAGGAAAGATAACTGATCATGTTTAGGGGTGATTACACTACTGCTGGGACTTAACGGCTGAGTTAGAACAGTGCTCTGCAAGTGGCAAAGATAATGAGTTCTCTATTTTTTCCTTGTTCTAATGACTGTCTCCACCAAAGATCAAGGAAAAATACACTTTCTCCTAGCAAACAGCAGGCCTGCTTTTCTGACTTTGAATTAAAAAAATGTTGAAATTCATAAATCAGCTATTTCTTTGGATTCTTTTTTATTCCTTCCCCCTCTTTGTCTCTTTTGTCTCTTAGTTATATACGAAAGGAGAAACTACTCTGAAAAGGAAGAAATGACCAGCAGTTTTACCTTTCTCTGCTGCTTTTAAATGTCAGGGGAAGGATTAATTTGACATTTAGACCAACATGGAAATCAGATACATGTTCTGTCCAGCTTTGTGGTCTGTGACAAGTCATTTAAACTTCCCAAATTTCAATTCTATTTGTAGAAAGGCTGCATAGAGTACCTGACTTGAACTCCTCAACCGATATATGTTTTATTCATCTCTGTGAAGCTCCAAGTGAAGCTCTGAAGACAAGAATATACAACTATCATAGACTGATGTGTCCTTCTTCTCCTAAGGTGGAGGAATGCTGTCCACAGGTGAGAAAGAAATCAATTGTTAATATTGTGTTCATGTAAGAGACACTACCTATTGGTATTTGTCCAAAGTAGGTTTTTTAAACTTGGGTGCAGAGCTGATTCCCTCCACAGCTTTGTCCTTGCCACCAATCTCAGATTGCACTGTTCCTGTTTGTAGACCTAAACCTTTCCTGGTCTGAGATGTTGTACTTTTCCTGGGGATGGATCTGATCGGTGAAACTCAGATGGATGGGTAGAAGAGACTGCTATACTCTGCTCTCTTCCCTTTCCAACTTTGCCTTCTCATCATCCCCTCCCTACAGATATCACTGCCCCATTGGGGCTGGTTTGGTATGTTTTCTAACCTGTGTCCTTTCAAATCAGGCAGACTACTTCAAGGAATAGTGTTTACTAACCTGGATGAATCAGATGAGGCAGTGCTCTTGTGAGTAGATCAGCTGGCAGACTTGAGTGAGACGAGGGAGAGTAGGTGGGAATCCCCTTACACCCCATAGCAGATTCTAGTATAGGTTTTGTTGATTTTTTTTTTTTTTTTTTTTTTTCACAAATGGGATCTGGGGAAAGAAAAGCGCACTGGAACAAGTAATAGTTGGGTAATTTCTGCAGAAGCAGGCAGGAAAATGGGCAGTTGTAGTCTATAGACAAGAGGTCATTTACACCCAAAACAGCCAAAGGCCAGATCAAAACAGGTTAATCTGTTTCATATCATGTTCTGGTTCTAGCTGGTTAGCAGCATAGCATTCTTGGTCATTTCAGCTCCTGTTCTCTGTTATCTTGGTAGCTGAAGGTTTTCCCTTTGGAAGTGGACTGCATATCTTCACACGCTTATGGTGGATAGCAACTTCTGGGCCCTAAGAAGACCTCTAACTAGAAATCAACATCAGAACAAACAAAACAGTCACGGCTAGCCTAAGACAAATTCACAGCAATGGCCTGGTGCATCAGATGATTCGCTGTATACATACTCAAAGGTTTCTCTGTTCCCATTTTCTGCTTACTGCAAAAGTGAACAAACCTATGAAAATTCATAAACAAAGTTTGGATTCCATATCAGGGAGTGTTTTTTGCTCCCTCACATCACTTTTCTCCCTTCACAACAATGTGGTGCCTCAGCTCCACACAGCTATTTGTATGCAGATGACAGTAAATGGAGTTTAGCAGCTACAGCTCTGGATGCCACGTTCTTCCCTTACAAGAGACCTTAATGAGCTATTAAAGGGCAAGAGAAGTCACAGAACCCCAGTACGGCTAAGGCTGGGATTTCTGACAGCAGTGGAAGCTGTAGTCAGTTGAAGACTGCCCAATCTGTCCAGACTTCATGAGCAAAACAGGTTGGGGTCAGACTGCAGAGTCTGAAGCCCAATGTGAATTCTTGGGGCTTGACGGTTTGTACCATGGATGATTGGTCAAGGTACCCCTGAGAGCAGGCTCATGCATCCATCAAGAAATGGCTCAGAGCCTCCCACATGTCCCCAAGTTATGTATCTTTGCTGGTCTAATCTTTTGCATCTCTGCCAGCTTCCTACAGTGGAAGGAATGACGCATCAGACATTTGAGTTTCACTCTTGCTTCTGAGTAAGCATTCTCCCCCTGCCTGCTATCCAGCAGTATTTCAATACTAGGGCTTGAGTCACAGGGACTCCAGTTCCTCCTAACCAGTTTAAACAACCAGTTCCAAACCTGCAACCTGAGCAGCCCAGTCTGCTACAACAGCAGTTTGGTCCCCTCAGAGTGCCATGTCAGTCAGACCTGCTCTAAGTGCACGCAGCAGTGCCATGAAATCTGCTCTTTTCTAACTGCTTTTAGATGAGAACCATGGTTAAAACCGTTTTCTGTCATAAAGATTTAGATACAATTTTAAATTTTTTTCTTTTATTTCTTTATGTCAGTATTTTTGCTCTCTCTTTAGGGTTCAGAAACTGGTGCAGTTGTTGGTCTTGACCAACTGCATCTGAAGATCTTGCAGTGGAGCACAGGACAAAAGAATGTGCAAAAGTTGCTTTATTCATCTGAGATTCCTTTTTCTTGGGCTGGTTGTCTGATGGCCCATTGTAGAAGTTTGAGTGAATACTAGTCCAATGTGGGGCCAGTGTAGGCCATCATTTTAAGTAATGTGTACCATATTCAAGAGATTTTCCAGAGTTAAATGAAGTTGCATCCCACTCCTTTGATGAGTGGGAAATTAATTGCTTTGAGTTGGTTGCCTCTTCTGTCTATGAGAAAATCCTCCTGTGAGCAGGTAAGGCAGCTTTAACTTGTTCCATGCTTGTCAGCTCCAGGCAACCGTAATATGCTGAAGGAAAACATTTGGCTGAGGTGAGTGGTCAATTCAGGATATCTGATCGATATTTGCAACCACTAAAAGGCAGAAGATGACCCTTGCAAAAATAGTTCAGTCAAGGCAGATGAGAATCAGTTTAAATTGCTTTTCATCAAACACGTTATGTAAGATGAGCAAATAGATCAAACCAGTAACAGCATTTTCCAGCTTTCAGTTGGTGCATCTTTGCTCTAACTCACAGGAGAAATATGTTCTCAGCTGGAATGTGCACGTATCCTTATCCTCTGTGGTACAGTTCATTCTTGTTTGGAGGCTTTCTTGCACAAACTGGGAATGGTCAGACTGAAAAGCTTCCAAGTGTGACACACTCCAGGTTTTTCTTGTGGTGTGTCACTCTCATTTCTTCCTTTTTCATTGTACTGCCCACTTTTTCTAAAGCCTTAACTAAAAAGAAGAAAAGGAAGGAGGAATTTTGTAATTTTGATAATGTCGGAACAAAATGTTTCACATTTTCAGAATTCCACTTTCCTCCCCCGCATGGTTTGGCTGAAACAATTCACTGAATTCAATCCAAACTCCCAAATAGCTTCAGTCGTCCTGCATTTTTTGGCGAGTGAACTATTTGTCTAAAAATTTTTGTCCGTGTTCTGGCTCTAAAATTTATCTCAAAGTTCTCATAAATGAGATTTAAAACAGAACAGTTGCCAATGCCATATTTTGGGGAAAATAAAATACTGTCCACCTGTATTTGTAAGCATCCTGGGGCAGGGAACCCCCTAAAGCTTTGATGTCTAAGATGATACCTCAGACAAACACAGCATAAACAATTACAGGCTCCCTAATTATGTGCTCTTCATTTTTCACTGATTCTATCCTCATATCCTCCTAAATTTGTGGCATTGCAATTCTTCTGAATAAGTGCTGTTTTCCATCTCAGAGGAGACTTACTGAATTTTTGTTATACATCCTGTCTCTAGGTTGTGCAATGTGTAATTAAATAATGCTTTTCAGGTGGTTTGGGGTCCATGGGTAAAAGACAACAGAGAAATTCAAACTGTTGTTCTCGGGAAGTTTATTTCTTTGTGTTCATGATACACTACTCTGTAGACTTGACTTGCATAAGTAATTTCACTTTTTGTAACATCTCTAACTAATCACAGTTGCAGCATGACAGATCCAAATTGGACAGATGTTTCTTAAAAATAAAATGTCCAAAGGCAATAGTGTTGAAGTTGCCAATGAAAAAAACAAAGACATCTGCACTTTTTAACTAAATTTGAAAGGTTTTTTTATTCCTTCTCCTATGTTTCTGTGATTTTAGGTCATGTTATAATCAGTCTGTGTCCCTGATTTGTGAAGTTTATTGTCTAGTGATGTCAAGAACTGAAAATGAAATCTTTTTAATTTGGTATCACTCTGTGAGCTTCCCTGCTCTTTCCAAATATTTCTTCATTTCTTCTTGGGGTGACAATCTCTCATGGGCTATTGAACCAGCAAATGCGCATTTCATGCACTTTCATGTGTCTATCAACTTAAAGCCCAATTCCTGTCTTCTTCTCTTTCTTTTCTAATGCTGGTGTTCATGTTAAAAAGATTGATTTGTGGTAACCACACTAACCCAGTTTCTGTGTATTAGAGAGATTTTATGATATGATATTTCTGTATCATATTGCTTGTTTGTTATTTTATGGATAGTGATAGTATATTTTTCTGAGCAATATATCTGATGAAATCCTATCAGTGGTGTTGTGATCATCTTTAATATGGTGCTACAGGCAAGAACCATATTACCTGATGGGATCAGGTTGTCTTCTACTTTCCCTTGTCTCACTTTGCAATCAGATGTACTGAAAAATCCAGGTCATTGGTAAGTGTGGTAAAAAGGCCTAAATAGAACAAGACTGAGGTGGGAGATAAAAAAAAAACCAACAAAAACAAACAAACAAACAAACACCCACCCAAAAAAAAAACCCAGAGGGAATGTTTGTCCCACTCTGTATATGCTTAATTTATTTTGGGAGGTATTTCACTGAAACCAGAGTTGCAAGCTGTTACCTCTTATCATTACCTTGCAAAATAGGAAAGACAGCCAAGGGGACAGTTCTACTGTGATATAAAACATAAATTCTATACAATAGATGTACATTTTTCTTTTCCTCAGCTTTTCAGTTCAGAAAGCACATCTGTTCTTTGTACTCATTCTAAAAAGATTAAGCTGAAATCTATGTCCGTATTTCCCAATAAGTCTGAAAATGGATGGACCATTTTTAAGTTGTAGGCTAGCACTTTTTGACTGCAATTTGCTTTTTCAGTTGCCTTCAGTTTGCCTTCCAGTTGTGCAAAGTCTGTGACTGGACACGTGGGCAGAGGATAGGATGCCCTTGCCAACAGGATCCACTGGTTTCTTGTATTATTTTGATTTTTATCAATGATATAGATAGAGGGATTGAGTCTACCATCAGCAAGTTTGCAGAAGACACCAAGCTGTGTGGTGTTATCAATATACCAGAGGGATGGGATTGTCATCCAGAGGGACCTGAACAGGTTGGAGAGGTGGGCCCAGGTGAACCTCATGACTTTCAACAAGAGCAAGTGCAGGGTTCTGCGCCTGGGCCTGAACAATCCTCACTATCAACACAGACTAGGGGATGAGATATTAGAAAGCAGCACTGAGGAAAGGGATTTAAGGGTGCCGATGGATGAGAAGCTGGACATGAGCAGGCAGTGTGCAGTTGCAGCCCAGAAGGCCAATCACATCCTGGGCTGCATCCAAAGATGTGTTGCCAGCAGATCCAGAGGGTGATTCTGCCACTTTGCTCTGGTGAGACCTCACCTGGAGTACTGTGTGCAGGTCTGGAGCCCTCAATATAGGAAGGACAAGGGCCTGATGGAGCGGGTCCAGAGGAGGGCCACAAAAATGATCAGGGGGTTGGAGCACCTTTGCTATGAGGACAGGCTCATGTAATTAATATGCCTCACAATGTAAATAAAAATATCAAGATACAAGGGTATTAATACAGCTTACTCCAAGCAGAACTGAATTTGTTTTCCTTCTTAAAGATTCAGATAAAGTGTCCACATTTCCAAATACAGAAAGGGCTTTCAAACGATGGCACTAAGATACATTGTGTCAATTCTACACTAAGATTTCAGTTATAATTAATTGTTAAAATGACAACTTGTTATTATCTTCATTCTTCTTTAAGAAATCTTTATGGCTTTTCTATAAAATTATTAAGACTTCTATGAAGTCTTTAAGAATGGAAGCAAGGTGAGAATGCCATTTCAAGAACATTAATGGGGTTGGACACTTAAGCTAGTAATTTATTGAAGATTTAAGTATTCATTTTAAGTTTTAATATTGTCATTAGGATAGATTTTAAACCTCATTTGGATGATTTTGCATATTGTATTATATTAATATTGTAAATAAACGAAGCTTTATGAAGAGAATGCTAATTAATTAATTACTACCTTTTGAATGATGGTTTAATGTTTAATGGTGTTTAATTGTTAATTAACCTAGCAATAAAAGGAGAAGAAAACATCTTAGAGCATTTATTGACCTGTTCATCAGCTACAAGCAGATCCTGAGGTAATTACATCGCATTGAACAAGTGCCACCCCACAATGAAGAGCCCATGGACCATGGCCTTGTTGGTGGAACATCGCTGGCCCTTGCAACAGTTAGTTATTGTAAGAGAGACCAAACTGAATTGGGTCCTGCCTCTCCTGCCAACAAGGAGGGACAGGAATCTGAATTTTCCTTTTGCTCTCCCCAGGTACATTATTTAAAGTAATTATTTTCCTTCAAATTAGAAATGTGACTGTTTAGACTGTGTCATCTCCGTGCATTGTACTTTTTCTTCAGTAGGGCAACTGCTTTAATTCCACTGAAGTTACTCTGCATTTATATTTTTGTAGTGAAAGAAGCCTTCAGCAGTTCAAAGTATAGTAGATTCTGCTGATTTCATAGTCTGTTTTCCTAAAGTGTATAACCTGAGACACAAAGGGCAGAAATAGAAGTGGAGGAGGCATTAAAAGGGAAAAAAATCACTAATAAATCATTCATATAGCTGCATATCCAGATTATATATATATGTACAAATACACATATATACATGTATATATGTATGTACACACAGATGTATAACCTTTTTCTACTAAAGTTAATAGTCAGGGATTTAGCTTCAGTACCCAGTCACTGGTGAAAGTCCTGCCTATAAGTAAAGGTAAGACTACACCTGCTTCCAACTTTTACCAGAGCTTAACAGAGGGGAGGTGTTTAGGCTTAGGGTTTTAGTTTAGCCAGTGTTGTTCAGTGCACAGGGACCATTTGTTAGATTTCAACCTAGAGTCCAATTCCCCAAATAGTCTGGGACCTGATCTGAAATTGTGGCTTGGCTCCACTTGAACTGCTTCATCACAAAAACACTCACATAGCATTCAGCAAAGAACTATTTCCAGGTAATATCAGCATTATATACCACACATGCTTCTTTCTTTGGCTATATTGCGATTCTTTGCTTTGTTTCCCATGACATTTTTTGTTATTGTTGCACAAGGTTTTCCAAAGAGTTAAATGGCAGTATGTTTACTTGAGACTGATAGAAAAGTTCTTTCAGGGCTTAAAAAGCATTTTTGTATTTCTAAAGGAGCTTTCAAAATATGATGGCCAAAATATTTGAAATATGTGTCCCTGTGGTGACGTCATCCTCGAGGGAAACATACTTCTGATATGAAGTATTCCCATTAGGAATCTTGGAGATCTCACATCTGTATTCTTAACCTCCAGAGGTTATCAAATGATAATAGTTAATTGTAAAATGGGTTGTCATCTAATGGAGTACTGGCAGGCATGTTGTCCGGTAGTTATAGGTCATTGCACAAATATTTGTAGAGGAAGTGAAGACTTCATTTGGCGTTAACAATCAGACATTTTAGACAAATATTCACAACATGAATAATGTTGAAATTCAGGCAGGACCAGAGCCTTGCTGGTCATTTTGGGGAGCACAGCCGCACACGAACACCAGAGGGGCAGAAAAGCCCAGTGGCTATAGCAAATCTCTGGGACTGAAGCCTGCAATGTTATTCCTGAACTAGCTGTGATCCCTCCCAGCTGCTGAGCACCGGGAACACTACATTGTCATTTTGACCATCATGCTCACTGTCTTTAGGAAATACTGACTCTCCTGTGCAAGGATGTGGTAAGTATCAGGCTGCAGAAGGAGCCCTGTGAGTGGGGAAATCCAGCACAAAGAGCACCTTAAGGCTGCCCACCTTGAAAAGGCTAAAGAGGAGGGCCAAATGGATGCGCCTCTTTCCCTTCCCCCCTTGACTGAGAAAATCTGATGCTGCCCTTTGCTCCCCTTGGGTGGGGACCTTCTGGTTTCTCCACAGCAGTGGCAGTTACAGGATCTCCTGTCCTTGGTAGGCAGGGTCTCCTCCTGTGTGGCTGCCCTGGCACCAAGATGCTGTGGTACCTGCCTAAGGAGGCAGCTGGTGATAAAACTCTGGAGAGAAGTGTTTTGAGTGTTGACTTTCATCAGGAGTAGTCTCTGGTGGCTCACCCTCTCCTGATCCTTCAGCCTGCAGTAAGAAGCACTCCATCTCAGTTCATGCTTTTCTCCCAGCACTGTTCATGGAGGGGCAGTGGCAGATACTATAACTGAATTGGCCACCAGCAGGGCTTGAGCACAGAGGGTCCCTTGAGAAAGTTAATCCAAATTAACCAGAGGTGCAAAGCGGATTTACTAGCTGTAATAAAGCATTCATCTTCAGATTTAACTTAACTCCATTACAAGTGGAATTAAGCTATGCTGAAATCAGGTCACTTTAATTTTGAATAATAACATGTGCACAAGAGTTTGATGGGGTGTAACTAATCCGCTTAAAGCTAATTCAGATTCCAGGTTTGTTGCCCCGCAGACGCGGCTATACTGTATCTCACAGTGCTACTTCACCAGCAGAACTGACTGCAAGGAGTGGGCTCCTGCCCAATGCAGCCCCTGCTTCCCCCCTGCAACTTAGTGCAGATGGAAGAACTGTGAGGTTGGGACTGAAGCTGGCCTTAAATGCTGTTTTTCCGACAAAGCAGATCGAAGCACTCAGACCTGCCAGTGGCACTGTCCTCAAGCAATGCGAAGCATCTCGCAACACGATACAGCTGTGCTGGAAGAATGCGAGCCCATGCTGTGCGGAGGCTGTGGGCTTGGCTGCAGAGCCCACTCCTTCCCCACTCGCTGGGGGCGACGATGGCCCCAGTGTGAACAGGATCCCCACGACGGCACCAGAAGTCGGATTCCTGCGATGAGTTGCTTAGCAGAGATATCAAAACAGCTCTGATTTCCACAGGGTGCCAGCAGCTGACTGAGGTTCAAGGCGGAGGGGCTTGTGCGGAGGCATTCAATGCCACCCAAGCTGGCTCTGTGGAGGAGACCATGACTGCCCTGGGTGCTGATATGTGTGCAGCGTAGAGCTATGATCCTAAAGTGGCAGGAAAGTTTAGCCTGGTCTCTGATCAGAAGCTCACATTTGCTTAGGTTTAATTGCAATTTTGAGGTACAAGAATGGAATGGTAGACGAGGACTATGATCTGCAGCACATTGCTTGGGCTGCTGTGTAGGCTTACTCCACTGACAGGCATGTCTTGGAGCTGACTGTCTGGGCACAGCAAGATTCACTCCTCTAGCTCCCATTTCCTTCCCTGGAGGCTGGTCCGTGACTGAACAGTTTGCAGCACAGTGCCATGGTCTCTCTCCAGCTCCATGAGATGCAGCTAGGATGACCAGGTTGCTGTGTGATTGCATGTATGACAGTAGCTGCTACAGTGAGCTGTCAAGGAAGACCTCCATATTGTAAGAACACCTGCTTGGCAGCACAATCCCCGGGCAGCTCAGCACCAGGATCCCTCCTCGCCTTGTACTCTGCATGGCAGTAAGTGTGAAAAAGGAGCAGACCCTATCCCACCTTTGTACTGAACCTCTGCGTCAAAACGAAGGTTACTGAGCAGTGGAGTCTGGAGATCAAACTAGCCCAGTTCAAAGTAGCTTTCTCAGCTGAAATTTCTTCATCTGCCGGATACACAGACGGCAATACCTTCTCTACCTCTGTACCTCACAGTGCTTGAGGCAACTCTGTGTTCTTGCTGTCAAGGCTTTATCAGAAGATGTCCTGGTATCCTCAGCAGTTTCTTCTGCACTTTTGGAGAGGGAGATAAGGGGTCATTGTGGACACAAGAAGATTTATCTTAGACTTTTTTTTTTTTTTTAGTTCTGAGGATTTGAATTATACGTCTTCCTAATTGGCAGGTATCATACAGATATCTTCTCTCCTGCTCTCCAGAGAAGGGAACACAAGTAAAGCATTTAAGAGGCTGGATCTTAACCTCAGATTGTTAAATCTCATGTTATTGCCTTACCAAGACCTCATTTCAATAGACAGAAGAAAAAAACCTGACCATTTCTTACCTCACCTACATCAGTATATTGAATGTTAAAAATAAAAGGGCAGACAGATAACATACTGGTGGTGGGATTTTAGAGAGCTTCTTCATATGGATCAAAAAGAATACCCTTTCAAAAACCTAGCTGTAGGGAAATTTCCTCATTCTTCTTCACTTCTGAGATGAACACTTTTTTTTCATCCTATTGAATAGACACTCTTGATATTCATCAACACCATGCAAAGATTTACCAAAGATTTACCCATACAATACCCAAAGGATTGAACCAAGAGCCTTAAATAAATCAATGTACATTTCTTTTTTTTACATTATAGATTCTAAAAACCAGAAAAACTTTGAATTGTCAAGATGGCTAAGACATATCTGAGGCTGATGCATGCAAAAAACCCCATGTAATGACTCAAGCTCCAGCATTTTATATCCATTAGGAATAGCTAACATATGCCGCAGTATCAGATGCTGTAAATCTCTGCTGGAACAAGGCCACAGAAATCACAGGTGAGTCATTTCTCTTGTTCTGCATTGTCATGGATGCTGAAACATCCATGCAGGTAGCCAAACTGCCATGAGAAATTGACATTTACTTTCTCCCAGGCATGATCATCCATAAGGTCAGAGCTCAGTCTGTCTGACACAACCAGAGTAGACAAGATGTGCCTTCCTTGTTTTCATGGGAGCTATGAAAGATGCAGGAAGTCTCCTCTTACTGGGCATTTAATTTATCTACACAATGTGTGCAGTTAAAAGTAGTCTCTAAGTAATATTGCTAATTGTTGTCATCCCAGACACAGTCAGTTAATTTTTATGATAATCATATCAGTAACACCATCAGGAAATCTACTTACATTGGGAAAAGTACAAAATAATGATGAACGCTCAAAAACATGTGAGATTTTGATTTACTGAATTATGTCATTAAAGATGCCTCGTGTTGTGAAAATGCCACTGAGACCTTCAGAATCTAATGGTTTTGCCACAAGGTTGTCCAGCCTTTCAAAAGGCTGTTTTGTTCTCTGTTACTCCCATCCCCAGACAGGGTCAGCAAAAAACACAGTGGGCTGGGCAGAGCTGCCTGGTACACCAGACTCCATGTGATGGCCACCAACAGGGCTTTTCTAGCCTAGGTAGCAGGACCACAGATCTCTGAAGAACAAAATGTATTTCCTTGATATAGAAAAGAAATTAACACAAAATGAAACCACCTTTGAAAAACATAAAAATGGCCAGGTCAAATTTCTGCATCTGGTAGTAACCAAAAAATTGAAAAGAAAATTTACTTTGTAGTCCTATTCAATAAACCACTGAAATGGTCTGGATTTCTACCCTACAGGCTAAGAATCATTCACACAGAACCTGACTGGTTAACACCATTGCTATTATTGCTATGAATTTCCAGAGGACTTAACTCTAAAAAACTATTTTCTTTAAAGGCATGTTCCTTTTTAAAACTGTATTTATTTATTTATTTATTTATTTTGCGGCAATGCAACCTGCAAGTTGTATGTTGAGGGTTTTTCTTCTTCTAAACTTATGCATATTATTAAAATAATGAGTTAGAAGTCTGGCACTGTCTGGCTCTTTGGAGAATCACTGGAAGGTGCAAGGAGTGTTTACCATTACTTGCAGTAGTTAAAATGGTTTGTCTCTTAGGTTTTCATTAAAATCTTCTCTTCAGGATATTAAAATTGAAGCTAAATGGGAGTTAAAATACTTTAAAGATATTTTAGTTAGCTTAAAACTCTTGCAAAAAACTCTCCAATGGCAACAACACTTTATTAATCCCCCAGTAACCACATCTTCTAGCCTAGATGGAAATTGAACAACCAATGTCAAAAAAAAAAAAAGAAAAGAAAAGAATTTATGCAAAAATCTGGACTGAACGAAACCAAACTTTCAAGACCCTACAAATAAAATTGAAATAAACAAGAAATGAGCAGACATTCCTTTTCTCATCTTCACTAGTATGGACATGCTTATGTTTTGGAAAAGAGCCCTTATTATGTCCAGATTGATTTGTTCCTCTCTAGTTGCAATTTTTGTGATAGGTAAGAAGTGATAGAATTTGGTCCACCTCCCTCTTCAATTCAGATGTTACTGCCCCCATCTCACTCTCACCTATTCAGAGAAGGAATGTCATGTACAGCATGCTATTATTTTTTGTTCAAGTGAAAGGACATGTTATTTATAAAACATACTCACTTTTCCACACCTAAAGGGCAAAACTGAGCCTTTTGACTTTCCACCCCTCCAGATGTGAAATTCCAGATCAGACACCAACCTAGAACAACCTTTTTTATGGGCCATCTCTTCACCTCGCTTCCATTCTTTTTCTCTGCCAATAAATTGCATGAAAAGCAGTTCTGGCTGTCTAAGGACTCTGTCTCAGAAAAAGTGTAGCAAGTCTTGAGTGGCCTTTGACTTCTTAGTGTTTCTTGGTACAGATAGATTTAACAGCAATAAGGAAAAATAAGAAAAATAAACAATTTTTTTTTCCTAATTTGTAGGGCAGTCTGATTAGAGAACAAGTCAAACTTGATCAACTTCCACTTTTCGAGGAAACATCTATCACTGTTTTAAGGAAGCATCTCATGGTGACACAATAAGGGAAGTCATTTGTAAATATATTCACCTTGCTTCAAAACACCCACAGTAGGAAGAATGAAAAGCAAAGTTTTGAATATTGCTAAGTGCTGAGTATTGAAAAGTATTGAGTATTTTAAGAACTGAAAGGTATTTAGGTTTGAACCACTGGGGGAAGGCGATTACAATCCTCAGCTAAGTGAGGAAACAGTGGTGATGAAAGGAAAGAAAAATGGCAGGGTAATGTGAACAAGAAAGGCCTCAGGAATTGCAGAAGAGAGTGAAGAAAAGCATACCTCAAATGTAGATACACCAAAGAACAGAGCCTGGGAAACAAGCAGGAAAAAGTGGAGCTCTGCATGTATTTACAAAGCTACAGCATCATTGGAATAACTGGATGTGGTGGGACAGGCTTGCACAACTGCAGTCCCAAAATAGGTACAGGCCTTTTCAGGAGAGACAGGGAAGATGAGGGCAGCTTGCCCTCTGTGTGAAGGAGAGGTCTTCAAGCATGAAGCTCTTGCATTGGATGGATGATCGACTTGGTGAGAGTTTGTGTGTCAGGGTAAAAGAAGAGCTCCATGAGGATGGCGTTGTGGTAGGATTATGTTACAGACCAAACCATCGGGGTAAGGAAGTGGCTGAAACCTTTGTTAAACAACTCAAGAAAGTCCTTGTATCAGACACCTTGGATTTTGTGGAGTATTTCAATGTCCTGACATTTTCTGGAAGAGCAACAATGTGGGATGAAAACAGTCAAAGAGGTTTCTGGGTGGGATCAGGGATAGCTTCTTGGCAGAGGTACTCAGTGAGCCAACCAGGGATGACACAAAGTTGGATCTGTTATTATAAACACGGAAGAAATGGTTGGGAATGTGATAATCAGTAGCAACTGCTATTTAGGTACCCAAGCTATTATGGTGTTGAAGATCCTGAGGGGAGTGAGGAGGAAGAATGCAGACATCAGGCTGCAGGCAACCAGGCTTTGGTTCAGCCAGGAAATGGATAGATGGGATCCCGTGGAAAGAGCTCTGAAGGCAAAGAGGTTGGGAAATCTGATGGGGTCAAGAGACAACAGACAATCTAATTTTCAAATAAATTTATATAAATGTGTTTCCAATGAGCTATAAGGAGAAACTCTTTCCCATGAGGACAATCTAGCAGTGGAACAAGTTATATAGCGAGGTTGTACAATCTCCATCCTTGTAGGTTTTCAAGACCTGACTGAATAAAGCCCTGAGCCACTTGGGCTGACCTAAAAGCCTACAATACTTGGAGCATTAAGTTAGATTAAAGGCCCCATGAAGTTGCTCCACACCTGAATTATCCTGTAATACTGTGAACATGGTAGCAGTGTGGGGGAATCAGTTGGCTGTGAGAAGATCTAACACCAAAAATGTCACCTCTGTTCGTCCCAACTCCAAGTATTCATCTTGATGTAACTTTCTGGCAGAATAGTGGTACACAAATAATTAACTTTTAAATATTACATGCAAACCTTAAAAGCAAAGAAAGTGGTAGGAAAACATTGGTTGGTTGTGTGCTCTATCACAGAGATTGCAAGTGAAATTCAGCACTTGATTGATGGGTAGATACTCTGACCACGTGACTCTTCTCCCAAGGGCTGTGGAAGGGAGTTTATATACACTGCTCCAGGACAAGGTGAACCAGTTACAAGGGAGAAAACTGTATCTCTGGTGCTCATACACCAGACTATTGCTGTCAGTTCAGCAAGTGACTGTGTTATAAACGCTCAAGCAATGGGTCAGGCAGGTTGAGTGTTTCAGTTCCAGACCATCTCGCCATCACATTTGCATGTGTGGGGATTTTCAGATCTTATAGCGACCCACCACCTGTAAAAGCAGACAGCCTAATGGAAAAAGAGAGCAACCCTTAAAATGTTTTTCTCCACAGCTCTGTGGCGTAAAGAAAGTTATAAAAATACTTGAAGCAGGACTTGTTTTCTGTTCTGTTAACTCTTTCTTTTGCCATCACCAAGCCATTGTTAAAGCAAAGCTAGAGATAGATGAAATAAATTTGTCATGTTGTGTTTCCAAATGCCACACCAGCAAGCTAACAGCCAGTCTTCCTGGCTTGTTTGCTAAAGAGATTACATTGACAGTGAATTCAGCATTGCCAGTGAAGCAAGGATGAATGACCCCTGAGCATTCTGAGCTCAGACAGAGGCTGAGGTTAGGAGTTTTCTGATTTAAATGGGGTTGCTAAACGCCTCCATCCTGCAGTTCTATGGGACTGGTGTCCAGGACTGAGGGTTGCACAGGTGGAGATGAAAGAAGTTTGAAAAGGAGGGAAAAGAGCTTTTGAAAAACCCAGGTTATATAGGTGTGATTCAACAGTGTGCAAGTCTTTAGAGAAAAACATGAAAAGAAGAATAAGAAAAGATGGGGGAAAACAAAAAATAGAATAGAGAAAGTAAATCAAACCAGACTTAAGGTGACACATTTTTCTGTGACATAATGCATATCTAGAACAGGGAAAGTGCACCTGATATGCTTGTTATCTGCTCCAAAACCACTAGGATGGAAATTCTTTTTTGTACAAAGATGGTGTATACAATTTTTGTGCTACAACTGTAAAAACTCTTTAAGCAGATAAGGTAATTGGTGGAAGGTAAAACTGGCTGGGAAAAGGTTATTGACAGAGTACATGAAGGATATTTCTTTACTGATCTTGCAAAATGTTTTCATGAATTGCTTTAACACACAGAGAAGTAAGTATACTAATGGCACTTGCTGTTGATATCAAACTGGGAAGCATCATCAACTCGGAGGAGGTCTTCAGGAACAGCAAGATATTAAAATAACACAGTTCTCATGGCAAAGCCATGCTCTAATGTACAAAGTACAAGATTTTTATAGTGTATTACAAGTTCATTACTATGAAATGACGGAAGAGAAGGAAGATCAGGGAGTACTTGTCTGCTATAGAGTATCTGTGAGCCCTGTGCATGATACACATGAAAAAGGTTTATTTGATCTTACAAGGTGCCAGAAATTTTCAGTAGTGGGAGGGAAGGATCAATGCTGCAGGCATAGCTTCCTGCAAAGCCTGTGTGCAAGTCCCCTCCAGGCAGAAGGGTTGGGATGGCCACAGGAGAGAGTGCTTCTTGTGTGAGATGAGATTTGGGCAGTTCAACTTCCTTAGCTCAACAGAATGAAGAGTGAGAATGGATATAACTAATCCATTGAAATACACCACAGGAACATCAGAGAGGAAAACACTGTATTTGAGGACACTGTTATTGCAAGAACAAGGGGGAACACACTGCATACATATAAATATTGGGTGGAAATGAGAAAAAGATTCTCTGTAACAGATATTTTGGAACAGATATCCAAGCACAGTAACAGAGGCAGATGGCTGGTCTAGTTTCTTATTTCAGTAAATATGCTTTTCAATCAGTGCTATGTGCCTGGGCCGAGGTCATACCCAGATTAAAAGGTTTACAGAGGTAATTGTATGTGGTGGATGTTTATTATAGCAACCTTTCTGACCAGATATATCCCTTTCTGACTCCTCTTATTCTAAATCATGTCAAGCAGTGACATGGAGGTTATTTTCCCAGATTTCAAGTCAATGACCTAGCTATAGGACCGGCTGCTGCAGTTGTAGGTATTTTCTTACTTTCCTTTGCTCTTCCTTTTCAATTCAGAAGGTCTTATTTTACTTCTTCTTGAGAAGGAATAGAGAAAAATTAAAATCTCCACAGCAGCAAAGGCAGGACTGCTTCCTATCCTAAGAATTACTGCTGGACTCAGAGTGCTGCAACTCCACCTGCTAATGGGATATGGGGATAGAGTTTAATTACTTGGGGAGAGCCACGTAGCCACCATTGCTGGGGTGAGGACACTGGGGAACCACACAGCACTGCTGGCAGTTGCTGTCACTGGGATTTATCTCTCAGGATTTAACTCTCCTTTCTTTTGTTACTAGCATGGCGGCTGCTGACCTTGCATAATCCATGCACATCACAGACAGTGAACTACCCAGGTAGGGCCTGAATTTGTTCCAGCTGAAGCTCGTGGCAGAATTTTTACAGTGACCTATGAAAGCTCATGAGCTGATGGGAAAAATCTTCTTCCAGAAAAGTATGAGCTTATTCTGTCAGCCAGTAACTCATTCAATAATATGCGAGCTTAAGGAACTTCGTATGAGTTTTTGGTTTTTTGTTGATGTGTGATTTTGTTTTGATCTCATTTTAAAAATCTACAGGGTAATTTTATAGTATAAACAGTAAAAAATAAAGAAAAAATCTTATCATCAGAATCAGGGACAGTGAAAAGAGAGATTTAGGGATGAGAAAAAAAGGCTGACTCTTTTTTACAAGATACTGAAGACTTTGTGAAAATGCACAGAAAGCTCTCACTACTTTCCAGTGTCTGAGCCATCAACTTAAACTTTCACTCATAGCTAGGCTCTGATTTCTCCAGATAATTAAATTAACTGATTTCCCCAAAGAGATCTAGCAGCCCTAGGGAGTGTGTAATGTTCTCAGTATTTCTAAAACATTTTTAAAAAAATAAAACTATTTTAAAATCTATCCACTTAATTAAAGTGCCTATACAGTATTATGGCTGCTTGGCAAATCTGGCTCCAGTTCTGCTATTAATACCCATTCCATCTGATTCTTTGTAGTAGCAGAGGGCATGACAATAAACTGCTCATGTAAAAAAAATTTGGTTTGGGTAAGGTATAAATTCTATCTGGGTTCCACGTCACAAAAAAAGTGTGTATAATTTTATGATTCTAATCTCTTCTGGTCCAACATTACCTACCACTGTGTGCCGTCCAAGAGTGTGCCATTGAGTTATGAAACTCTGTTACTGATGTTGGTCCAGGATTCCAGTTCAGCTATAAATTAGTCATTGGCTGAGAGTCATTATGTTGAAATAATCCTGCAGGCATTCACCCTGTAACATCACTGGGAAATAAAAGTGTTTGCTGAAAGTCAATCGCCACTTAAAAATTTATAGTATAATTTCATTTTTTATTTTCCTGTTCAAGGTGTGAATTATTAATTTTTTCTACATTCAAATGAATCTCTGCAGAGGCCAAAGCTGGTAAAATTTAAGGCAATGGGAGCCTGACAGTAATTATTAACAGTAGCTAGGAAGCAAGAATAATTTGTTAGGAGTGAATCCGTGTCAAAGTCACAGATTTCCCCTGGAGAAACACAGCCTTTATATCAGCTATATATTTTTATTACACTCTATTTCAGCTTTCTTGTTAAAAGAAGGTCTCCTTAAGCCCTTGCATTTCTCCTGCTCCATTCCCCATGGTTCACAAGTACAATAGTGAATGTAAGCTACAATAAAAAGGTCATTTTCTTCTTTCAGCAACAGTAACACAAGTGGCTGCATTTCCTGATTCTGGATTAAGTTCAAGATTTCAAATACGACCAGGCTCGTTTCTGATTAGAAAGTTTGATATTTATCACAGACTTTCCTGTCTTCCATATCCAGTGTGAGTGAGATTGTAAAAAGGTAAACTGAAAGGAACCATTCTTTTATTCTGCAATTAACCCCATCTGAGTAAATAATACGGTGTTGTGCACTTGAGCCTTCGCTGTTATGCACTGAATTCAGAATTCAAAACGGCTTCAAAGCCGCGTTCGTGAAATGATGACAAGATGCTGCAGAAACAGCTTTTCATGTGGAATATAATGCAAGTATTGTGTTACATAGTACAGTAACAAATAGAGTATAGTTGTAATGATATAGCAGATAAAGTGTCTGGAAGTACTTACCTGAGGGAAACTCAATCTTGTTTTACTTCAGGGCCTGAGGCTTATAAACACAGTGTATGGTCTTGAAACTTAAATATTAGAGGAATCATTTTATTGGAGGGGAGGAGAAGGTAATGTTTCTTATTACAGGCAAATAAAATCTCTGTGCCCAAATACAAGGCAAAAATAGTCCAAATTCCTTCAGAGTCTCAGCTTGACTTGTTCTCCGTAACAGGCTCACAAAGTCTAAGAGAAATAAAATAATGCCACTAGCAATCCTGGCAGAAGAACAGCACGAATGGGCACGGAATGCATCTGAGAGCCATGCAGTGAGGCCTGGATTGGAATGTCTGCTGTGGGGGGCATGGAGACAGCTGGTGGAAAAAGTGATCCTGCCTGTGTGGAGGTCTCTGTGTCTCACCTGTGCATCCTGCACCAGAGCCACAGCACTCATGGAGATACTTCCATGGCTTTATATAGCCTATGTGGAGATACCCCTCTGGTTTTAAATAACCTGCTTAGGGTTTTGAGGGCAGCTTAAGCACTACAGAGAGTAGCAGGACAAGGAAGTTATATCTATTGCAGTAAGAAAAGCAGTGGCAGGGTACAGACTCACAATTGCATGAATCAGTTAATTCTTGACAAGCATTTTGGTGTGGCTTTTGACCTGTTCTGTCCTGTTCTTGGCATCACTGAGGCATGGGTCAAGGCTAAAATACACCAGTGACTGCTGCTGAGAGGTGTTCTGGACATGGTCATTCTGCTCAAGGGGTAAGATGGACCAGCCACATGGATGTGAGCGACGATCACAGAGATGCTTGCCCATCAACCACAGAAACCTCATCAGTCTGGTTTATGTAATAGCAGAAGGGCCCGAGTGCTGCCTTTTCCCTTTCCTACTGTGTCTGTATCAAACCAGCCTTAGTTTGAAAGGAAAAAAACCGAACGATTGAGAAAGTGCAAAAGCTGTTGTACCTTCTTTGAATCTGAAGAGAAGCAGAAAAGGCACTGCATATTTATTTGGATCTTTTCAGGACATCTCCATAACTAAATTCATTTGATGAGAGTGTGACAGACCCTGAACTAAAACCCTGCTTGAATTTCTCCTGTGGCTTTTGCAGACTCCAAGTCAGGCCCAGGGTGGTGCATATCTCTTGTGACCCAGTTGGGACTGCTGTGTTTGCCTCCACAGAGAGGCACCCACCCACAGCTTGGCTCACACAGACAAGAAAGTATCCTGTCCCTCTTCATTCCCAGGCAGGCACAGGCAGCAGCTGTCCATCTCCCTGGAATCAGAATGGCTGAGGGCTTTGGTAGGCAAACACCGGACAACGCAACTGCATGAGGTAAGACGTAACAGTCCCCAGCCTTTCCTCTGTGCTCTGCTGGGTTTTCCTCCCAGCTGGTTGATCAGCAGATCAAAGCCCACAGCTTAGGAAAACCACACAGCAATCCGAGCAGGATCGATGGCTGTTTTTCAAAACACAGGTATGGCATGCGAAGTTTTAGGCATATAACTTAGAATGGGTCACACTGTTTTGAAATCCCCCGGGTAAAAGGTTGCCTTGGAGGCAGATATATGAACATCTCAAAAAGAAGAGATAGCATAGGAAGCTCAGCCAGGTGGAGTCACGTAAGAACATTTTGTGGTCATGGTTACTGTAGCTGGGCACTGTCTAACCAGTACCTCCTGCAGACATCTGGAAGACCGCTCCTGCTGTCTGTTCCTCAGCTTCACTCGAAACAGTGATCTGGCATGCTGACCTGCTTTGGTTGAAGCAACAAAGCAGCTTTGAGGTAATTAGAATCACAGAACCATAGAATAATTTAGGTCAGAAAAGACCCTTTAGATCATTAAATCCAATCATAAACCTAACACTGCCACTTTTACCGCTAAACCATGTCCCTAGGTGCCACATCTACATGACTTTTAAATATATCCAGGGATGGTGACTCAACCACTTACCTGGGCAGCTTATTCCAATGGTTGACAACCCTTTTGGTAAAGAATTTTTTCCCAACATCCAATCTAAACTTCTTGTGACAAAACTTGAGGCCAGTTCTTCTTGTCCTGACATACTGATCTGCTTTTGTCAAAGCAACAAAGCAACTTCAAGGTACACACATGACATGGCTGTTGGATACTGAGCAAATTCTGGGTTTAGGTTATCTGATACTGCCAAGCAGCTTGCTGGCACTCCAAATCTCTTTGAAGAGAGAGAGAATTTTGACAAAATACACAAGCAGAGTTGTGGGTGTCAGTGTATTGGTGTATGTGGGGTGATGGGATTGCACTGACGGGTGACAAACTACAAGGTACTATCAGTGATTTAGGCATGAAGGTATGACTGACTATGCTTAGTTATCCAAATGCCATCTACTGTCATAGATGTTTCAAACAATTGAAAAGTCACTAGTTATTGTATTAAAAATTCAGTGAAATATGTGTTTCTCTCCTTGAGTCATTTTATGGTTTGAAATGTGAGGATTTCTACACCTGGTAGGATTACAAAAAATATATGTAACACAGCTGTAAAGATTCTTAATATCTGTGGAATTAGCTGACTGCATCTTTTAATCCTGTTAAATTCTTGGCATGTTTGCATTGGAGAATGTTAGATATACTAAGTGCCTTAAGATTACTAAGAAAAGGACTGCACACCACTTATTTGCCTATGGAATATTATGTCATTAATAGATCCAAGCAAATAAGTCACAAAGAAAAACATACTTAAAGAACACAGAAGGGGAAATTCCATTACCCTGAACTGCTTGTGAATTCACTTTTCCCCATTAATTTGTTTAAATATTTTGTTTTACTCTGTAAATGGAACATGAATTCAACTGTTAAATCAAATTATTTGTTTGTGATATGTCATCCATCACATCAGGGTTGTTCCTTCCAGGAACACTTGTGATATGAATTTGAACTTTCATTTCTTAAGATAGTTTGCTGTTAAGACTTGAGTACTACACTTTTTGCAATACACAGACAGGAAGGAGTGAATGTAACCAAAATAAAGTAATTTAACTACATGTGATAGAGTTATGAAGTGAGTATAAATTCATTTCCCAGAGTTTATTAGGATTTTTAAATTAGATTTCATTTTGAAATGAAAAAAATCTGTGAGGTGAGGAAATTTCTGGATAATAAAAACATACTGTTATTAATAAAAGTCCTATTTTATTTTTAATTTGAAAAAATACTTTAAAATGAAAAATAATAAAATATTCTCTCAGAAAATATCAAACCAGTCTCTTTCAGCATTCCCAGCACATTTTCCTCTTTTAATTCCTGACAAAAGTTTTAAGAAACCTCAAACTGTTTCATGAAATCTTTCAGTTTTGACAGACCTTTTTTTTTTTTCCCATGGAAACTGTGTCCTTAAGTATTCTCTAAATAACACTAACCTGAAAAAGGGTTCACAAAGAGACGCATTCTGTTATTCTTTTATTTGATTTCAGGTAGCAGATAAATCAGGCTACTATCTTTGCCATAGTTTATTGATCAGAAACTGGTCTATGCACAGGTTCTACGAATAATCTACAGTTGTAGTCAGTAATTAAGCAAACCTGCCTTGAACAGAAAATAAATATTACACTACCTTTGTTTGTCCAGGCAGGACAGAGCAGTTATCCTAGTGCTGACTTAGCGCTATAATCAACTCCAATCTGGAGGAATAAGAGCATTTTCATTCCATCCTTGTTCTCTCCAATGAAGTTATTGAAAAGTTATTGATAGTTATTGATAGCAACTGTTAGCAATTCTCAAAAAAATGAACAAACATCACTCACTCCAGAGAGAGTATGCCTGCGAGCCATCAGACAATAACAGCATTAGCTCATTTCTGGACAGAAACAGGCTTCAAGGGAAGGACTTCAATGTAAATTCAATGCATCTAGCTATCGGTCCTTGAGTCATTCAGCCACTGGTATATGGATCTGTTTTCCAACTTCACTTGATTTTGCAGAGAAGGACTCAGACTTCTCATCCTACTAAAATCCAGATGTGGAAATCACAGGTGTGCTTGAAAAATAAATGTGTTTAAAACAGAAATATCAAAATAAGATCCTCTATGTGTATGAAATAATTCTACCCAGATTTCCAAGGTGTTTTGGTTATTCTTTTATATACTTACATTGTTGGCCAACATTTTACTTCCCTTTTATCACTTATCCAACAGCTGCTGGGGACCCTGAGGAGGTGAAAATACACAATTCCCAGGAGAATGTCAGTAAAGCTGGCAGCAGAATGCCTTGCAGATGAAGGTATAGCACAGTATAAAGGCTGGAAGCTGATGTTAGGTGGATTCAAACTAGAAATAGGCTGAAAAGCTTTAGCAAAAGCCTGAAGAAAGACACATTAGTTCCACACAGAGACCTAGTGGGGAGATCTAGCTCTGCTCCCTACCTGAGCAGCCGTTTGCTGTGTAAGTTTAAGGAAACAGTCCTTTCTCTTTCACTTCTCAGCTTTTATTCCACTCATCTGTAGAGACTCTGTGCTTCCCACCTGCTGGCCACTGGGTATAGCTTACTGTGTCTGAGGGCAGTTCAGCCTTCTGAGGGTTGTCCATATCTCACATCAGCCTCACATCAGTCACTTTGGCACTGGTCTGTATGGAGCTGCCCACAGAATGATGGTGATCACCACTGCGAAGGCAGGTAGTTAAAAAAATGACATGTGCTGCTTACAGATGCAGGAACTTGTGTTTCGGTTTTGCGTCTTTCCCTGAGGCTTGTTCCCTGAATCCTCTGAGGCAAAAGCAGTGAACTGCTAGATCAAGCTACAATAAATAAAGTGTTAGGATTTGAAGTGATTGCGGTCAGGGTTTATAAGGGGATCAACTTCTAATTAGACAGATTCATACAGCTGTGAAAAAGCAGACTAAACAGCCTGAAATGATCACCGTGTATAAGACACTGCAATGTATTTTTTTACAGCCATAGGTAGCAACTTTCATATACATTCTTCATACCTCTTATACTGTTGAATTTAAAAAATACAGGTTTTTTTGTTTATTTACAGTGTTTATTTCTTGGATAGTTTTCTTAAGATTAAAAATTTTAGGAATACTATTGTACATTATTACATGCAAGGCCCCAGTCAGGGGGCATCCAACAGGCATTCTGGTGAAGTGTGTGGATATCCAGTAGATATTTTTAGTGCTGCAATCTAAGTGCATATAAAAAATGTGCATGCATCTTGAGGAAGAAAGATGGGGAATATAACTCTACCAATACTGCTAGAGTGAATTCATTTTTTGAGGTTAATTCTATGTTCCCAGTGAACTGGAAAATTTGGGTAATACTGACAACACATCCATTCAGAGACCTGTAGAATCATTTGGAAAAGTTAAAATATATATACAACAACTTGCCTCAACAAGGGCATTGACAAAGGAGTTTAGCAAGGTCCAGACAATTCCATCTTTTCTACATCTTTCTCTTGTTCTCAATACCACTGCTATTATCGTAAACATCCACATGGCTTTGGTGTTCTCTGATAAAGCTGGTACTAACACTTTCATGTCTTCGCCGAAATGAGCAGAAGGCCTGTCCTGTTTCTCAAAGAGCAAGCACAGGCAACAGGTTGGGAAGAAGCAAAAGTAGAGAATAGCTGTTTTTGTAATCAGCAACTGTCTCTCCATTATTTTTTGCCATGTGACATTAAGATAACACCATCATTGCTACAGGGAGTCCAGGTGAAGATAATGCTGCACTGTCAACATAGGACTGCAGGCTTTGAAAAATACATGTTTTGTCATAACTTCTTGGAGACTAGTTAGCCTATGGCTGATGGGCTAATCACTGGGTCTTTTTTCAGCTATGAGTGTGTAAAACCGCATTCACCCTCTTTTTGCACTGGCAGTGGTACATCAGGCTTACTTGTATTTCTTTGAAACCACTTCTAGCTCAGTGTAAGATGAATCACCACCTCTGCAAGCACACAGGATTTTTCGTCGCAGAGTCTCATCGGCAGGCATATGCTCTTCCGAGCTCATGGAGATGTTTTGCCTTCCCCTGAAACACAAGCAATCAACTGCAGCCAGCAGAAGGTAGAAGGGACACACATGCTTTGAGATGGTATCTTGAATGTTCTCAGCCTGAACTCTGACATTGGATTGACACTGACCCACAAACTGGGGAAAGGAAGGCATTCCCACTCCTCAGCTTGGCAGAGATACTCTGGGGCATGAGAGAGAGGTTGGCTCAAAATTGCCATGCTGGAACTGTACTGGCCTGTCTCCTTTCTTGGGTTGCTAAATAGTGGGCATCCCCTGTTCTTTGTTTGTAGCTTTCCCTGTTATGTTACCTGAAAACCAAAATTACTTAGTTTAGTCATTAGTTTTTGAGCGTAAAAAATAGAAAATTAGCTGTGACATCCAATAGCTGGAAGTAGAAGTCAGACTTGGCGATTTAATAATTCCTTTGGGTCCAGAATTCCAATAGAATCTATGTCAGGGGTTTCAGTTCCCCCCCCCTATAAAGTCACAGTCCCTGGAATGTATAGGCCAAGGTATATTGCTGTTGGCTTTGTGGAGCAGGGAATTGCACAGGGTTGCATTGCCCCCATGGGCATGGAGAAAGGACCCCAAATGAATGTGTACCCTGGGGAGGAGGAGAAGGCTGAGCTAGCATCTCTGCCACAGCATTATTTCCTTTCCAGCACTAAACCTACCCTCATTTTCCGGAGGGCTGAGGAGGCAATAAGGGCATCTCACTCTCATTTGAACTTAGCCTTGCTCTCCTCTTCTACTCCTCTGCTGCCTTCCAGCATACAAACTCCACTACCTTGCTTTCTTGCCATGGTATAGCCTCCTGTGACCTGGCTGGAAAATCTTGTGATGATGCAAGGATCATGAAATCTTTCAAAGTACGTGCAGAAGGAAAAGATTTATAGGTTCTTCCCCAACACTATTTTTCCTAAAGGAGGGGTTGTCTGACCTGTAATTATAAATGCTGTGAGCCCACGTACCATCTCTTGAAGCCAACCCATTTTGACAGCTGTACTTCTTCCCTGTTTGGTTTTACAGGTTCCTGAGAGGTGTCCTATTACATAAGTCCTGTTTTACTCCAGAACAGCTCAAATTGATGGCAGAGTGGAGTGTTCAATGCTCTAAGAGATGTTCTTTTACAAATACTCAGCTCTCAACAACGTGTTTAAGCTCATCTCCGTTACTTCCATGGAAGCGTCACCAGGGGACAATGAAGAGAGCTAAATACTAGTTTGATACTTACGTGGGAGTTGAATTTCAAGCTCAGCCCTGGCCACTAGCGATTAAAAAGACCTAGCTGAAGGAACGATGATATAATGGCTTTCATTGTGACACTGGTAGGCCATTTGTAAAATACGTATAATGGTCATTCAGTCTTTGTAATGCACATAGGGATCTTTGCATGAAATGCAATTTATATGTGTGAAGCATTTTTATTACTAATAGAAGATACAGTTCTGTCAAACACTGGAGCAGACCAGTCCTGTTTTCCTTCTGTTCTGATGGGGAATTGCAGATCTCTGATGCAATAGGATGAGTGATTATGTTTTCAGTGCGTGTGTTGCACAGGCAAAGTTAGGGTTAAGGCTTGGCTTCGAAATAGGAGAACAGCCCTGTCACAGACCTTGATTTTTGAAAAATGAAAATAACAAATTATGTTTGAAAGACGCACTACAAACAATGGCAAGATTGAACATTTGCTAGTTGTTTTGTTATGGTTTGTCATAAAATGAACAGAGAGCCAGAATAATGGGAATAGGCAATGATAAATTCTTCCTCTGCAATGTGGGATCCAGGAGTGTTTCTCCTGCTGGGACGAGGCTCAGATGTGCACCATTTCCAGGCAATCTTGGCTACTTCTGCAGAGGAAACCCAGGCTCAAAGTCAAGAGGGAACCTCAAAATGCTCCAGGAAGGCCCCAGAGCAAACTCTCAGGGGACCAAAGCTGTGGAGGACACCTGCCATGCAATACAGGTCCTGCCAATTTGACCAAAGAGATGTTGTATTTACATTGCTTGGGTTTGGCAAAAATTGCATATCGCTTGACTGAAAATATCATTATCTTGAATATAAAAGTATTAGTGTTTGGAACATTCCCAAGTGATCGTGCTTAATGACAAACCTTGGCAGTCTCTAGTAGACATAACATTTCAGCAGTGACCCTTTGCTGCTAGGACAGTATAATGAAAGAAACAAAAGCTTTTGTACAATTTTTCCTGAATTTCATGAAAGAATTAGCTTTCAGTAAAGGAAAAGGCTTAAAAAGCAGCTTTTTCAGCTATTTCTTACCTGGAACTTGATTCTTCTCCCATGCAAATTGATGGCAAAACCCCATTGTCTTATCTGGGAGCAGATGGTGCACTGGTTTCTCCAGGCCACAGGAACTCAGTGTTGCCAACATGAAGGAAATGGCAAGTTATTGCTTATGCAGTCACATTTGGCCAAATGGACACAGGCTTACAGATTGTTTTAATGTCAAAGCAAATGGTAATAATTAAAACCCATGTCCCGTGATAAATTCCTGTTGGAGATCCTTGCAAGAGTATCAGAAATGGCAAATAATTTCAAGCCACTGAAAGAAATTCTGCTTCTGCTTGGGGAACAAAAATTACATTCTTCACAGATAGAGGAATGACACACAGGCTTGGCAGGGAATAGCTAAGAGATAAAGATATTATGAGGTAATCAGGCAGTAATGCTTCAAAGGAATATTTTAAAAAAATACATTATTTCCTTTTTATTGTGATTAAATGCTTTTAATAACAGGATTGTTTTAACCTTGCCAATATGCTGTCAGTGTCAATTTTATTTCAAAGAACGAAATAAGCAAAAGGCTATTATTACAAAGAATTCAAGCTTGTTGATGTTGAAACTTTATTGCTTATATGATTGCATTTAAAATTAAAGGTTGTATGTCAAATTGAAATCCTGGCACATACTCACACTTTTCATAAGAGCTTTCAGACTTGACATATGGACCCCTGTGATAATAATATCGTCAAATAATGGAAATATTGTGTATCTATTAGAAAATAGTAATTTAGTAACAAATTTATATAGACTTATTACAGATTGTCAGAAACAAGAATAATGGACGTAATACAAATCCAGACCATATGTTCCATGAAAGAGTATGTCCTTCCAGCATTTTTTAAAGCTATAAATTATCTATCACACTACCAATAAAGTACTGTAGAGGTAAGGTCAATGACCCCGAAGCACTGACATTTAGTTCAAGATCCAACCCCTGCAGCTTAGCACTTCATCCAAATTTCCAAATGTGGAGGGGAACTCTTTTTTCCTTTTCCTGTGATGTTTTCCCACAGGCTACTCTCCTTGCTGATGTTTCCATGATAATATTCTTCGCATTCTGTCAATTTACATTTAGTAGCTCTACTACAGTAACAGGAAACTTTTAGATCATCTCCTCTGTGCATACACACAGGCGCTGTCTATGCTCTGCGTCCTCGTAAGCATTTGCTTGGCTGGACCCCTGGAAAATTCCCCCTCTCTCAACAAACTAAACATGATAGTCTGGGGGTAGCAGTGTCCCAGGTCTAGTCTGCACATGCGAAGAAGAGAGCTGCAGGGAATCATTTTCCTTCAGCAGAATAAGGGGCAGAGTGGCTCAAGGGCCAAGCTCTGCAGTGGAGATCTGGATCCACCAGAAGGCCAAACATCCACAGAAATGTTTCATTGATACCACGCGATCAGGAATGAGCGATGTACACAATCAGCAAAGACCAGCAAAGTAAGAAATAACAAAAATGGGGGAGGAATGGGGAAAAAATAGAAAAGGAGATGAAAAGAAACTGCAAAGGTCTGAAAGTGATTTTTCATTACAAGCCAAAGAGGCTGTGGTAACTTTGCTACCATTACCTTTTTATTTGTGCTCATCTTGCTACTTCCTAGTTCTGGCCAAATCCACCTGTGAAAGATTAGGGATCACATTCTCAGGTGGGGGAAATCAGCCTTGCTCCATTGCGCCCAGATGGCAATACCACTCCCTGTAGCTGTTAGTACCGTGCTGTGTGCCAGTAGTGTGGTCAGCCAGGTCAGAGACATAAAAACTGAAAAATAGAAACTGCTGGTTTCATCATACCCTGACATTAAAAAAGTCTTGCTTTCTAAATAATTGAGCCTCACTGTTACAGGAACCCTAATGGCTCCTCATTTCAAATATTTCTGCGTTATGCATTGCACTGGAACAACGCTGGGCAAACACGCTGTGGGTTGAATAAGAAACTTGAATATGGGAACAGAGAGGGAAAGATCAAAGATAATATTGCTTTGAGACTCTTCAGTTAAGAGTCTTTTCTGTACCTCATATGGTATCAGTCTCCTTCCTCACTCCAGGCTTTTTAGTCTACCAAATCCAGATGACCTACGCTCTCAGAATTTCTCTGCATGTGAAAACTGCAGAAGGGCACCTACACGACAACGTTTTTCCTTCTCAAATCCAAAAAAAAAAATCCCAGAAGCAGCTATTTCTGCAAGGAAACATGGATTTGCAATTTTCATGCTGGTACTGATCCATCATACTCAGTGTCGTGAATTAAAGCCTTTCCATCCCAAAAGCAGCTGTCAATTCGTATCTAAATGTGTGTCCCCTCCTGTTAGACAAAGCACAACTGTCAACCTCATCCAGTTAGTTATTTACTCACAATGTTATATTGTTTTCCTGTGGCTATAGACAGTCTCTTGTGGGAACGACTTGTTTTTTCCTCCTGACTGTTATTGCACACAATTACCCTGGTCTGTGTTCCAGGACAGGAATGCTCCAGGGATAGCTCTGAGAATGGTTCTCCAGCTTGCTAACAGGATCATCACTTAGAAGCAAAATGCTCTGAAGAGGTCTTGCCATTCCTTTATTTTTCCCCTCTTGGTTAAAATATGGAAACCTCTGATTAATACAGCCTTTGGAAGGTTCATCTAGAGCAACTATAACTCTGTCAGGGAGATGCCTCTTGAGGACTTTGTGAGCTGGACACGTTCAGCTTTGTTTCTCATTCCTGACATCCAAATATTCACAAAGGCACCATTTGCACAGAGTTATGATACCCATCTGCGCATTTTTCTTTCTTTGGGTGAGGGAAAGGAACTCAGACATGAGAAGCTGAAGGGAAGGCCAGAGACAAACATGCTGGAGAGGACTGAGATGAATAAAGGCTCGCCTATCCTTCGCACTGACCCTCTTTGTGTGACCTGGGCACGTGCTTGCTCCTATTGTGAGACTTTATTTACCTTTATAGAATGATAGAAACAGTATAATGTAGAGTGTAATGGGGGCATGTGTATTTATGATTACTAGGTTACTTTAAATTTCTTTCTTTCATGTTGCTGGTTGTGCTATAAACACAAATCCTCTATAAGCATTTTGCTAAAGAAAAACATCTTCTATTGTTATTTCTGGGAATTTCCTCTCCATTTCATAACACAATGAAATTCAGGTAGCTTAGTATAACCTGTTTACGTTTGATGTGGGCTGGGATGGAAGCGTTCGGGTGATTTCAGGGTTTTCTAATTCAGATTACACAGATCAGCAAATATGCCTAAAGCCTTTCAACAAATTCTGAGAGAACTACAAATTTGGCGGCTTTGACACAAACAGTAAACAAGCCAATATTTCTACATTTTTCATGACCAGTGGTCTCACAGTTGGTGGTGGGGAGTGCTTACAGCTCTTAATACGGTGAGATCAGTAGGAACTCAGCACCTCTGCAATAAGGCCACAAGAAGATGGACATTCAAATCCTAGTGCTTGCCCAGAGATTCCTTGATGATGAATAACAGGCCAACAGCATCCTAGTACATGGAACATATTCGTATAAATAAAACAGACCCATATATAGTGAATATGTTGATGAATAATTTTTGTCGATTGCAGCTCTCTCACACTTGGTTCAGGTTTCAGCAGAGCTGCCAAAAATTCAGTCTTCACAGGAGTTCATGGGAACATTTTCTTTGGTTTTGGTCTGTCTGGGTTTTGACCTGGTAAACTTCTGAATACTGCAAAAATCACAGAATGCAACCTATGCAGAGCTCTTGAACTCCATGCGTTTTCCAAACTGAAACTGACCCAAGCTGGAAACATCATAACTATGTTGATGCAGAGCTAGAAAATAACCCAGGCTCTTCTCAAAGCCTCTGCAGTCCCAGAGAACATCTCAGTCATTGTGACCCAATTTTTGTGCATATATAACAAAAGTAGTGGTCTAAAGCACACTAAATAGTTTTTAGGTTCCCTGAAACAATTTCTTAACTCCATAAGGCAACTGGGTTTCTCTGAAGTGTTTTGGCAATCCAGAAAGGGAAGAATTATTAATTTCTTAAAACTCCCACTAAACACCTCCTGTGTTATGAGGAACTCTTGAGTAATTTTTTTTTCACTGTCATAAGTCGTTTTTTAAAAAATTGTTAAATTATGGGAGCTATATATTTTTTGTTAAGAATTCTCCTGAAAATTAGGAGAGGCACTGATCCTGACTACCAGAGAAAATATTCTTTAAATCATTACTATTGGGTATATCGGCAGAGTGATTTTTTATTTTTAATAGCAAATCACTGGTCTGCCAAGAGCACAATTTCAGAGCAACCAATGTGACCTGTGAATTGTGCGAAAAAAAGAAGTGTGTGTGTATGTGATAGAAATCTTAAAGCATATGACTGCGGTACCTGGATGGTTTCACCATAATATCCCACTGATTAGAGCACATGGTAATTTTTTTGTTATTAGACTTTGGAGTCTTTATTTGGACATGAACTTTATTATGTGGAGTGAAAACTGAATAAAAGATTGGAAACAAATGGTAATGGTAAACAGCAATAAAGTGAGTTGGAGTTAAGTCTGTGGGGATTATAACTGACCCTGATTTTATTTAATGATTTTATTTACAGTATAAAAGGAATATTTTTTTTTTAATATAAAAACCCAGCATGTTGAAGTAGTTAACAAAATGATTCTTAAATTACGGGAGGTTGGTAATGCGTTACCAGCTCTCCCGTCCCTCTGTCTCAGGGATCAGTTGTGTTTCGCATGCCTGCGTGGAGCTGATTTCCCACTGCAAGCTGCGCAGTGCATATGAAATCAATGGGACCTGGGAACTGAGAACCTTTATTACTTTTCTCCTTCCTGTTTTTCTGCCCTGGGCAATTGCTTAGTCTTCCTCACATGTACACCGGTGAGGACGTAGAAATCCTTTCTCCAAAGGGACTTTCAGGGTTGGAAATATGTGCAGGAAATAGCACAATTAGGTTCAACTGAGAAAACAACACAAACTAATATATCTCAGGAAAAATTCTAACCACATATTCAGCAGGAGGTAAATACTTGGAAGCCATTGAGTTTATAAAGATTTAGGGAAGATAATAGGCAACAAATCAGATATAACCTAGCAATAGCTTGTCACGGCAAAGGTGCAGTTGTGTTTGTGAACTGTGTGCACAGAGGAATCTTGTCAGTTCTCAGGGAGGTAATTTTCCCTCTCAAGGTGCTGCAAGAGGCTTTCCTCCAGGATTAGATGCTCAGCACAGTTCTGGGCTGTGAAGTCTCTCAAGCTCACCTCAATGATGAGCCACAGACATAGTGGATGATATAGAGAGATATTGTAAAGATATAGAGAACTAAATACATATGTTTTAGCAAAGCAATAACTACACAGGATGGTGGGGGGCAGAGGCAGAGAAGGATATATGAAGCTACTTTAAGCAACTGCACAACTTACTAAAAAGTCACTCACTTTTTCACCCTGGCTGCCAGTCTCAATGCTTGGGATGTTTCTCTCCTCTCTCATATCTGTCATGACCTCCTGTACTTTCTTTCTTTATGGTGAAAGTGATTGCAAAAGTATTCAGGGTAAAGGACTGGAATAGACACTGGGACTTGTTAGGACATTACACCAGTTTACGCCTGACTTACACTGGGATGGGATTTCTACTCATTGATCAATCTGGTCAGTGTTGGCCAAGAACTATGAATAAAGCAGGGGGAAACTACTTACTGTAACAGGAGAAGAGTAACAGACACACCGACACCATCCCGGAAAAGATCTGTCTCTTTTTATTCTTCATGCCAAAATCATTATGAAGCTTGTGCTCTAGCCCATGCGGCCGGGCTGGAAATAGCAAATGTTGCACAAGTGCTAAGTAGGATCTCCTGAAACCACAGTATCAGCAGCGATGTTTGGGCTGGCCCTGGACCCATGCTGAGTGTATGGAGGAATGCAGCCCTTTATCATTGCTCAACAGAGTCCAGCAGATGCTACCTAGGATCCCAATGAAACCTTTGGAAAATCAGTGACAGGTGGAGTAAAAAGAGAATTGTCCTAGTAGTGAGGTCTTCTGGAATGATGCCTGAGGGGAGGCCATCAGCTTTATCATTTGGAAAACTGTGAAAATGATTCTGCCATTGGAGGTATCACAGAGGAAGATAGTTTTTATTTCTAACCCATCCTCCCTAAGAGAAAGGAGATACTGCAAACATCTACCTTGGACTCTGCCAGGTGCCAGCATGAGAGTGAATGGAGGGATGTGTTGAGAATGTGCTGAAATAAAATATGCCCTAGCAGCCTTGACTGTGGCCTCTTGTCTTTACTAACCACATTCCCCATTTCAGCCATATTTTAGAAGTCTGCCTTCGTGGTGGGTGGTGAATGTCATCTTTTCTTTCCTTTGTGCTCTGCTTTTCACATAGATTTTCTACTGTTTGCTGTACTCCCTAATGTGTCAATATTACATTTATAACATATACTACTAATATGGTAGATGCAGTGTACACAACTGTAAATACACCAACAGTTTCAAGTTCTTTCAGCATAGCTATTGAATTAGCAATTTTCCACATATTCCAGCCTAGAGCTACATGGTTTAGATCAAATGTACATTGTGCTGCAAAGGTTTATCTCTAACATTAATAACTATTATTCATTTCAGTCTATAGCTAGAAGTTGTAAGGACTGCAAAAAAAAAATAGGCACTCTCAAGAACACATTGAAGTTCGTATGTGAAGATCTGACCATTAAGAAATCTCAATGATTAAGATAAAAAGCCAAGAAAATTGATAAGAACTCATTTTAAGGAGTCCCAGTTTTGGCTATTTTATGGATTTTCCTGGTGTTAATGTGAGACATGTTGTAATACAGAAAATTACTAATGTAATGTATGTGTGTACATATATGTGTGTGCATGCTCTGATCAAACCCAGAACTAGACAGCATTCAGAATTTCCTAACACCTAACTCTCTTTCTGCACTTAAACTGTCATGATCTAATGGAAAAGGAGTCCCCACATTAATATTTGGGCTGGACTGAGCCTCACTAACATCTTTGGACAGGCCAAAAGTCTGTTTCAAGCTCACAGTGACATGTCAGGGCTCTGATTGGACACTGAGAGATGTTCTAGGAGTTGCTCTGCAGTGTCACTGACTGTTCTCCTGTAACCCTGAGGTCCAACTAGGAGCTTAGCATTGTACTCTTTGACTTTGTATGCATCATGCTATTCAAACCAGACTAACACCTGGAAGGTTCAGAAAAGGTGGGTTAAGCACTACCTGAACATGTAAAACAGACAGACAAGTGTTAGGAAAAAGGAAATATCAGTGGAAAAACTAGGAACCAAAAGCTCATTTTTAAGGAAGCTGGGAGAGTTTTGTGTATGGTCTTTGTGGTTTCTTCAGACTCCTTTAGAATTCCAGCTGAAAAGATGTTTTAGCTTTCAGAGTTAACTCCAGCTGAAGTCAATTGAAGATGCAAATGCTAGATAACTCTGGAAAACAGGCCCTGGGCAACTTGTCTGAGTTACACAGCAACTCTGAATCAATGTAGCCGTATGCACTTAAGCTGGGATGTACATGTTTCAGTGGTTGTATATGACACAACATGCTTCCACAGAGAAACTTTATCCTGCACAGTTAAAACATTTGCAGAACCTCTTCAAATACTCCCCTCTGCAAAATGGTACTGATTTAAATAAGGCATTTCAGCTACATGAAATTATGTTGCCAATTAGATTGCACTATATTCTTCTACTGACTACTTCTGAAATGAAGTACATTACTTCAACAGCCAGAGCAAATATGGGTTTGAAGGTGTTTAAACAAATGTACACTTCAGTTGAAAGCAGTTTGCAATAACTAGATTCAATAAAAAATTCTAATTGCAGGCCTCATGTTAAGTCCTGAAACACATTTTTTAGTCCCCATGTGCCTTGTTTCCAAGATGGCAGCACCTGGAAAAACATGCAGTTTGATTTTTGTAATAGATGTGAGCTCTGATAGTCAGGACTGCACTGCATGGCCTACTTTAGAAGTGCTGGCAATGTTGCTGCAGTTTAAGTGGATGTCTTTTATGCAAGGGAATCAGAACATATTGGGCTATGAAAACCACTGGCCATGTACAGTTTCCATGCAACAAAGGGAAGAAACTAGCAGCCTTTTCAACAGCCAAGCCAAAACTTTCAGGATACTGTGCCAGCATAATGCTGTTGCTTTCTCTAAGTCTGTTTTTTGACTGACTGTCCCTACAGTTGCATCCGTTAATTTCTTCAGGAGAAATTCTGGACAGTTCTTTTTAGTTTGCTGAAATCCTTGCAGGAAAAAATGCTGTCCTTAAGGTGAATTGAAGTTTTAACAAGATTTGACTAATTTCCTCATGAAGATTGCCTTTTGCTTCACATCATTTCCTGTGGTGAAAATAGTCTCAGTGGTCCATGACCTCTGCTTCCTCATCACTCAAAGCTTAAAGCAAAATCAAGTGCAAAATGTGAGAAGTTAATCCTTACATGTGTAAAATTATTAAGTTCGGTAGGGAGTTTGGTTTTTTTTTTGTTTGTTTCTGGTTTTGGTTTGGTTTGGCACTTTTTTTTTTTTTGTGGAGAATGATTCTACATTATTCTATTTGCTGCTTCTGATGGCAGTAAAGGCAAATGGGATGAAACGAGAGAGATCCTTCATGAAGCACAGGTGAGGGACAATGTCCCCGCTGGGGCACAACAGGCTGTTGGAAGCTCACAAGCCCATCCTGCAGTGGTGTATCCACAGCTGCCCTCTTCAGTAAATTAATGTTTGTATTCTGTTTGTTTTCACACCCCCTCCACGACTAAACCACATGTGATAATTAAACTGGACAATTAATAAATGATGAGCACAAGGTGACTGGGGGCAGCACTTCACCTTAAAGAACAAGAAGCACCAAAAGCACTGAGAAAAACGAGCAGTAACAGGCGGACCCCAGGCAAGCTTTCCCACAAAGCTCTGCCAATACGCCTCGGTCCTGATTTACAGCACCCTCGCGGCTCCCCTCTGAGCCTCGTCTGATCCAGAAACTGTCAGTAGTGTGAAACAGCTTTAGGAGTTTTTGCAGGTGGACTCCTCTCTGCTCAGGGCTGCCCTGAAGTCTTATGTGTCTCCAGACTGTAACATTAAAGGCAGAGTGGGGGGAAAGCGAACACATCTTGCAGGAATGGATCCTGCTCCCCGCTTCACCACAGGCTTCCCGAGCGGGTCTGGCTAAGCTTTGTCACTTCACTGTCTGAATTCCTTATCTGTAGCCTGGGGATGCTAAGAGCAATATTACCTACCTGTTGCATAGCAGGGAGTGTGCAGGTTAATTACTGAATATTTATACAGTGGGGTCAGCAGAGAGAGTGCTATATGATAGCTAAATATTAGTATGAAATCACAGAAGATTGCTGCACATATCCTCCCTCACACAGCATGGTGATATTTTATCTACTTGTTATTTCGAGCCACATTCTCCAAAAGCTGAAAATACTTAGTGTCTGTTTAAAAGAAATATTTCAAAGAACACATGCTGGTTTGGGTTGTTTCCCACTGTGCATAGCACCTGCACACAACTGACACTGGTGAGCTCTTCGCTTTAATAGAAAAGGTAAAATGAAGTGTTACTTCTCTTTAGGCTCTGTTAAAGGGAACACTATTAAAAATACTTGTTCCCTAGCCAACCTTTTTTTTCCTCTTTCTTTTGCAGTCGTATCTGCTTTGCTGTACATCTGTGCCTGAATGTATTCCTCTTGTCTTTGTGCCCTGACAGGCATCTTCCTCCAGAGCCAGCCAAGAGAGGAAGGTTTATGAGACATGTGCCACTTCATTTTGGGAGGGGGAGGAAGATTTTCATAAAAGATGGGGCCAGTTTCAATTGTCATCACAGCCAACGTAGTGAGTCCCTGCCGGCAAGGATGGTTGCAATGCAGCCGGAGTGGATGAGTCAGGGTTGATGGGTCCTAAGTTGACTGTACAGGTCTAGAGGTGATAAACACCTTTTATCACACACCTCGCCACACCATTTGGGGTGGAAAGCAGAGCGGTAGCAGCTGCTGCAGCAGCGTTTTCCATAACCCTCCTGTAGCAGTGTGGCAGCTGCCCCGGGGTGGCAGCAGTGGGGCAGTTTTCTCAAGCAGGGCAGTACATGTTGCTCCAAGTGCAGGAGACCATGAAGGAAAGAGTGGCACGTCCTGCTGGGGCTGGCATCTGGGGCTTGGAGCTGCCAGCTACAGCGTGGTTTTGCACTGAACATCCTGCTTCAGAGGCAGGATCCATTGAAGAATTTTTCTTCAAGAACAAAGATTGAGACTGCTATTTATTACTGACCTGGGAAGCAGCTCACGGATCCAAGCCAAATGCATGTAGCAAACGTTACAGGCATAGACCCTTAGGGGATAATATTACCAGCAAAATAGAGGGGACAAAAGAAGGCTGTTTTCTGCCTTGGCCACTAAAGGCACCATGTGGACCAGCAGCTTGGAGAAGTATGGGAAATGGAGGTAACTCTAGTTGTGACAAAGGACTCATTATCACTGCCTGGAGAAGAGTGGACAGGACATTCTGCCCTACAGCTGATAGTCAAGGAATGATTATATCAGACAGACACTGCCCATGCTGGAGACACCATGTAGAAATAGTGTCCATGGGGGCTGGCTTGCCACTGATTCTCTGCCCCTGCCTTGCACAAATTCTGTGGATAACGTATGAAACAAGGTTTGGGAGTGAGTCTTCTTCATTCAGCCTTGGACTCCTCCAACACCACAGTCACCTGAGCAGCAGTTTCTGCATGCACATGGGCTTCTGAAAATTAGCAGTGTCCTGGTGTATTATTCCCAGTGGAAAGAAGAGCACAGTACTCCTCCTGGATCCATGTTGTCCTCCCAGGAGATAGGCCTGAGGCCACTGGCCACTGCTATGAACAAGAAGTCTGTTCCTACTGCCTGAGCCACAGGTTTTGGACTAAAACCCGATAGCCACAAGCAGACTGCTGGATTCACATAGAAAGGTGCGTAGAGGAGGATTGGGGACAGATATCCAAAGAGGTGTGCTACAGCCTTGTCACCAACACTCATCTGAAGTGGGAGATGAACCCTTGATTCCATCTTTCTCAGGCTCCTTGTGGTTGCTTGCTGCAAGTACAATATTTTCTGGTTTGAGCAATCTCCAGAAGCAATGCCAAAGTATAAGAGATAAATAAATTCCAGGCAGTGCAGAAGCTGAATTGGGCTCCCCAGGCCCCGTGTAGGACAGACATTCCCCACTTTCTCTTCATGATGTCTCCCTTCCCTCCTTCCTTCCCCTATCCCTGTTGCCTGGTGGGACCTCTTGACACATAGGTGAGAGAAATAGAGCACATCTCACTGTCTCTTACACTCCTTGGAAGCTGCAGCTCTCGGTCTGATTTGGAACAGTGAATGAAGTCTATGAAGTTGTAACCTGCCCACAGATGGTCCGCAAAAAGAGCTGCATTCCCCCAGTACACTCTGAGTGGTGCTCAGCAGTCTGGACCAGTCTTTTCAAAGAGTTTGAAAACACCACTAGCAGTGCAGCATCCTCCTCCAGATCTAGTTTTCTTTATTTTCCTATTAATGGAAAGGTGTAAGAGGGAGGAATGAAACAGCCTGACTACATCAGGGTTGGGCTGCAGCCATCTGGTGAGGCTGGAGGTGTTTGATGTACGTGGGATTTGGAAAGGTCAGAGGACAGGAGAAGGCAGTGATGGCAGTAGGAATGATCTGGATATGGCCAAGTGCTTTAGTTCACTGAAGCTCGTAACCTGCCAGGGCTGTGGATTAACCCCTCCTGTCATTACCCTGCTTCCATATTCAGTCTGAAATACCATGAGTCATAAACAAGCATCTAAGTACCTTCACCTGGGAGAGGGAGGGTCCTTGGTGAGAACTGTGCTAGAATATCCCAGCCCAGCATTGCTGAGCACTTTTTAAAGAAGTTATTAAAACCTGGCAAGTGTAGAAAATCAGGGAAATTGCTGAAAGCCTGAGGAAGGATCTCTTCCAGTGAGAGACCTGCAGAGATGGGTTGTCCAGTCTATTAGTGTAGGAAAGGGGCTACACTGCCCACTGTGACAGCAGTCTAGAGTCAGTGGCCTTGGAGAGGCTGGGAGTCCTCTCTTCAGAACCAAAAGGCATTAGAGCTAAAGTCTGAGTACTGCAGATGGGCAGACTACAATTAGAAGTAAAGACATGGATATTCAGCAGGAGAGTTGACTGACTGCTCTGGCAAATGGACAATGTAAATGAGCATTTCCTCTGGTGCCCTTCAAGGAAAGCAGACATGCTTCTGAAATATGTTTTTACTATGCAAATATTCCTGGAACAGGTGTGATAGTAAAGTTTAAAGGCTTGTGATGTACAGAAAACAAACTATATTGTTGTAACCTTAGTATATATAAAACTAAAAATACTAAGTATTGCAACTCTCTCAAAGCCCAGGTACATGAGAAACTTACAACATGTCTGTCAGTCTAAGACAAGTCTCACCTGACATTGTCTCTTTCTCCATAGCAAATGTGAAATAATTTTGTACTGTTTTAGTTGAAGGGTATTTTAGTGAGGCATAAACTCAGTCTTATTACCTAAGAGGTGCAGCAAGGCAGAAACAGCTGCACAGACCATTACTGCTAGTCAGCTGGCACAAGACAACTTACTCATTCATCATACCCTTGACAGCAACGGCTTGGTTGTGTTTCCCAGACATCTGTGGAAGGGTTCAACCTAGTTGCCTGGGCTGGCAGAATAAGGCATTTGACAGAAGAAACTTTCTGATGATGCCATCACCTCCACTCTGCAAGCCCGAGTGGATTTGGCCAGACTGAACAGCTTTGTGCCAGGGCATACGCACCACTTCAGGCCATGTTTCTGCCAAGCACATCAGCTGTGATGTCCTCAGATAACAGATAATTTTCAAAATACTTGGCATAGACTGAAAACCTGCCCCACCAAAATTGCTTCAGTGGGGGCAAAAGAAGCCAAAAAAAAAAAGCAAGTGTCTCATCGCAGCCAGGGATATGAGATCCACAGGACCCAGTGTCTAGAAGTAAAAAAAACTCACAAAGCACACAGAAAACCCCTATCACAATAGCTAGTTATGAATTTTAGCTTTTATAATTCCAATAGAAAATTTTGCTTAGCTGTGAGCAGATGTGTTTTAATGGATGGATTTCAAATGGCTAAGCTCAGACAGATCACAAATGCATTTTGGCAATGTAATTCACAAAATAATACTTATGACAGAACATGCACAATAATACCAATATTTCAAGAGGGAGTTAGAAAGAGATGAGATTTACTAGTTGAGAATGAGAAATAAGATTTGATATTTAAATGTACAGGGTCTTAAACATTTGGATGAAGAGGTAGGAGTAACACCATGAAAGGTTTTCAAAGTTCAAACCGAAAGAATCCTGAAGTCAGCTCTTCTTAGTAGGATTCAGTGAAGTGAGTTATGTATACTCATGCAATCACAGTGATTTCTGTACATGTGTAAGAATTCAAGCTGCTGCATATTTGTGTGCACTTGTGGTCAGTTGTGGCTTTTGCTGGTAGCAACATTTTTGATTGTTCCCAACAGCTCATAGACACTGGTATGAAAAACTGTGGCTGCAGCAGAGTTACCTCCACTGAACATAAGTAGCAAGGAGGCTATCAGTCCCAACTAGGTTTAAATACATATGGATTACTTGGCATCTAATCACTAGCTGAACAGGAAAAATCTTTAAGCCCCAGTATAGAATGCAAGCGGTATCATCTTTTTGGAGAGATGGCTAAGGGGCCGAGTTAGGATAAAGTCCAGCCGCAGAGCTGTAGGGCTACATTAAGGTTACAGGAGATTATACTAACAGAACTATGCAAGTAGTAATGGGTTTTTCCATATCTATTCATGGCTAGTATCACGAAAAATAAATTAACTTATTCTTTAACATAATTGCTCTTAAGAAACAGACATACAGACCTCACAAAAAAAGAGCAACTTTTTGGTATATTTTGAATTGAGTTTAACAGGCCTGATTAAGTACTGCAAAACATGTTATTCAAATCTTTGCCTGAACTTTCTTCTGTTTTGTTATTATAAGAGCACTCTCCTGTCTGTGCAGCCAGCAGATATTGTATGGAAAAGACTGACTAGCAAGTGTTTACATGGAAATAATGAAAGTTGCTATGTCTGCAGTTAACCAGAAGAATTAGTGTGTTGGGGCCTGGATACATTCCACTGAAATTTAGGCAACTAGCCTGAAGTGTCTCAGTTAAAAGCTCAGCTTCACTAGTTAACCTCAGTTCCCAATGACAAGATGGGTTATTTTTGAAAGCATTTTACCTAAAACCTGCATAACTCTGAGCATCTGGTGCTTTCTCATGAACACATGGGGTCTCCACATAACTGAACAGCAGAAAGGTTTACTGACTCACAGGGGGTCTGGTCCTTCAGTTGCCCAAACCAGGGACTGGCTGGAACATGCTTGTCTCCCTTCTGCATACTAGGAAGTGCCCTGTGGCCACAGGTTAGGTCCCTTCATTGTTTCTAACTCTGGGCACTTAGCTCAATAACCAACATGGAACGGGGTGATGCATCTCTGGACCTTACTCCGAGAGCTACCTCCATCCAGGTCAGTTCATCTTCGCACTCATTCTGATTTAATTCACCCCATTACATTTATGAATGTTGCTTCTTGCTGCCCCAGTAAAACCACCCATGGGCAGGTAGGGTCCTGAGAGGTATTCATGGGTCTTGATCAGCAAATAATTTTGATTATATAATAACATGTAGGAAATGCTAAGCATAGAAAACCTGCAAAAGAGTGTTAGAAGCAAACTTCACCTAAGAAGCTTGTCAGCATGAGATTCTTCCCTCTAGACTTCACAAGGTGAACATAGTGGCACATCGCAGGCAAGAGGTCCTCAAAGTACAGCAAAAGAGGAATTCCACCCTCAACAAATACCTGCCTAGGGACTTGGGAAATATTAGAGGCCCTTGAGCTAGGCAGAGTTTGAAGGAGGGAGCTTTGGCTAACTCTCTCCCTTGAGTTTCAAAGGAAGCAAGAATAAAAATGAATGATGCCTCATTTATGTGTGTTCTCGTGTTTCCTAGTCTCTGTAGATGTGACTACGTACCTACACTTAGGTAGAGGGATGTCTATGCCCCACCTTGTGTCCCATGGCAGTCTCCAGGCTCCCCCTTTTGTCCCATGGTGGTCTCCAGGCCCCCCGCTTGTGCCCTGTGGCAGTCTCTTGGCCTCCTCCATGTGCCTCATGGTGGTCTCTAGCATCCCACCCCTCCTTAATAAATAATCCACTTACTGGATATTTTTGGGTGTGTGCAGCTTCTCAGAATTCAGAAACATAGTTATCTTCATGTTTACAACTTGTTCACGGTCTCTCTGCATGATATCAACAGCAAAAGGTTTCCGAGTGCAATAGTCAGGAGACATCTGAGCTCTGGGTTTCTCTGCTGTGCTGAGCTGAATCTCCCCACATTTCACACAACCTGGTGCGCTCCTTGCCTATGAGATATGAATGCTAATTAGTCATTGACTTCTCTCAGTGGTGAAATAATTCCCCGAGTAGGAAGGTGAGATCCAAGCAATAAGCTGTGTTGAGTAGTGCCCAAGTGAGATGGTCTTTGTCTGTGGTATAGGCTTTGGCCCAGCTGTGAGAGAGAGTAGAGATGTGGCTTATGAGCCTCTGGTTCACTCTTTACAGTGAAACTTTGAGTAAAAAGAACATAGCACTACTGCAGAAATGAATGAAATTTTAGCATATGTTGTTTTTCCCAGTCTCAAGTAGATAATTTCACTTGGTGCTAAGAGGACATTTAAAGAAAGTTGTCACTATGAGAATGAAAAAATGAATCAAGACTGTGGAAATTAATAACAGTCACTTTTCCTTGCTTTTACTTTGAACTTTGCCTTGAACGGTAGCCACTTTCCCCAGTACTGAGCATGAAGTCTCCTTCCTGTCATTTATTTTATATCTGGTTTTCTAAGACTACAGATTTTTAGTACCCACTTCTTTAATGGTTCCCCCTCTGACTGACATTTTACAATATTGGCTAGCAAGAACGAACAGATCAGCTTTTTTGCTTTTATTAGAGTTTCTCTGTCAAATCAAGAAGAAAACCTTATGAAAGACTGTTGAGTGGTAAAAAGCAGAAGAAAGGGAAAATATAATCTCCATTCCCTAAAATCCTAACATTTGGAAAATAGTAGGAAATATAAAATTTGGAAATATTTTACAATGCTCCAGACCATAGGAGATAGGTGAATTTGGAACTGGTAAGAGCTATTGTAGCTCTGTTTAATTCAAATTTGTGACATATGATGATCCAGCCCAGAGGTAATATCTTCTAAGTAATATTTTTTCTTATTTTTGTCTATGCTGATGAAGTCACTGCTCTGCACCAAAGTGTCAGTGTGTTTTGAAATTAATCCTTCATTTCATGGGAGAATACATTCCTTGTTACATTAGTCCTTCAGATTCCTGTAAAGTATTACACTTTGCATTTCAAATTGAAGAGTGAATTTAGACCCTAGCTTTCTGTTTGCCATCTTATTTGACAAGCTGTGCCAGTCTATTATGCTGATCTGATAAATATCAAAATTACAAACAGTAATTTCATAGGCAAGATGGGCTGTAAACTTTATTTAAAGAACCACTTCCAAGAAGATACCCCTGGCTGGGAATCTCCCCGCTGTCTGTGCTGGGCTCCTTCCCAACCTGCTAGGAGTCAGCTCTGTCCCAGACAGGAGGAGGAAGAACAAACCTTCTGGCAAGGCAGCTTTTCTAGCAGAAGAAGGGTTATGAATTGAGTTACCTTGGGGGTTGGTGTGAGTACAGTTGCTGGACAGTCCTGGTCCCCTCACGTGTGGTTGGACTCGATGATCTCAAAGGTCCCTTCCAACCACTAAGATTCTGTGATTCTGTGATTTTTGCAATATGATTTGCATACCACACTGATATGTTGTAAGGGAAACAAGATTCATTTCACATTTTCCTTTAGCTGTTAGATTAAGGTATTTTAAGTTTTCCCCATTTTCAACTACATTGCACAACTGCAGTAAAAATTCAGTTCTTCCTCACCTGCCCCCACGAGCTCATGTCATTCACCCCTCTGCCTGCTGTTCTTCCATTTCCCTTGGCAATTTCCCCCTGTGCTGACTCTATTTACCAGAAGTCTGTCTACCCTTCCTCTTCAAACATGTCAGAAACTGTTGAATGTAGATAATGAGAACTGGATTTTGGGGAACATAAAAATGTCATAAACTGAAGTAAGAGACATTTGCATACATAATAATGCTTCCAAGATGAGAAGAGTCCAGCAGCGCATCAGACTGCCAGAGAGGCTGTGCAGTCTCTATCCCGGGAGGGCTTCCAGAGCTGACCATGATGGAGCCCTGAACAACCTGGTCTGAATATGGTGTTGATCTTGCTGTTGGGCAAGGCCTTGGCTAACCATGTCCCCTTCCCATTTGAATAAATTAAATTTATTCTGTACTTACATGAGAATCTCTTGAAACCCTGTGAGAAATAATAAAAGTCACATTCTGCCCCTCAAAAGAGAGACTCCAGTACAGACAGCCCTGAGGGTGTTATGCCTGAGTGGTGTGTAAACAAATTTTTCTAAAGTTATGATGATTTCAAGAGTCTGTACAAAGTTTCACTTATGCACCAGAAACCTCAGTCTGCTCTAAAAGGATGTCTTGCATTTATGTGTGTTTTCTTTAGGTGGTATCTATTCATTAACATTAACTGGATAGTTGTTAAGACTGAGCACATATTTCTACTCCACTGGCTACACATAAATCTTTTCCCACCGTTTATTTCTCACAGGCTTATATGTGAAACATAGCAGCAGTTTGCCAATGTTTCACAATATTCTTGTTCATGTGATCAGCTAACAATGTTAGACTACATCTAGGCTAGTCAATTGAAAAGAGGTAAGAATATTATCTTTAGCTTCTGAGGAGATACTAATTACTTGACTTCAGGCAGGACTGATTGGCTGGAAGAGGGCACCATTTAATAACATAAGTTCAGAATATTGTACAAATAGCAGTAACAACATGCAGAAGGCGGGAGGGGAGAAATAAGACCAAGATCAGTAGTACAAAATTAAAAGTCAGTTATTCAGCATTAATTAATCTGTGAAAATGGGTGGGAGCTCATTAGATGGGTAAAACATCAGACAAGGACAATGTATTACTTGCAGAATAATTACAATGCACTAAAGTAATAACAGCATGAAAAAAGTAAAGGTGAGGCATTTGCAGGAGAGAAACGCTGCTACATTGTACAAGTACCCAGCAAGTCTTCTCATTACACAAGTCGTCTATGCTCAGGGATGGTGACTTAAGACAAAAACAGGGACAGAAGAGATCTGCTAAAAGGACAAAAGCAGATACCACATGAGAAGATTTAGCACATGTTTTTTGGTTCATAAAAAAAAAACCCAAGAAGCCTGAGAGAGGATGGAAAATTGTTTACGAAAGGCCATAAGGTAGAAGAGTGAGAAGATCATTTAAATAATAAACTGTACTGATTTGAGAATATTTGTCTATAAATTGGTTCTGAATGAACATAGAATTATTTTGTAAACATATATCAACAGGCTGTTTGTAGCCATGAGGGTGGGGGAGTTCTGGAAGAGCTCCTCCATAGGTGTTGTGGGGGTGGCAGCTGTGCTGCTCAGATGGATGCTGGCATGTTCATGGGGGAGTCCTAGCAGGAAATGAACTCAATGAGTCCAGCAGTCTCATATTCCTGTTTTCTCCAAGCTAAAAATACCTCTTAGCTAATATACTACCATGTAACTATAAAAAAATGAGATGTTATCATATTTAAATTGTACAGTGTATTGTCAAAGGAAAGCTGCTGCTAGGGCACCTAACCTAATTCATCCCTAGGGTAAGCTCCTAGCTGCTGCTGGGAGTATGAGGTCTGGCTGTTGTATGAGGTCTGGCCTCATATCCCTGGTCAGGGATAGCACGACGCTGAGGAACAATTTCCTCTGTCAGGTAAGTGTGCTGGTGCATCAAGCCCCTCACTACCTCCAACAAATAAACAAAAAAATCAGCACATGGGATGCCACTAGGACAAAAGACTCACATATGCTTTGCACTGCAGAAGCTCTGAAATACAAAAAAACAGCAAGGGAAGGGATAAGGTTTATTTGTGTCAGGGATGAGCCCCTGCTTTAACGCCTTGGAGTAATGCTGAAGCCAATGGCATTTAAGTGATGCAGGCTCTGTCTTGTTTCTCTTTGCTTCTATGTTTCCACTTAAAGTGCACTGATCCTGTCCACTAACTATTCTAAGAGAAATTTTTGCTTATTCCTGTTGATACTGCTGTACTTTTATTTTTAAATGTGCAGCTTTAGTAATTTCTAGTGCTATCTCACATACTGATGAGAAAGAACGTTTGAGAATTAAAATGTTTTTTCATTCCTCTGTAGGGCTGTTGTAATAGCAGAAAAGAGGGCACAATAATACAGTCCTTTGGACATGAAAAAGGGTAAAACATAAATCTCTAGTTGCTACTACGCCTAAGATGGTTGACCTTACTCTGTATTATAGAGTTCAGATCATGCCACTGTTCATGAAACATCACATTTGAAATCTTTCAGACAGGGATTCTTCTCAGTGATGCCAGTGTAAACCTGTAGTAAATATATATTCATTTCAGTAGATTTGCTTATTCCAGGGTGATACAGCAATACTTGGGATGACCTAAGATGTCTATACAGAAACTTACAATACAGGAAGTCTGAGTAAACTGTGCCACCTCTTCCTTTAGTAACTTTGAGATGACCTAAATGAACAGCCATTTTCCAAATGATAAGTAGGGTTTGATAAAGCCAGTTGAGATGACGCTGAAAGTTGCTAATCCTTCTGGCCAACACATATTGCTGTCTTGCATTTAACCCATCTGATTTCTCCACCCCCACCTTCCTGTTTTTACTCACAGCCGTTATGTCTCCCCTCACAAGTCAACTCTGATTTTGGTCTTATTTATGTTGTACTTGCAGCAGCTCAACTCTTGACTCCATGGTGAGATATGGCCATTCACACATTATGCACCAGATCTATGGACCTGGTGAAGTCCCAGTGGTATCTTGATAGCTGAAGAAAGAAAAGGAATTTTTAAATGTGCTTTCTCAGACAGCAAATCTTTTAAATTACCCAGTCAGAGCCCCGCTGTGATTCAACAGGGTAACTGTTCCCCCTGCTCAATTTGAAAAGAAGAATCTTCTGCAACACTTGGGCTTTTTTTTTTTTTTTTCCCCAGTTGTAGCATCCCACTTTATCTGTCAAGTGTCACCTGTCAGTGATACAGTGACATACCTAGAAAGTTGCAGGCAAAAAAAAAAAAAGTCCAAAAATTCTCTTTTGGCTGAAATATCACTCAAGAATCATGGTTCTGCCACAGAAACAGGACAAGAATTCAAGGTCAAGTGCAATTTTAAGGGTGAACGTGTGGACTTGAAAATAGAATTGCTCCTCCTTGTCTATTTGCTTATTCTGATTTAGTTTTTCAGTGCTCAGAAGAAATTGAAGTTTTTGCTGAACTGGAAAGCTATACTAACTTATCAGCTGGGACAGGAACCATGTATCCAGTCTTGGTAGAGTATTTGTTGTGCCTGGAGTGGACAGGTTTTTTTTATTTTAAATTCAGGACACACAGAGGTACACTAGCTCTTTCTTACTATTAAAGTCGCAACCACTGCTGCACAAATGCAGTGGAAAGGGGATTTTCGGAGCCTGATGGCATTCACCAAGTTGGCTCTAACTGTAATGCAGTATCACGTTGATCCTCACAGACCATTCATCATTACATTCTGAAAACATGAGGTCAATCAAAATAAAGGTGGGTTAATCAACATCCTGAAAGTTGAATATTAAACAGAATTTTTTCCAGAGACAGGTGTTTCTCATTGGCAACAAATCTTCTAAACTGTGCACAAAATGCTCAACTGTTGCACGAAAAGGAATATTCAGTCCTTCAAAATGAAAAAAACTCCACCAATTTATTTCGTCATACATACTTGTTATCTACATCATCCCAGGATGGTGACTGTCACTTTGTGAAACCTGAGCATGCTTCCTGCAGTAAACTTACAACCAAAGCAAAATACATAAGACTGGAATTGGCTTATAGAAGTAAAGACATGTCCATTCAGAGTGTTTAAGGTCCTTTCTTCTTCCTTTTTCTTAAAGTTAGCTCTTTAAAACATCATATATTGCTTATTTTGAAGAACTGCTCTAAAGAGGACAAGGCAGTATTAGAGTTTGACAGACCAGACTTTGCTTTTTACTCTCAACAAGCTTGCTTTTCCAGTGAATATCATGGCTGAAAGGAATGTGGTTTTCTCCCAAAACCATGATGATCTCCCAAAACCTAAAGATCTGTGCTTTACTAATGCACACAGCTGCAACCAGTCCATCCCTTCACCTTTGTGCCTGCACTCAGGAGTGCACCTTGAGGACTACTGGCCTTCTCGCTTTGGGCAGCAGCTTCTGTTCTCACTATGCAAAGAGGTGCTTAATTGCTACTTGCATTTAACCCATGCGAAAACTAATTTGCATGCCTGGGACTGATCCCTAAAATCAAACCATATGTTAAACAGCTGCCACTAGCTGCTTTAAATATAGCAATGAGGTAGTTTAGGCAAGGTCTGAAGAGGGAGCTGCCACGTAATAGGAAACGAAAGAATGTCCTCATGTACCCCTAGGTCCTGTATTCCTTTATTTATGGCTTATGCATTTTTAAAAGTGCTGCTGGAAGCTGCAAACACTGCTTTTTTGACAGTTTTTGCATTTTTAATTTTGCCTGGGAAAATTTCTCTGTTTCCCAAGAATGATTTGGACTCCTCAGTAACATGACAGTAATGCCAGCCTCTCAAGAGGCTGAACAAGGCTGAGAGCCTGGAAAGCCCCAGTATGCAGCTGGCTGGGCCTGCAGTGCTGGCAGTTGCCTGGCCATGCTGCCAAGATGTCTCAGGGATGTGTGGGAAGTGCAGGACTGGATGTTTGGATTAACAGTGGTGTGCTTCCCAGGACAAAAACCTAACTAGGCTGTGATGGGCTTTTCTAGCCCAGAGAACCAGGCAGTGCTTGTGCAAAGGCAGCATCATGGGGTCACTTCCCCTCCTGTACTCCTCCACATGTGTCTGTGTCTCCAGGGAGTAGGGAGTAGGTGTGGAAGGGGCAGAGAAGTTTTTAATCTGGGGCCAGCTCTGATCCATAAGAAGGAAAGTTCAGTATTTAGGACCTGTTCTGGACTAATGAAGGATGAGGAGAAGGCTGAGATACTTAATGCCTCCTTTGCCCCCATCTTCAATATTTGGACCAGCTACCCCCAGGGTGTTCAGCGTCCTGAGCCGGAAGATAAAGATGGAGAACAACCACCACCCCCCCACACATAATCCAGGAGGAAGTAGTTAATGAACTGCTTCTGCACCTAGACACCAATAAGTCTATGGGGCTGGATGCGATTCACCCAAGAGTACTCAGGGAGCTGGAGGGAGAGACAGTGCTGGATCCTGCATTTTAGTCACAACAACCCCAAGCAATGCTACAGGTTTGGGAAAGAGTGGCTGGAAAGCTGCCCAGCAGAAAAGGACCTGGGGATACTGGTGGGCAGCCAGATTAACATGAGCCAGCAGTGTGACCAGGCAGCCAAGAAGGCCAACAGCATCCTCGCTTGTATCAGGAATAGTGTGGCCAGCAGGAGAAGAGAAATGATCATGCCTCACCTTGAGTACTTTGTTCAGTTTTGGGCCCCCTCACTACAAGAAGGACATTGAAGTGCTGAACCACGTCCAGAGGAGAATTACCAAACTGGTGAGGGTTTTAGAGAAAAAGTCACATGAGGAAACTGGGCATGTTTAGTTTGGAAAAGAGGAGGTTGAGGGGAGACCTCATTGCCCTCTACAAATACCTGAAAGGAGGTTGTAGGGTAGAGAGGTGGGTGTTGGCGTCTTCTCCCAAGTGAATAATGACAGGACCAGAGGAAATGGTCTGAAGTTGCAGCAGAGGAGGTTTAAATTACGTATTAGGAAGAGTTACTTTACTGAAAGAGTGATCAGGCACTGGAACAGCCTGCCTGGGGAGGTGGTTGAGTCACCATCCCTGGAGGTATTTAGGAAAAGCGTAGATGTGGCACATCAGGGCATGATCTAGTGGCTGAGATTGTAGGGGGTTTTTGTGTGTGTATGGTTGGACTCGATGATTTCAGAGGTCCTTTCCAACCACGAAGATTCTATGTTTCTGTGATGCTGTGATTTCTGAAGCAGGTAAAATTTGCTCTAGTGTTTCCTCTTTTTCCTCCTCAGGCATTCGTGGTGAAGAAGAGGCAATGAAAATTGATGGGGATGGAAGAGGAAACAGCCTCATGGCCACATGCAAATGGCACGATGTCATCAGTCTCTGGGTTTTACTGCTTTGCTCCACCCTGCAGAGCAGGCAGCCTGCAGGTCCTATGCCCCTGGAGTCCTCTGGCTTCGAATCACAGCAGTACTGAGGTCCCTTTGCTGTCACAAGCACACTAGGAGAGGTCTCCTTCAGCAACCATCTGTTCTGCCAGGTCCAGAGGAATGAGGAGCAGCCATGCTGGTGGTCTGAGGCGGGAGAAGACAGAGGGATGTACCGGCATTCTTGTGTGGAGCAGTGGGAGAAAGGCCTTGGTTGGTGGGGCAGAGCGCAGGCTCGTGGCACCAGCTACTACTTCTCGATGAGTTATTCAGCTTGGCAGTGCCCCGGCAGCATCCTGTCTGCACATTTCTAGTACCCAGCTAACGTGATGTAATTCAAGTTATCTTTGCTCACAGTCAGAGAGCTCTTGTAAGCAGTCACCTCGCCTTCCCTTTGTCCTGGGTTAGTGAGGCATCTGTCAGCAGCTCTTACTGCTCAGCTGATGCGTGGTGACCTACCAATCTGTGACTTTTGGGTGACTCCAGCAGTCTCAGTGCAATGATGTTTGTTCTGCTCAAGAAGCCTTACAGCAGAGAGGCAGAAAGGAGTAGTGACCAGACCTTAAATACAAGAACTTCCATTATCTTTTACACACAGATATGCACATGCATTTATTTGTATGCTATATTTATACAGTATATCTATGTTTATGTATATTTACATATAAGCACACATGCTCACTTTGTGTATAATTATGCATATGTCTGTGTGTGTGTATGTATGTGTGCACACGTATGTATAAATATATATGTACACCTGGACAGCACATGAAATAGGTGTTCAAATTCACAGTATTTGGATTCAGAGCACTTATGCTGGCGTTGAGTTAGATGAAGATTTACATTTATCAACAGTTCTTGACTACCTCTTTGCCATAGAAATGAGAGCAGTATTTGGCTAGAATGACTGGGGTTAACTAAGCTGACAGCCCCTTTGAGAAAACCTGAAGCCAAAGAAAGTCAAAAAGGGATAGAGGGATGGAGGGGAAGATATATGAATGATTAAAGTATCTAAAATGAAATCAGTAATTTTGAAACACCAGAGCTGGAAGCAATTAGTGGCTGGCTGGCAGCTTGCAAGAATCAATAAAAGAAGGATGAGATTTCTAATAACTCAAAAATAAAATCTGCTGATAAGTTAAGAAGGAGGTATGGGGGAAAAAAGAGGTGAATAGGAAACTAAATCTGTTAACAATTATTGTCAGTGCCAACACTGCCTTGGAAGAGTCACGTTTTTTCTACCACCTCCACCCAGCCAATTATAACAATATGTAAGCACCAGGCTCTCATGACAGGAGCACCCACCAATCCCACTAGCGCTAAGGAGCTGCTGGCATTTGTTTTTATTTTAATTTATCGCTCAGCTGTTTTGAATCACATAAAGCTAAAACTTGGCTTACAAGTTGTCAGTTCCAATGCTAATCTTTTATGCTTACTGCATATGTGCCTGTGTGATAGGTATATTTTCTGAATTGTAAAACTGCCATGGAAATTTCCCAGTCTGGGTATGAAATCTCCTCTCCAGCTCTTTACTGTAAAGATTGGTCATGTTAAACCTATTGACATATGTTTACTCCCCAAACAGAAGCCTGCCAGATAATGCAAACTAGCTGGGTCTAGTTCACCATCCCTTTACACGTTTAACAAGCTAACCCAGAGCGGTAGGTCAGATTGTATGGGTGTAGGGTCATCTCGTGCAGAGCGGATATCCATATGATTTCCTTAATTTCTCTAACCAGGTGATAAACAGCACAGGCATGTGATAAATTGCATTTATTTTTCACCTTTTGACCTGCTCACTTGTTCTCTGCCCACTAATCCATTTCTGCTGGGACCACTTCTGGCATTACAAACCTCTGAGCAGTGCTCAAACAGCCAATGCTCAAAAAAAAAAAAAACAAAAAACCCTGTCACAGATGGTTTCCTTCTTTCCTTTGTAAACACAGAGTTTCCTTTTTTATCCTCCTCCCCAAAAGTGCTCTAGAACACAGACCAGCGACAGGTACAGGATGTTGTAGCTGGGTCACTGGCTTATCAGCCAGAGAAGGAGGTCAGCATTTGATGTCCTTGGTTAGGGGATACAGTTATTCTGGGACAAATGGTAAAGATCCTATGAATTGCTTTCTCCAGAATGTGGCAAAACCAAGATATATGGTGGCATGCTCTGATATAAATATTATGTTACAAAAATCACTCATGTCTTCAGTGCTTCGGAAGAATTTTGCTTGTTTTGGCCACAATCCTGCAATGTGCTCTGTATGGGCAAGACGTCCCTCCTCATAGACTAACTGAGAGATTGAAGCTGTATTTGAACCGTACAGTTGAAAGTATTCAGCTGCTTCTCAGCACTGATGAGTTGCTTTTCATTTACATCTAACTTAACTGAGCAAGTTCCATCATAACTAATATACCGGGAATTTGCATCCTGTTTGCTCTAAGACATAAATGTGCCACATCAGGGTCCCAGAGCTCATGCCAGAGTTAGGGATAGACTGTGAGTTCCTGTCTTCCTTCTTCCAGTGTTTTACCCTGAATCATTGGCATCCTGCCCAACTGAAGGCTGTTTTTCTCTTGATCCTGATATGACAAGGGAATCACTTCAGTAATATGAACTTGTGTCAAATAGGAGGTTCCACTTAAATATGAGGAAAGGCTTCTTCATGGTGAGGGTAACATAACACTGGAACTGGCTGACAAGAGAGGTTATGGAGTCTCCTTCTCTTTGAGATGTTCAAAACCTGCCTGGATGTGTTCCTGCGTGACCTGATCTACATGTTCCTGCTCTGGCAGGGGGATTGGACTAGATGATCTTTCAAGGTCCCTTCCAATCCCTGATATTCTGTGATTCTGTGAAATAATTGTATGGTCTCTAGAAAGATAAGGAGAAATAATAGTACTCTGGGTGCCAGTTGTGGGTATGGATGAGGTCTTGACTCCAGCTGGAAAGGTTTCTGAGAGTAGGCAATTTGTGCATACTCCATATGCTTGCAGAGTGACTGCATATATATTACTGGTGTGCAAGTGCTCCGAAGACTTTGCACCACCTGCACCTACACTATGTGCAACAAATCCAGGCTCTCTTCTACACCCGCAGAGAGTCCAGAATCTGCATGACATCTGCTACGACCTGGGACTTTGGACCTAATGTACACCGAGATTGACTTCACACATTGTGAGCTTGCATGCACTGCAGCCAAGACATACAGACACTCTGCCCCTCTTGTACCCAGATAAATGCAATTTTTTAAATAAGCTGATAAAATCAAATGTTTTATTCTGATATAACCAAGTTGGGGGTTTTTTTGTTTTGGTTTGGTTTGGTTTTTTTTTTTTTTTTTTTTTTTTTGGAGAATCAGTCTATACTAATCTGCACAGCAAACACATGCACAGGCTTTGGAAGGGCTTTTGAAAGAATAACAGACCACTCACTCCTTCAGTAGCCCAACAAACAAACAAAACTAAACTAAATCTCACCATTCGCTTTCTTGTCTTATTTTCCTACACACTCCTAAGCAGTCTATGGAGTTAGATTCAGGAGTTTATTCTGGCATGTGGCTCCTCCTTTGAACTATAGGCTGCAGTTTTCTGCCTCCCTCAGCTGTTTCCACAGTTAAACCAGACCTTTCACCATGAACAGCTTCAGCCTCATCAGTTGTCACACACTGACTTACTTGTCCTTCAATTCTGTTCTCTGCTCTCAATCCATTTTTCTACAGATAACCTAGAGAACAGTGGTTGCACTTTTTGAACAGTGGTTGCACCTTGCATACATCCAGCTCATTTTCCCATGTTGCTTCTGTCTGAATGGTGACATTTTATTCCCATGGCATCTGGGCTGGAGGAGGTGTGCCACAGGCAGTCCTATCAGGATAAGGCTAACTCTACCTGACCCTTGTTGTACAAGGGAGCAACATTTTTATAAGATGACCTCTTACTCTTAAGAGTTTATGCATGCAGGCTCCCAGCCAGAACAGCACTAGTTCTTCCCGCACTTAGGGGAAGTTTGCAAGAGGCTAAAAAGTTACAGCATTTTCCTACCTACCCATAGAGATACTGGAGCACATTAAAGGGAGGAAATGCATGCATTGATATATAAGGGCTTTGTTTAGCTCTGATTTGTTAAAGGTCACTCAGCATGAAACGATTTAAAAAATAGCTCATGTCTGATAAGTGTTTTTGATTCTTGGAGGTATGTTAACCTAGTTGGATAGATGTAATTTCTTTGGATTTCAGGAATGCATTTAGTGCGGTACCACACATTGGTGCAATCTCAGTAAGTCAGAAAGCATTAGAGGGATGGTGAGGCAGGAACTGTCAAAGGGAACTTTTCATCAGTGGGTTGGAACACCAAGAACCTGCAGAACTGAAGCAAAATGTTGAGATATTCACATGTTTAATTTCTTTAAACTATGCAAATGTTCAAAACCACATATTGCTCAAGATTTGGGAAGTAAGTTTTGTAAACTTGTAGACCAAGCAGAGATTTCTCGTATGTTTGCATTGTTCAGGATAAAAGGTGAGGTGCTGCCTGGCTCCCTCGATGAGTGACTTGTGTTGCTGGAGCTTGTAGGAGTGTTGGGGAGACTGCAGAGCCTGCTCACCTCACCCCCATGCTCCTCCAGCCAGCACTGGGGCAGGCAGGGAGCTGTGATACATCAGCTGAGTGGTTTCTCTCTCCCACGCTTCAGAGGGGAAGTATCAGATTGTCAGGCACAGTCTGGTCAATGCTCCACTCCTGGGATAGTGCAACGACATACTGTCCTTATTTGGGCTGGATTGCAGGGTTACGAGCCAGTCCTTGGACTTTTTTCGCCTTTTAACAAGTTCATTTTGGTGAGACAAGTTTTTTCCCCTGTAAGGAAAAACCCCACAAATATTTTTAGAGCTGGTTAAATTATTTGTTATGAACAGATTGTCCAATGAATTTTGGCCTTTTTCTGAACATGAGTCATTCACAACCTTATTTCAGTGGTTGTATTTGTTATTCATAAATACTAAAGGAATAGTTTATGCAAAGGAGCTTGAGTCTCTGGGTTATTCCAGAGCTGCTTAACTTTTCATTAGTGTCTGCTTTTCCTGTTCCAAGATTGTTGATCTAGGTTATGGAGCTCTGTAACTTCATTGTAAATAGTAATAAATGAATAGCAGCTAAAACAATTTGGAGGAATAGAAAAGCAAAACGAACTACTGCTGATGGTAAAAGCATGGTAACAGTTGGCTTCAGAAGTTTTTGCAGGTATGGTTGTGACCATTGGAACTATTGCAAACATAGATTCAACAGATTCCATCAGGAACAAAATGATTGGGTTATATATGCAGCAAAGGACCTGGATGCCCAAAGTTTTCCAGGACAAAGGAGCTGAACTGCATAGTACATGGATTCATTCTAAGTATCCCTGTTTGGACTAAAATTTTGTAGATTAGTAGAGTTTTCTTCCTCCTCCTACCTAGATGGCTTAGCCTGAGCAAGTTGGTGCTTACTTCTGGCATGAGCTAATAAAATGGATCAGCAATTAGGGTTAGGGTATGATTTAGGTTCTGAACGTTCGGGTCTGGTATACTAAGTTAAATGCTGGAACATGGCAAGTCCTCAAGGCTAGGATGAAGATGGGACAACACCTGGTATCAATACAGTCTGGGGGATTAAGGGATTGAGAACAATCCTGATGAGAAGGACATGGGGTGTTGGTTGTTGCCATCAATGTGCACTTGCAGCCCAGAAGGACAATTGTATATTGAGCTGCATCAAAAGAAGCATGGTCAATGGGTTGAGGGAGGTGAGTCTGCCTCTCTACTCCGCTCTGGTGAGACCCCACCTGGAGTACTTGCATCCATCACTGGAACCATCAGCAGAGGAAAGACATGGACCTGTTGGACTGGATCCAGAGGAGGGCCACAAAAATGATCAGAGGGATGAAGCACCTGTACTATGAGGAGAGGCTGAGAGAGTTGGGGTTGTTCAGCTGGGAGAAAAGAAGGCTCCAGGGACACATTATTACAGCCTTTGAGTACTTGAAGGGATCTTATAAGAAAGATGGGGACAGACATTTCAGCAGGGCATGCTGCAATAGGACAAGGGGTAATAGTTTTAAACTAAAAGAGGGGCCACAGCTTGCCCAGAGAGGTGGTAGATGCCCCATCCCTGGAGACATTCAAGGTCCGATTGGATGCGACTCTGAGCAACCTGGTCTAATCAAAGATGTCTCTTCTCATTGCAGAGGGTTTGTATTAGATGACTTCTAAACGTCCCTTCCAACCCAAACTGCTTTATGATTCTACGTCAGCAGGGGCAATGCATGTATTGGTGGGCTTGGCAGTGCTAGTTTAATGGCTGCACTTGATGATCTTTCCCTTTCTATGATTTTATGGGTTATGGTTAAAGCTACTGTTTGGGGCATTGGCAGCTGCAGACCTATTTAATGTGCCAAAGCCTACATTTAGATGTGTTAGATACAGTGATGAACCTATCTCCATAACCCACACTGCCAAAAATGTCTGTCCTAACCCTCAGCTAAAGCACATGCCAGTGACTTCCACTGACCTCTGTCAGTAGAGACCTTATAGAGACTGAGCACTTTTGCAGTAAAAGTATCTCTTTGGTGCTTGGTAATCCTGAATTTAAACATTACAGCAAGCCCTAGGAATCCAGTGAATCACAGTGACCACTTCAGACTCAAGGTCTGAAATGAGGTTTGTGAACACATTAAAATTAGTAGTTACTTCAGCTTTTCAGACCCTGCTTCTGTAAACCCATATTGCATTGCTCACTTCAGTTAACGAAAGTAATTCACAGTACCTCATTTTTCAAGCTCTAGTGTACCTCGGTGGAGTGGGCAAGATCCATCTAGATACGTAGCTGTATTGCCAATATCCTCCAGAAACACTTCAGTTCAAACTCTGGCAAAAGGATTTAAAATCATTTAGAAGTACCTTTGAAATTTACCCTCCAACATGAAGAAGGCTTAGCTCCTGTGTTTACTTTTCCAAACAGTTTTTTCTTTGCTTATTTTTAACAAAATATTCTGTAGAATTTAAAAATCTGACAGAAAAAGGATGTCTTAAAAACCTAAAAACTTTAAAAAAATATACTTAAACCCATATAGTCTATACAGTTAAAAATCAAAAAAGACTAGATGTATATAGTTTTTGAATCAAAAAAATATTGTATGATAATTTATGGCTTGAATGTCATTGATTAAAATTGACCCACTATTTTATACATGGACTGTTCTTCCTTTCCAAGGAGTTACGTGTGGAGAATTTCAGCTAAGATGCAGTTGGTTTAGGTGTTCTCATCTCCTGGTCCTGCATTCAACAGGCCTCATATTTCCCTCTCTCATGACTAAATATAATTTTCTTGGTAGCCTAGAGAGGGCAAATACTAAAGAAAAGTGGAAGGGGTGTGACTTCATAACTTGTAGAAATTGACTGGGAACTGGGTTTGATGAAGATAAACACACTGGAGATTGGTTTAATCTTTAGGCAACCTAATAGGCATCAGAAACCGAAGCCATCAATCAATGTGCACTTAATATTCTAATTAGGGAATGACCATATAGGAATTATTATTGAACCTTAATAGCACAATAACATTATTAATGCCCTCCTAATAGTGCCCTTAAGGCATGCTATCTTGCCTTAGTCAGTTCAAGGAAACATAGTGAGAAGCCAAACTGACAGACTCTAGAAATATGGGAGGTTAGTAAGAAAAGCTGACCAAAATTCTTCACCACATCAAGACTCTTCATATATGGAGTTTGGCAAGCCACTTCTCACATTCTCTGGGACCTGGGAGTTCAATGCTACAACTATTGAAAAAATAATGCAGTTTATTGCAACATTTGGGCCCATATGAAGGTTTGCATTCCAGAAAACCTCAAATTTCCTCCTTTTGCAAGCCATCTTGCCATATTGTTCACTCAGATGAGTGGTAACCTTCAACATTATGCTTAATTCTAGGTCACTACTTGATTTCTGTTCCCTTGTTTTCCTCCTCCACACTTGAGGCCCACAGCAGGCTACCTGTCACAACTCTTTGAGGTGAGCCCTTGCTTGCAAAATATGGCATGTTCTTTTTCAGATAGATTATTCCTAAAACATATTTTCTCCTAACACTGTCAAACATCTTTTTGCTAGAAATCATGCAGTAAAGTAGACCTGTAGCGTTTCAACTTACATGTGGGCATTAAATCATATATCAGATGCAAATGTCATGTACCACATCAGCTAGTGTTTCATCCTGCCTGAGATACATTGCCTGAGTTCTCTAAACCAAGCAAATAGATAGTTAATATTTAGCATTTTGTGTTTCATTTTAACAGGTACCAGTACCAGTCAGATCTTCAGTACTCCCTCGGCAATACCATTTGTGTATATCACAGTCGGTCAGATGCCAGAACAAAGATAGGTGTAACAAGTCAAATTACCTGACATACCCACAGCCTTTGACATGCTTATCTTATGACATATTTGCAGGTCTGAAATTCTGCTGAACCCACCGCTACACCAAATAAATCTTCAGTGCTGTGAGCAATATCACTACTACGGCACACAGATCTTTCTTAATACATCTAGAAATTTGTGTCTGACTGCTTTAAAGAAGGGTTTGGATGTTTTCCAGGTGACCTGCGTACATGCATATAAATGTATATGTCTCTTTAAAGCATACCTTAGACCTTGAAGTTGACCAGAGAATCTGTGAAAATGTTAAATTTATTAAGAGTGGGTTGACTGCTCTCTTTAGCTATGTGAAACTTTTATGGATGATCCTTCAAATCTGGCTGCTGGTTGTATTCCAGACACTATGTGTAGCTATGTATGGTTATAATAATACTGTTGCAGGGTTTGCCGTAGGAGATATCACAGGGGCTGCATATGATTGCACACATGTGTGTCAACTCTTCAGTTGTATGGAGGGCTACGTTCGGGTCCAAACTCCACACCAGGTCTCAGTCACATTAGCTGTAAACCTGCAATTTCACAAATTCAAGGCTAAATGCAAGAGACTGGGACATAGTTTTAAGGGCTGGTGTCATATTCCCTGGATACTTTTGTCCTTTCAGTACTCATAATGTACTTTAGAGTACTGAAATGTACTAAATCTCTTCAGACTGAGGATTTTTACAAAACAGACTAATAACAGTAGTCCCAGAGTATACCTCTCTGAAAACAATATACAGAAGCCTTCCCGAAAATACAGCCATTGTACAACAGTCTGGAAGGAAGCAATGCACCACGTTAGGTTAAGATCTGGAGAATATTGTATACACCTGCACGTTCTGGAGAGTTAAGTAGAAAGGCGGTACCAGAATCATCTCTGCCCAAAATATTGCTGCTAGTACCTGATTGCACAAGCTCACATAACCACAAAGGTTAAGAAAAAAGCCCTAATATTTTCTAATTTTCATTATATATGTGAACATCTGAACGCCTGGGTATACTGTGGTAGGGCTTGAATCAGAACTGTACATTTATAATATTGTTTTATGAATGCAAACTAAGATACTATACTAAAAATATATTTCCTGGTCATTAAGTACTTTATTTAGGGATTAAATGAGATATTTTAGCCTGTATTCTAAAAATCTATAATGTTTAGGCATTTCTCCCTATCTACTTAACAGAGTTGTGAGAAAGTCATTGTGTCACAAAGCAGAAGTTATAAATATTTTGGTATCGTGATGTACTGAAATTTGAAGTGAAATCTTATGAAAGGTTAGTTTTAAATTCTGAAATAATGGGCAGAAATTACTGAATTAACTGGAGCAGTATAGAAGAGTGGGACAATAACTTTCATTGTTGAAGTTTGAAAGTCAAAATGCAAAAGTAAAGAAATAATTTTTTGAAATTTTTTTTTCACTGAGTAATTAAACAAAATTTCTCTTTGCTGTCAATAAAAAGACAACCTGAGAACTGTTCTGGTCCTAGTTATACCAGGTCCCTCACTTGTTTCAGTTGTGATCTTCAAAGTAGTAAAGACAAAAGGCTAAAGACTGCTTATGTTTTGTGCTAGGGGAAAAATCCCAAATTTGAGATTCAGAAGATTTTGGTGCTTAACAGCACAATTCATACCATGGGAAACCTCCAGTGGGTCTTCCCAGTGAACCCTCAGAAGTTCCTCCTAGTTCCGATTTGAAGTATGTCTGACTTGCAGGCTTTGAGTTCTGGACACCAATTTCTGAAGAGCTGAATATGTAAAGATATTTTACTGCTTAAACAGAGAAGCTTAATCAATTGCAATCACGTAGCACATTTTCAAAAATTTTAAGACAAATAAGAGCTAAAAAGAAAATGTCAGAAAGACATTTTTCTCATGAAATTACTAAACATATGTCATATTACTGCATAGTCTGGAGCTTTCTGACCTCAGAGATAATGTGTATTCTCTGTGTTTTTATTGTTTTCTCCTGAGAAGCTCCTACTGTCTCACACCCACCACGCAAAGCAGAGCTGCTCCTATGCTTCTTCAGACCCTTTTTTTTTTTCTTTTCCCTATAGTTTTGGACTATATTAGATTCACTGAGCAAATTTTTAATTCTTCTCTTCCTGACTTCAATTCCCTTGATGTAATGTTTGTAGTGGAAACATGAAAAGGCAAAAACATCGACTTTTTCTTGAACAGGATTTTACTTTAAACAAAGATTGACCAAGGGTTAACCTTTGCACTGGAGTTTTACTTGTGGTTTTCAGAGGGGCAGGTTGATTACTGGCACTGTGGCTCCAGAAAGGTACTACTGGAGAGCCTCCATCTCTTGGACTCAAGTGAGCACGTCCAAACAACTGCAGTGTGTGGTCTGTGGTCTGTGGTCTCCTCCCTGCTGGCATGCACTAGTAAGATTGGGCTTAATGTGCTCAAATGCTTTTCAAATAAGCTGTCACATAAACTTGGAGGGACTTCGTGTACACTGGAGCACAGGGCTGGATTTCCAGAAAGATTGGAGATCTAGTCTGAAAAAAAATATGATTCTATAAAACCTATAGTATTTTAAGACACTTTGAACAGGTAGCATTGTAAGGTGCTTTTATGAGATAAGACCAGCCAACTGCTGAAACACAACTGCAAAACAACTGGTTTGACAGCTCTTCTGCAGACAAGGACCTTTGACTGCAGTGGATCGCATTCTCCTTGGTAGTGAATCGTGCACTGAGTGTGCGTGTGCATCAAGTTGTGAAGATCCGGTGCTGCACCCAGATGTATAAACGGTGACCATCATTACTGGGCTGTCTTTACCAGACTTACTGCCAGGCTAAATACTTTTTCTGCTCCTCTCAGCTCTGGCAAAGACTCTGCTGAACTGCTTCTTCCTGTTGCTACGCCATGCTTCAAAGCAGATAGAAGAAACTCTTCATCTGGTGAATGATTGTGCTCTGGAAAACAGACAGGGAAGGAAGACTCAGTAAGTTGAAATTACTTACCCTGAAGGAGAAAATCTGGAGACTAAAATATGACAGCAAATATCAAAGATAAAAAGGGCTTCTGTTGACCACAAGGGAATAATTTCTTCTTTCTGTCTATTGTGGTTGGGACAAGATGTAATGGACTTAAATTGCAGCAAGAAAGGTTTTGGTTAGAGAGAAGAACATAATGTTTCTGTCAGCAAGGCAATGAAGCCCTGTAACAGATTACTTAGGACAGCTGCAGAATGTCCCTTGCTGGGGGAAATTTAAGGATATGCCAAACCAACATCCATCAGGATGACAAAGGTATGTATTTCTTCCTATGTTGGAGCTTTGGACTGAAGTAGATCCTCTGGAAGACCTTTTCAGGCTTCCGAGTCTAGCCAGGAAGACAGAGACTTATGTGTGCAAACATTTGTGTGGGCTTTCTGAGTGTCTCCAGTGGGAGCTGTGACACCGGGTAAAGAGCACTTTACTGTGCATTGCACAGGGCATTCGTGCTGGACAGACTAGCCTTAGCTCCTCTAGCCCTTCTCCCGGACCTGTTTCTCATTACTACTCTGCACGAACACCCCAAGTATGGCATTTCCATTGAAAGCAGAGAGCCCCAGGGCTAAACACCCAGCAGACAAGGCCAAGGAGTTGCCTCTTACTTCCTTCTTCTCTGCAGCAGATGCACAAGTCCCCTCCTGACCTACAGCATGGCCCTGGTATGTGAGATGGTGCACACCTGACATCCCACATCCCAGACTCCCCTGAAAGAAGGATGAAGTCTGAACCTTGTTTCCTCCAGCTGCAGAGGAAATTCACCCCTGTTGGATGAACTCTTTAAATGCTGCCCTACATCACCAGACCATTTTTACCCTTGATGGCTTTGGTGGGTAAGATATGGACTTATTACAGTGGACTTATTAGGTATGGACTATTACAATGGTCATTAAACATATAAAGAAACTTTGAAAACTTTGAAAGAAACACATATAAATTTTCAAAGTACCTTTCTTTCTTAAATAAAATACTCTTCTATTAAATAAGCCTGCATCACTTCCCACCTATATGAAAATGAACTTTCAATAGGTTTCCCAAGTTCCCTTTCTATCCTTAAATTGAGCACACTGTAACAAGGGCCAGCATTCTGGCTTGGGTGCCTGCTGTTTCTTTTCTCCCCAGGCAGCCTGGGTTCTGCACTGCCTAGCCTTGAAGATTTGTGGGTAAGCACCTGAGATGTCTAAATAATGTATGGATCAGCGTATGGGGCCTTTCATGTAGAGTCTGTGTTGCAGGCAACAGTAGCAGTCTAATGCAGGCATTCAGGAATTCTGGGTTTGCTCATGTCTGCTGCTTTGCTTGTTGCTTTTATGCGATTGTGTGGGATTTTCCTTGGCAGAGAGCACTGTGTTACAGGTGATGTATTAGCGATGATGCAACTTCTTCAATCATTTGAAAAATATCCCTGAAACTCTTGCCCTTATCTAGTATAGCACATGGTACGTTTCAGTGAGGAACTCCTGGAAAAGGAGCTGGGAGTGTTTGTAGCTGGGTGATGGCATGTTTCTGAGGGCAAGCAGCCGAGCTGAAGCATTATTCCTCCCCCTGATTGCCCAAAGGCGCATCAAAGGAGCCCCTTAATTCTGGCCTCAGGTCAAGATGCCAATTAAATACATACCTTAGTGCAATGAAACTCCTGGATTTTGTCCCAAATCTGGAAGGAATAGTCATTTAATGCTAAAAATGTGGCCATTAATATCAAGAAAGTTTATCTGTGAAGAAAGTTTATCTGGGAAGAATATCCAGTGTTTCAATACGTCCACATATTTCACTGCGGACATATTTCCTGGACCCATTACTTTCCTCAACCAAGCTACATTTCACTTCAGAAGTCAGCTCCTATTAAAACCACCTACCTTTCACCCAGCATTTTTCACAAAGAAGTGAATCCTTAGGGCTATTTTTTCACTTGTCCGTTCTGACAGTATGCTTTATGCCAATATTTTTACATTAGATAATCCATGGGTCCAAATCCCATCCACTACCACAAAAAAGAAGTGGTGTGAGTACAGGGGAAAGTTAACCAGTGAAGTGAGTAAACACACCCCAGTTAGGGTGTTCATGATGTTTTTGCAGAGACAAAACATGATTCTTGAGAGGACAACTGTGTATCCGAGGGTAAAGAGTGCTGATTAAAAAGACTCCTTTGAAACCAAGAAAATATGAGATGTGATACAGTAGCAAAGGTGATATAGGATAACTTTTTTCAAGTCCAAGAAAAGTAGTGATGACAAAAGTATGTATATTTTTAGAATAATTAATAGTCTTTATTCTTCTCCGTAGCTATGTTTATTAAAATAAATCCAGTCAATTAAAATGCCTTATTTCTATTGTTCACTGTTTAAAAGGGAGGTACAGAAGAGAAAGTAAAGGAAGAATAATTAAAAAAACCTTTTGAAATCTAAATATAAACACATGGAAGGTTTCTGCTGACTTGAGGTCAGCTCGTCAAAATCAGCCTTGCTATAAAGAAGCACAGAGGGAGAAGGGCATGAGTTTGTGAGTACATAATCTGATCTCCAACATTTTTTCATGTGAGAAATATGAAACTGAAACAAATGACAGCCTCATGACAACAGATTCATCATATCGCATTTGCAGTGTTATCAATGAAGAAGCGGGGGTAAGAATGTTAATACATAACAGAAAGGACAAGGTAGGTACTGAAACCTGTTTAGCATAACCATCAGGAGCAAGTGTAACAGTTGGCTTAGTTTTAAACCCACAAATTTAGAAAAAATGAGTCATGACAGTTTTAACAATGAACATAAAATACCCTTTCATGGTAACATAAAATATTTAAAATACTTAAAAGCAGAACACAGTCTAACATCTTGATTCCTAAATTTTGCCGTATAACTTAGAATCACAGAATCATAGAATGGTTTGGGTTGGAAGGGCCCTTAAGGATCGTCTATTCCAACCCCACTGCCATGGGCAGGGACTCCTCCCACTAGACCAGGTTGCAATTTCAACTTGCCTCTGAGCAAAGGCAGCATTGATGGGCTGGCCTGGGTGGGGGCAACAAAAAGTAGAGTCTAAGGGTTACAGGATAGAAATGCATTTCTAAAAAGCTGCAGGTTATTCCGGTGGGGAATTTGAGGATCAAGCCCTGAGATTTACATTGTTTTTAAAACACAAATCTGAAGGGTGAAGGGACGAGAGCAACCCTGCTGAGAAGGACTTGGGGGTACTGGAGCATGAAAAGCTGGACAGGAGCGGGCAATGTGTGCTCACAGCCTAGAAGGCCAACTGTGTCCTGGGCTGCATCAAAAGAAGCATGGCCAGCAGGTCAAGGGAAGTGATTCTGCCCCTCTGCTCTACTCTGCTCTGCTCTGGTAAGATCTCACCTAGATTACTGCATCCAGCTCTAGATGTCCTCAGCACAGGAAAACATGGACCTTTTAGAGTGGATCCAGAGGAGAGCCACAAAGATAATCAGAGGGATGGAGCACCTGTACTACGAGGATAGGCTGAGAGAGTTGTTGTCCACCCTGGAGAAGCAAAGGCTCCAAGGGGACTTCATTGTGGCCTTTAAGTACTTTTTAACAAGGCCTGTTGCAATAGGACAAGGGGTAACAGTTTTAAACTAAAAGAGGGGAGATTTAGACTAGATATAAGGAAGAAATTTTTCACAATGAGGGTGGTGAAACACTGGCATAGGTTGCCCAGACAGGTGGTAGATGCCCCATCCCTGGAGACATTCAAGGTCCAATTGGATGAGACTTGGATCAACCTGATCTAATTGAAGATGTCCCTGCTCATTGCAGAGGGTTTGTAATAGAAGACTTTTAAAAGTCCCTTCCAACCCAAACTATTCCATGATGCTATGATCTTCCACCAGTACACTTTGCAGAAGCCCCTCATTGATTCTAGGCTGACTTATGGATGTGGGTTAATGATAATGTCTTCTCCAAAGATGGCTTGAACAAATGGATATATCACATCAGGTCCACTTTTCTCTGGTTCAATTTTTCTGTCTGAACCAAAAGCTCCTCTATCCCAGGAGATTCTGCTGCCTTCCTAGTCATGCCTGTTTACATATCTGCCTTGAAAGCCAAAGTCGGCCCCAGGGATGATTTGGGCCTTTGGTGACTCAGAGATAACAAAGGGTGGTCTAGTCAAATGCCTCCATCTGAAAGTCTAGGAGGCTGGAGGATTCACCATTATAAGGAAATTGTGTCTGGATGGCTTAGGAGATGCTCAGAGAAAGTGTAGAAAGGCTGGACTCCAAATATCTGGATAAAAATCCATGATTTGCATGCTCTCTCCTTTTGTTGATCTGTATGAACAAGGTACAGCAATTATACACAGATGGAACATCAGTGGGTCACAGACTGACACACCTCTCTGCACCTACCAGAACATCTGAAATGTATGAAGCTTTGTGGCTTGTGACATCTCTTTAAAATGTTCATCTTAAATTAGAAAAAGTAAAAATTAGTAACAATTTATTGCATGTAAGGTTTAAAGAAGGCGACATTACCGACTTAACCCAAAGACATCACAGTAAAATGGCAAAGCATTTCGTAATATTTATTTGTACCCATTGTCTTCTGAATTCTTTTTTTTTTTAAAGTAAAGGAACCAATCCAAGCCCTTATAATGTATTTATTGTGATTGATAATCAATACAGGATGACATTTTTCAATGAGGATAAAGCACTTCCCATCTGGTGGGAGGAGAGAAAATATATTGTTTGACCAAAATATATCTTGTAGTCACTCCCATAGACATGTATCCACTAAAACAGGAGAAAACACTTCCTAATGGTAGTAAGAACAGAATTCTGGGTAGAAGTAATTTCAAGTGCACACACCTCCAGCAAATATGTTTTTGATTTATAGAATATAGACCACATTTATTAATATTGCCAAGTGCAATAAATTCTGAGGGATTTCATGCCGATTTGTTAAATGTAACATATTTTAAATAGCGCTTAATGATATTTTTATTTATGCAACGCTGAGTGAAATAGAGATCTGGTTCTCCTTTTGGCTGTGGCAGTCACAGCAAGAGTCAGAGACATGCATACAAATCAACAGCAAAGAAACCACTGATGGGATGCTTTCCTGCCTGAAGATGTGAATCTGTTCATGCTTATAAGAGTCAAATTAAAGTAATAGCACATTCAAGTTTGGCCACAAGCACAGCTGCACCATGAGTGTATTTTCGGGTTCTTGTTTACAGTTCAGTAATGATCCAGTGATATGTGGGAGGGCTTACTGTAATCTGAGCTAGAGTTTCCTTGAGCTGAGCCAGACTGGGCACCAGAACACAAGAGAAAAATGAATAGGATTCTAGAATTATTTTTACTATTATTATATGGAAAGCTGAGGAGGCACTGGAGTTGTGGAAGGACTGCTGCTTTTCAGAATTTAGGATCTAGAAAAAAAGGAAAGATTGTTAAGAATATTTATTTTTAATTTATTTTTTAGTTTAAAAATGGTACTCTTTCCTGTGGTTTTTTTTTTTTTAAAATTATCATTACAAGAAACCAGCTTTAAAAACCCTCATGGATACACCAAGATTAACTGTATAAAATGTTATTTAAAACCTGATTTTAGAATACATAAAAGTAACATCAAACATGTCTCTTGACTGTATTCCATTGACATATTTTGAATTGTATACATGCATGAATAGATGTGAACTTCTTCAGAATATATTTCATTCTATTGTTTGCAGCACATTTTGCGCTGCCAAGGGTACTGCCGACCTACTGCACAGCTGATAATTCACAGAGTTACTGGCTGCACCCTCAAGCAGATGCAGTTCGACTGTATGAGGGTAAATCTTGTGCCAGGAAATTCCAGAGTTTCTGGGGCAATCTTGACAGCATTTCCAAACAGGGCTGACAGTGGTTGATTTCTGCTAACTCGGTGGTTAGAAATGACCTGTTGATTCAGTGATAAATCTGTGAATCTGCAGTCACACCCCAGTGCGATGGAACCACGTTTGTCGTCCTTATTTGAACACAGCTGCAGCTAGTATCCATAATTCAAATTAAGTGCTATTTAGGAGGGTGTTTGGAAACCCAATTAGTGTTCCAGTGTTGAGATTTATTGTTTCCAGATTGGTGGAGACTTTTCTTTTATAGTTTTAATGATTTAGGGTAATTGAGAGAAAACATCAAGTGGAGAATTTAGTATTTTAAAATGTCTGAATAGAGGAAGTAACAAAAGTCATACTTACTTGGCTAAGCCTGATTTTGCAAGTTCCTTGTCAGAAAGTGACAGGCACTGCCCAGGGGCCTCGAGGGTGCACCTCTCTGCAGAACAACAGGGATCTGGCTTGTGAGCCACCGACCCAGACCTGGGCTTTCCTGGTGTCATGCCCACCTTTGGCACACACCTGTCATCCAACTGCAGGCAAACCATGAGGGACAGGAGCCATCTCACTCACTTTAATCCTTCTAGAAGCTAGTTGTTTAGTCTAAACTGGACACAAAAAAGAGGCAGGTAGTTCCATGGAGAGACTTGTGCCATCCTCGGGTCTGAGGCAGGCACGACAAGTCACTCTTGGGACATCTGCCAAATGAGACAAGTCTAGCTTATACTAGATTTTAATCTTTGAGGTAGCTAAGGACCAAGCCTGCAAATCTTGATTTTCTCATGGGAGCAAGAAGACCAGCTGTCTCCTGCACAGGTTAATCCACTCTTCGATATAAAGAGAGTGTCCTGCTCTTACGTTTTACAGCATCTGTCCCAAAGGGCTATCACAGCTTGGACCTCTAGGCAGGATAAACAAAATGTGAATGCAGATAGCAAGAATGAAATTATGCAATGACAGGAAATTGTTTGGGTGAAAGGCACAGAAAGGTGGCAGTAGCCAAAATGTGTAAGCACCACAAGGGCTTTGCTGAGGAGCTGGAAAAATATCCTGGTGTTCGGGTGATGGACTGAGACACTTTCCTCATACATATTGAGGGTACCAGAAAGAAAAGGAGGTGAGGGGCTCTAGGTATAGATCTCCAGACAATTAAAAAAGCCATCCTGATGAGAGTTGTCCCAGCATTCAAACTTTTTGCATCAACTGAGGGTAACATGTCCTGAAGAAGCAGAAGCCAGCAAACAGACGTGTAAGGAAGAAAAGCTATTATATATTCCAAAACAAACAATAAACAGAGGTCCCTACTGCAGCCAGAAAGAAGAAATGAATAATAGCAGATTCCCTTCTTTCTGTGATCTGTGTTTGGTTATTCAGAAAAGATGGAAAAAGATGGAAATACTAAAGGAGGCCAGTTTGGATGAAAATATATCTGCAAATTCACTTCTGGCTACCATGGATTATAATTGCAAGATGTGTATTTTTGTGGTTCATTCCTTGCCCTCCTTGAAAATAATTTAGAAAGCAAATGCAGTGTAATTTCCAAAGAAGACACAAGAAAAGATGTTTATAAAAATGTACTGTGTTGTTTTTTTCCACAGCGACCTTGGGTTGCAACAGCCAATGCTATTGTATAAATATTTGTTTGTCAGATTAACTTCTTCAGCTGATTTGCAGCCCCATCTGATAGGGGAGGATAGGGAGTCTCAGCAGGCTCTTGAGAACGACTTGCCCAGGGAATATAGCCCTTTGCTCTGGCAGGGATTATTTATTAGCAGATTTTGACTGCTGGCTGATGTTCACCAGACAAAGACTTGAGAAGAAGACAATGTTTTGGGGCTGGAGTCCCATATGAGACTACAGAAGAGCTGGGCAGGGGTGGCGTGGCCAAGAGGTGGTCTTCATGATACCACTTCTCAGTTTGCACATGCACAGGTATGACCAGCTCTGCCAAAATCTTTACTCGTGAGTGTACTACAGATAACACACCCACACTGTGCAAGCCAGATGCCATTGAGCTGCCACCTCCACCTCTCATGGGATTTTTGTATTTCACTATTTGCTGGTTTATTTTCCAGAATAAATTGTCATCTTCCTAAGTAACATGCAACTGCCCATTTCTGCTCTCTGCCTGAGTGACTGAAACTTCAGGGTGAAGGGGAGAGGACACAGCCCGGCACACAGAGAGCCCTCTAAGCAAGTACCTGCACATGGGGGCACATATACGCACATCCACAACAATCATTCCCCACACACCTGCATAAACGGAAACCCTTTGGCACAAGTGTTCATGAAAGCAAATCACACTTAAGCAAAGTGGCTTTAAGTGTGGTGACAGAACTGGAAGGGACCTTGCCGGGTTATTAAATTGATTATCCTCAAGGTCACTGGCAACTTCTTGCTATAATTCCTTTCTCAGCTTGTGAAGTTCAGTTTTGAAAGGCTGTATTTATAATCCACTACGTCTGCTAGAAGTGCTTTCTAGAGCCTCTTTCTTTTGTTCATATCAACAGCAATGGGTCATAAATGCTCTCTAGGATTTTTTGAGCTCTGTTGAGGAGTTATTTGAAAGACAGTTAGTTTAAGTATGTTTTCTTACTTGACCAGATTACATTTCCCCCAGTTCTTCATTCAAAATTTCCCACTGATTTTGGGTTCACTACATCTGTAAAGACAACAGAATTGAGTATTTTAGGCTGGAAATAATTTTTTTTCTTTTTAGTAATTTCTTCCCACTGCAGAAGAGACTTGTTTCTGTTGTATTGGCTAGCAGCCATGCCAGCTGTAATTTCCCCTGGAAGCAAAACCACAGAAAAGCTCCTACCTCTGCAAAGAAACTTTCTCTACTTATTTGCTAGCAGGGGAGATGCTGTTGACTTGCACCAGAAATTGAAATGATTGCTTAAATTACTTGAATGATGCAAGTAGTGAGTATGGCTCTCAGGAGGGTCTGGAGTGAGAGGTGATGCTCAGGGTCTTTTTGATGTGCTGCTTGGAAAAGTCTGCATCCCTTGTACCATCTCACATCCCTATACATCTAGAAACAATGCTACTTTAACAGTACTATTGCAGCAGACTGAATTTAGCTTAAACTCGTATGCAGATTTCATTAGTTAGCCTAGCTAAAATGACCTGTTGGTAAATATTTCAAGGACTAGATCATAGTGGAAAGAAAAATAAAGGCATATTTGAGTTTATAAAGCTGCCTAATTTTCCATCATTTAATGAGTATCGTCTTTATCTCACAACGTATGTTATTCATCAAGTAATTAATGACATTATTTACTGGAAAGTAATGGCACCATTTACCATTTTTTAATCTGCTACTCATTGTTTTCATCCATTATATGACATTGACCTTTCGTCTTTAGCATTGTGCCTTTCATGAAGTCTTGCCAGAGGAACGAGAAATCTGTCTGATCAGACAGCTGCGAGGCATCCGACATAAGTAAAGGGTGGTGGTATCATCACCATCACATTCAGTGATAAATGAGTCCATTTAATGAAACCACAGAGCTAGTGCTCTTTGCATGAAGCCAACAGCAAAGAAACAAATGAGGGAGGCTGGTGTTGTGCCTTGGATTTGATTTAGGGAACAGTTTACTATGTATCTGAAAAGGGTGTGAGAGAAACATTCAGGGACAGTCCAATAAACTCACAGAAACCTGAACTTTGTCCTGAAGGGCTTGAATATGAGGTATTGCCCCAGAAAATCTGGCCATTTTGGGGCAAGTCCACCTCCTTGGGTGCGCCTGAGTCAACGAGCCAAACTGTCTACCGCCCTACACTGAAGCAAAGGGAACCAAAAAAGTAGGAGGAACTGTCAAATCAGCAAATCAGCTTTTGTGATCATCCAATGAAGCAGAGTAGTTGGTCCCATTGCCTGGAGGACAACATGCTTCAGGAGGATGAGAAGGCAGGTTTCATTTTCTTTCTCTACAGCAGCTAAATTCATGTCAATGCATGAACAACAATTTCTGTATGGCACGATGTAAGCATGAGCCGTGTTGATAGGTTGCTCAAGGAACAAATCCTGATCAGCAATGCCTCAAAAAGGCTAATCTCAGCCCTGATGAAACCAGTGAAAGGCTCCATGATTTCCAGGATGTGGATGTACCTCCACGTGGGCAGGTCTTTGCGAAATTATGCAAGAAACTTGGCAGCTGCCTTATTAGTCCTGTTAAGAGAAAGCTTCATGGTTTTCAGATTTTCTGTTGTTTCAGTTTTTGTCTGACATAAACTAAATTTGAAGTATTAGCCATTTTCATTTTAGGCAGGAGTTTGAATATTTCTGCAAATGGAGTAGTGTCCCAGCCACTGGGAAATCAAAAGTTTGGGTTTAGCAGCGACTGAAAAAATCCAAAACCAAGAGGTAAGAAAAAATTATAGTAAGTGTCAATGGAGAGGTTAATATGTTGAAAGATATGAGTATATACAAAACCAGGATTTGACGTGTCACCTGTCCTATAGGCAGCTGCTACATCTACTCAGCTACAGGAGACATAGCAAATACCTGAGTTGCTCGTTGCCCATCTTATATTGGAGAAAAGATCTCAAGATCAAATTGCTGATGGGGATGAGAAAGTCCTAGTCTAATATCAAGCTCTATCATTTTAATATGGTTGTAGCCTGCAGTTGTAACATCCAGCAGTGAGGTGCCAAAGAAGCTGTGCCGCTACATGGTCACTGCCTGCTGATGTCCCATGGAGCACATATTGCAGCAAGCAGGCACAACAGGGCTGGGGAGGATGGGGTGGTCTTATTAAGCCCTTTCCACACTGAAGTTATAGATTATTTTTGTGACATTAGAAACAAAATCTGTCCTGTGCCCAGACTGTATATTGCAATTGACTCCAAGAGTTTATGAAGACACCTGCTGTCCCAACAATAAGGGCCTTCCAATATTTCTTTCTGAATAAACAACAGTGATGAAATATTTAGAATGGTACAAAGTCACATTTTTCAGAATTTGCATACATTTATTATTTACATTTTTGTTACAAGTCTAAATGAATATTTTATTAGACCACAAGTGCACAACTCAGAACTTGACATTTTAATTTTCATTGGGAAACAAAAAAAATCATTCTTTGTACAACTGACCAGAGAGATATACTACGATTATTATTGTTCAGGGAATGTTTTTTGTAGTGTCAATTTCTGTACTGAAATCACTGTAGCTATTTGTTTTGAGGCATTTTCAGGCTTTTAATTGACGCAGGTTAGATTTGCGTGATATAAAGCACTTGCAATGTAAAGAGTACTTGCCCACACTGTATAGCATGATGCATGAAAATTTTGGAGGACTTTTAATATTTAGGGCTAGATTGATCATAAGAACTGCACACCCAACTATTGACTATTTTTACTTTGCACAGTATAGTTTAAGAAGCCTTAATTAAAATGTATGCCCCATCTATTCCAGTCTGCATTTTCAAATTTTATGTGTAAGCATAAAGCAGTTGAACAGTTCCCAATAAAAAAAAATAAACCAAGAGGGCATATGCTGACAGTATGGCAAGTGTTTTAAAATAAGGCTCTTAAAGAGTGTTGTTTGCATAAAGCAGTCATCCTTCCTGGTTTTGGGTTCATTCACTGAGTGGCTAAAGTTTTAGTGCCTCTCTATTTGGAAATATAATAGGGGCTACAGCTATATTAGCAAACATTGCTTTGTTGTGCTATAATTTTCCAGGTAATCAGGAAAGTTTTCCTACCCTATGGATGTTGGAACACTATTACTACTGCTACTGCATCAGTGTGGGATGCCAGCTGGAACAGACTCTGTAAGTTATCTCTGGAGATACAGGCAATCAAGGGCAATTCAAACTCCTGCTCTGATTTGCCCTCTGCATCGTGTGCTTTGAATAACCTGAGACCCAGGAAACAAAAGATAAATCCAGAGAGGTAAAAGATGTGTATGCCAGTTCTCCATCAGCAAAAGATCTTGTGCAACTCAAACACATTGTTTCTTACAGTGGTAAATGCATTCAACCAATGGAGCAAACAATAAAGATCGATATAGATCAAAGATCAGCCAATCCTAAAGATCAAAGAAAACATCTGAAGTGAAATCCAAATCTTAATTCACTTTCAGAATTCTGCCAGAGTTTTTAATACAACCACGGGGACCAAACTGGGGACTAGAAAGTGGTAATACCCCGACATTTTTGACCAGATACTCAAGTACAGGAATTGTGTCTTTTGCCATGGCTGGTAGTGCTAACAGGCAAAAAGCTGCATCTGAATGTAAGCAGCAACCTCCAGGAAGAGCTGGGACAGATCTGACTGCGTGTGTGCCTGGGACTTCAGATATGCCTTCTCTGGGGCTTTTAGTCCAACCAGCTGCTTGCTTGAATACAGCTACTTGAAAGCAATTCACATGAATTCAGTTTGAGAAGCACGCATTATCCCTGGTGCTAGGCAGAATAACACGTTCCTTGCAGTCCTCTAGGACATGGATCCAAGTGGAAATTGGCTCGACATCCCCTCAGATCACATAATGAATTATATTTTGAAACTGTATTTAAAAACAAGCAAAACTACTCCGAGGGTGGGAGTACTTACAGACTCATACTTTAATATATTAATTACAGTCATTTGTCATCACTTGAACCTAAATACCCTTGGACTTCATTAAAGTTGCCAGAATCCCATTCCCCTCCCACAGCTGAATATCCTGAAGTAATCTGCTTAAAGGAAAATGAAGTGAGAGACTTTTGGAGTCCCACAAGATCCCTGGGCAACAAAGGTGAAGAGGAGGAGAGACTGCAGTAGGACTTTGATGCATTAAATTGCTGCAAGACTGCAGAAATAGGAGAAATCAAGTTAGGCTTAAATGTACGGTTAGTGCCTTCAGGAGAGCAGGCAGTGTCCTGAGACCAGAGGTGCTAAACTCCTGCCAGGCACCATGCATGGGACACCTAGTTCTTGCAATGCTGAAACTGTTTCACAGAGCACGTGCACTACGCTTGTTGTCAGCTTTTACTCAGATTTTTTACCAGCAGACACGCTGTCTATGTCTGTTCTTTCTCTGACCCCAGTATTTTCCACTTTTGGCCCTGAAAAAGGGTCTGATACTGGGCTAACTTGCTCTGTGTCCAGAACTGGGGAACTTACCTGCCACTGCCCTTTACCATGTGGAGAAGTGCCCATCAAACACACCAGGAGATGAAATGCATGCAAACTACTACTTTGCCACTTAGTAAGTAAACCTCCTAAGGGAAGCCCTTCCCACACCTTTGCTTGGAAGCTCTCTGCCTGTGTTTGCATGAAAGATCTTGGGGCACAGACCAAGGGTCTGGTTGTGTGCATGTATGTCTATGTTTCTCTCCCTGCTTCTGCCCTTGGAACTGAAACCTAGCACACTGCTGGGAGGACCCTGCATGGGCCAGTTTGAGTGGGAGGTTGTCTCATTCTCAGAGACATCACTCTCTTCTCATTGCTCTCCACCACCCCCAAAAAATTTCCCAGGGCAGAACCCTTCTCATGCCTCCATGTCTGCAGCCTCACAAACTCATGTTCTTCCATAAGTCCAACAATGCAAAACCTACCAAATTTTCTGAGCCATATTTATGGCTTTAGCATTGGTTTCAGGCACACAGATGGAACTGGAAGGGCAAAACTCCTGCATTCCTATGGGTTTTCTGTGGGAGTTCAACAAGGCTGTGCAGAAGGGACAGCTCTGATAACGACCTTTGCACAGTGTTATCTCTTGTACACATTTGAATGTGCTCTATGTACGTGAACCTCAGGCTTACAGAGAAGCACCTTCCCAATTCTTTTGTCCCTGTCCCTCTTTGTTCAGTGAAGTATTCAGCAAAGAGTGTCCCTTAAAGAGTGTCCTGTTCACCACCATGTTGCTCAGCTCATATTTTACTTATGCCATATTCATATTGCATATGTATCATCCTAATTGTTTCATAATGTTGTAAAAATTGGCCAGTATAATCAGCATTGCTGGATTGCATTAAGCAAAGTCTTTCTGAAATGCACTGAAATATTAGTTCCATATGATAAAATCCATAAAATACAATCTAGATGCCAATGAGATTAGGAAAATGGGCTCTTTTCCACTTACCTAAATACTGTAAAGATACACAAGCTATTAGCTTTATATCAAGCTATTGATTCCTTGAGGGTCTAGTGAAGGATTTCGGAAGTGAGTAAAAACAAGTAGTATATAAAGAGACACAGTCTCACCTCCCACCCCCAGACACTCTGAAGAGCACTGAAACCTTCTGAGGTTGAGGCACTAAAAAACCCCATGAAACACACTGGGTGCATTAACACTGTCACCGTTCACCACAGCCGGTGCAGAGTCTGCACTGACATCCCCATCCCAGAGCGCTCCCAGCTTCAGGAGCTGCTCAGCTACACAGTTTTGCTGTATAATTCTGAAATTTCAAATATTCACTGACGAGAGGGGTTTGAGGCAATGTGTAGGGAAAGACTGTCAGGAAAAAAAATACCTTATTCCTAACTCATCTGGTCCTGATGAGATGAAATGCACCTGGCCAAAATAGGCCTGAAAGGCACAGATACTGTTTGATACTCTCATTGTTCCTGATCCTTCCATGGGGACAGGGGAAGAACAGGTTCACACCTCCCACACATGCTGACCAAGCAGCAGATCTGGCTGGAAGGACTGAAAAACGGTGGCAAAGTGTGCTGCTCATTGACATGTTCCTGCACCTCCCAGGGTGGAAAAAAAGAACCCTACCAAACAGACTTCTTCATTTCCTCCATCCTGAGCAAGCATTCCTCTAGCCATTACATAAGCACATAACAAGATTAATAATTGAGGACTTTCTTTATGGATTATGATTGCTGAGTATTTCAGCTCTGGAACCCAAGGACCTCTCTGTGTATCCCCTCTGAAAAAGCCAAGACTGATATTTCTTTAAAAGTTGTCTAAGCTGGCTTGGCAAGCAAGAGAATTCCACTATTGCTTTTGTTGAAAAAATGAGTTATTAATAGGTTTGGGATTATAAATATAGAATTGTACAAGCAGCTTCCTCCTTATGGAAGAGTGAGACTGAGAAAATTCAACTGGTGAACAAAAGTTTTAGAAGAGAAGACAGGAGAAAAGTTTGACTACTTGGAACAGAGATTTGTTGAGAAACATGTAAATTTCAGGAAATATTTTTTGAAAACAAAATCAGCTTGAGCCCATCTCTCCAAGTTGCCTTGGCTCTCCCACAATGACAGGAGTAAAAGCTATTTTTTCTCAGTCTGCAGAAATGAGTCAGTGCATTCAAGGAATAGTTCTGATGAGGAAACCTGGGCCAGTTTTACATTGTTACCCCTAGAGCAGAATTGATTGTTATTCGACAGTCACTATTAGTATTGAATAACTGAGAGCACAGGTTCACCTTAAAGGAATATTCAGTTAGGAGAAACTAAATGCCACTTTTTTCATTCTGGGCCATTTAGAGCAAATTACGCAGTGTAAACGTTTCATCTTCAAGATATTCTCAGGTTCTAGAATACATTCATGACCGACTTCAATATTGACACTTAGGTTGATTTTTAAAAAGTATAAATACACATAAAATACATTTCAAGTTCCTCCATTTTAGTAAATTTAATTTCCTTTTAGATGAAAAATATAATTAGCAGTGCTAGCCAAGCTGGGCTCTTAAAATAGAATATGAGCTACATATAGATAATTCCATGAAAACACTACTGGAAATTCAAATACTTATCTAATCTTTACGTCTGGCAACCTACTCTACAACCAACTGATTGTTGGTACCAGTGAACCATAGTATAGCTTTTACTTCCAAAGGAAATTAAGCCAAGAAAAAGAGTGCCATTTAGTTCAGAGGAAAGATGTTCATACATTTTTATACTTTAAATGACTCCATTTGAGAGCTTGGAAAATTAAAAGGGCACTCAGCCAAAAATAGCTCAATGTAATTCTACTGAATGCAGGCTAAATAAGGATCAGCCTTATCTGACTTCTCAGAGGTACATTAACCAGAGACCACTGTATAAAGTTCCAAAACTATCATATGCCTAAAAGGGATTAGGGGATAACTAAAGTGAAGAAAACCAATTTATTCATAATGTGAAACAACAGGTCATAGAAACTAGTGCAAGATAGTTCCAAGAGAGAGAGCAAGAGCAAAACAAGAGTATATCTCATTTATTTAAAGAAGGATGAAATAGCTTTAGGTTGAATCAGTGGACAAAATGCTCTGGTTTAAGCTGAAACTATTTGCAGGTGTATAATTTACATAGGGAAAGGAAATTCTAATAATCTGCTTTTAGTAATGAAAAGAAAGGGAACTCAAATCTATTCCCTTACAACGAATAACCCGCCAAGAGGGGGAGCCAAACATCGCACGTTCATGCATTTAGTCCCCCAGAGCAAGGTTGGAGAGCTCCGCTGGGACTAGAGCCTACCAGGTTGCCCTCCTGCCTGCCCGTTTTCTTCTCACGCCTATGCCTCCATCCTCCTGCTTGCCATCTCAGCTCCTGTATGAGCAACTCGTTTGCTATCACTTGCCACAGTTTTTATGCTGTTTCTTTATTGGTGATTCCTCTTCTGGAGAAAAGACAACAAGGTATTTTGTTGAGCTGTGAAAAATTCAGCTTTTTCAGGTATGAGAATTTCCATGAAAAATAGCAGTTTCATTAATGCTTTCATGTCTACTAATTGAAGGTTTAATGACCACCTGGAGAAAATGGTTACTTTGATATTGACAACGTCAACATGCTACTGTTCTTACATTTTCTTTGTGAAAGCAATTTTTGCCCCAAAAGAAGCAAGATTTCACTTACTTGGGCTTTTAAAATGACTCATCTCCACACAAGAAAATGATCTGGTTTAAGTCATAAAGAAATCGTTAGGGATCCATTTGCTAAGTTCTAACAAAGGAGGGAAGCAAAGAAAGTCCAATAAGTATCACATTTCCTAATGCATAAACAGCAGACTACTAAGTTTTTATTTGTGAAAGGTCAGATATCAAAAGGTAAAAGGATACTCTGTTGGCAAAAAATGTTTATTTTATAGACAAAAAGGAGTCAAAATGAAGATTCAGAGACACTTTTATGAGGTATTACCATACACAGTATGACTCCCAAGATTCAATGATCATTTATGTAGAAATAGAATGAAGTCACTAGGATTATCTTGTCTGCTGTATTATTCCTTCCTTGCTCCCCCCCCCCTCCCCCCCAGTATTGTGTGCTCACAAAAAGCTCACAAAATGTCTAACATAGCAGCTCTGTAAACCCAAAAAATTTGAAAATTATTTATGTTTTTTTATAAAATACATAGTTTGGCAATCAAGAAAATGATTCACATAATTTCTAATGATCAGAAATATAGCAACACTCACACATGCAGCAGTGATTTTATTTAGGAAAAAAATCTGCAATTTTTAAGAGCAGAAGCACCTTTAGTATTTAGTCTGATCTATGTATGCATGCCTGAGAATTTCAAAGTTTCACTTTAGAAAGTAACAAAACCCTGAATACACAAAAGTGTATCTCTTATTAAGGTGCCATTTAAAACTTATTAAGATTTAACTAAAAGGGTTTTTTATATATAAGCAAAAGAGACCAAGGCTGGGATGCAGAGGAGAGCTCTACAAGTATGCTGGGCACACATCTGCTGGCATCAAATGGGTGCAACATTTTGCCAACCATAGCAAAAGTCATAACTGTGTGTTCCTTGTTACCCAAAGCCATGGTGGTCTTTGTTAACAGGATACAACTGAGTCACAGCAGTGAAGAAATAATTTAAATTTTTGGTGAGTCCAAGTCCACCAGAAGACCAGTGAAGTAAGTGTGAACAGCAACTGAAACTCTTTTGGACTACGGTGCTGTGATACACCCAAAAGGCTTAGGAAGTACTTGAGGTTTTGGTGCTAACAATGACACAAGCAGTCTTTGCCTGCTAAGAAATCATCCAAACACAATATAGGTAGAGCCAATTGTGTTCCCCTGGTTCTTCAACCTATGACTAGAAGTGTTCACAGAGCTGCCAAAACCCCCCAACTTTTTAATTAGATAGGGGAATATATTAGGAGGAAGTTGCTTTCCCTAGAACAGTGAAAACTGGTAATACTGAATCTGCAGTGACCCAAGATTTTTCCTGAGCCAAATCTACATGTTCTTGAATCAGGCAGGCAAACTGTGTAACCTTGGGGTCACTGCAATGCCCTCAATGTGCTTTACTGGATCATGAAAACTAAGGGCTTCAGTAATTTTCCTTTTCATAAAAATGAAATTGAAATAATATTCTTCCAAAAACATTTTATGATTCTTTTCTAGTCCAAAGGCACCTAAACTGGGGTTGGGTGAATAATGCCTATTTGGCATAGGGAATGATATAAGCAATTAGGGAGAAGAGGAAAGGAGCAGAAATCATGGAGCCAGCTCCTGCTGAACCAAAGTGAAGCACACAGCAGGGAGGAGGACAACAGTTGGCAAAGCTAATTGAAAAGAAAAAGCAGTCATCTGAGATTAACTTTAGATGGTTCCCTTGACTTCAAAGAGAACTATCTACTTCTTTCTGAAATTGCATAACCTGTTTTTAAAATTCTTTAAATTTTTTAAGGTGACATTTCAAGTAGAAAATACTGTTCTGAAACCAAATGTTCATTTCACAAATACTGCAACCATATAAAACATTGTGATGTCCTCAAACCCACTCTTCTTTTTTTTTTTTCTTTTGTCCAACAGGAACTACTCACAAAATGCAACACAAATTCACAAATATTTAAGTACCTTCCTAATTCACTTTTCATCAAAAAATTTCTTCATTTCACCCCCAAATATTCTAGTGCCATGAAACAGGGAAAAATGGGCCAGTTGTTCCTTCCCCTGGCTCTGTAGAGGGAAAGGAAGTGCTAGTGAATAACCTGGTTTTGCTGTTCCAGGGCCTGTGAAAGAGAGGTCTTTTCTCACTCTGTTTAAATAGGCTTTGACCTCTCCTGGGAGGCTGGACTTTGCAGGGGTTCATTAGTTTATTGGTTGTGACCATACTCCTGGTTGATTAGGTTTTGGATGCAACTTGCTATCACCACTCACCACTCACTAGATACATCATTTACAGTGCAGTTGAAAGACAAGCCAAGAATATTCCTTCCTGGCACTCCTGAATTTACACAGGGTTTTCTGTTCAGGGAACTAAAATTCCCTCCTCCTTCAGTGTCAGATCTCAATATGGAGCAGCTGCCTTGGCAGAAACACAGCCTCCTGGGCAACAGAGCAGGAGAGCAGTTGGAGACTCCAGGCAGAGAAAAGGAGGGAACATCAACCACAGCCATGTCGTGGAACACAGACACTCTCTCAGTGTTATGGGATGGAGCAAATTTACTAGGCCATCATATCCAACCCTTCATGAGGGCAAGACACAGACACATGCAGAATGGCCTCCAGAAGGTCATCTCTGAGGTCTGCCTATCTCTGTAGCTCTCTCGTCCACACTGTCAGAGGAAAAGCTAGATGAACAGAGGCCAGATTTATAGGAAATCTGCAGGGAGGTTAAGTCAGTTCAATGCATGTCGTAATCTAGCTTTCTTCGACACAAGTATTGAGCTAACTCAGGCTCCCTTTTGGTTATCTTGTGCCTGTACAGGCTGTGGCCAAACTTAGCCTCTTCCAGCTCCAGGTGCCATAGGGGAAGATGTTACCCTGCCAAGGCGCCATTCATTGCTGACCAGTTGGTAGTTGCTGCTCCCATAGTTCTGTTGGTGGACAGGTTGGTTTGAAACCTGGGGCAAAACCAATATCCCAGCAAGCTCTGTGTGAGGCAGCCTACCCTCTTTTCCCAGGAGCAGGCATAAACATTCTCCCTCAAGCTGTTCCTTTTCCCAGGAGCAGCAAGAAACAACTGAGCAGCAGCAAATACTCCAGTCAGCAGCTGCCTACAGAGGGGATATCTGTCCATGACCACAGAGAAGCATGGACAGATGTGATCCAGCAGGGAGCTGAGGGGGGCTGGTTTTATTCCTCTTACTTTCCATCAGCCTTGCTCCACTCAACTCTTCCACTACTGAGTGACATGGTCCCCATACAGTGTCCAATGTCCCTCTCTGGTGGCACCACAGACTTGCACAACACCCTGTCACATCTGAGGTCCCATCCTACAGTTCTGTGTAGGAGAGAAAAGAGCTCTATTCTGAATGTGTGGCCACATGCACCTGTATTCTCTTCTGGGCTTCATGCACCTGTGATTAAGCCACATGTATTATACTCAGCTTCATTATTACGTAAAATACTTAGGACAGTACTCTAACACGCTTGGGCTGCTGTATATCCTTTGTGATTTTTTCCCAGTCACCATCCCTGGGCCTCACATAGCAGTCAGCTACGGAAAACTTTCAGAAGCCAGCCAAAGCTGCATCGAGAAACCAATATTACTTGAGAAATAGTTCATTTCTTCAGAGATCCCATGAACTCATGGTGCTATTGTCTCGGGCAGGAATGGTACCAGATGGGACCAAAGATGCTCCAGCCCCGCTGGTTTGGCTGTCAGCCAAATGATGAGAAATCAAGGGTCTCAGTTGCAGTGGTAAGTGGAAGGAACTGATGGGAAAAGGATGTAAATGTGCAGAAACAACTTCTTGCTACGCACATCTTCATTTGAAATATCAAGTTGGATTTCAATCTCTGTGTCTTCAGTTTGAAATTGTCCTTATAGAGAAGCATATGATAGTTCTTAAAACATAACACAGATGAGAAATAACTACAGTTCAGGTACACAGCCTGCTTCTTGGATATCATTATATCAAATAAGTACTCCAAGAAAGTATAGCAAAATGCTTGGACAACTGACCTACCTGATAACCTATGCAAGGAGAAGGGCTGTCTTCTGCCCCCAGCTGAGGAAGAGGAAAGGGGGAGAGGATGGAGGTGGAAAAGTTGACTGTGTACCAGTGGGAAAGGCTCCACTTCATGGACTTGTTCTTATGCTACTTGTGTGGCAGGATAGCATGTACCACTGTTGAAGTAAAGACGTTTTTGACAGGTAGACTGCAAGCCATGCCTGTGAAAGTGTGATATCGTGTCTCTTGAGCACCACAGCTAACACACACTGTGACAAAGACAGGAATCAAACCCTCAGCATTCAGATGAGTTGAGTCATCCCCTTCCCCTTTAAACTAGCAAGCAGATCAGGTACCAGCATGGAGGTACATCAAAAATTACTTCTTCCTGTCTTCGGTCACATCATAATGTACTGCTTTGGTACCTGATGAAGCCAGAGCTCAGGCTCTCTGCCTTCACTTTAGCTCTGAGCTATCCATCACCAGGACTGCTCAGGGATTTTTTGGAATAGCTGAAAAACTTCAGTGCCAGAAGGGCCATGGGGAAGGAAAGGTGGCAAATTGGATGTGATGAACTGGCAGTCATCACAAAAGATGATGCTCTCTAAAAGATAGTTGTCTATCACTATTACAGAGTTTGCACTGAATGTGGACATTTTCAGTAGGGTAAAAGTCGTACCGCCTTTGAAATGGAATAGCCACCTTGGCCTTCCATGTACTTGAGTTTCCATGGCTGCATACATTCATAGTATCTGTTTCACTTGCAGCCACACACAGACTCATGGCAATGCTTAGGACCGACTCTGAATCTTGAAGGAGGTGCTGGGCACTGCAGAAGTTTAGATGCCAACCGGCAGGATATTGACTTGCTGTTATGGCATCTCTGTAGCAGCAAACACTGTAAAAATACATGTCAGGGGGAAAAGGCAAAAGCAACAGATCAAAATTCACTTCCAGAGAGTTGCTGGTGGTCCCTGTGGTCCCTGCTGACATGAGGCTGAAAATGGCTTTTAGCGGGGGTTTTATTTTCTTAATGCTAGGAGGACTACAGCTGAAAGCCACTACAATTAATGTTAACATTGAGGCTAGAGACTTCATATTGTAGTGATTAGTAGCAGGAACTTCAGAGACGGTAGCGTGCAAGCTGGAGGGAATATGCTGATTGGGTGTAAGGAGACTGCAAGAATCACAGGTCAGCTCTAAGTAATGGAATTTGGTTTTTTTAAGTGCATTTCTTTTCTGGTTAGTTTCTGAAATACAAACAAAATCTCACAGGATTTAGGCTCCCTCCTTCCTCGGGTTTTGGCTCACAAAAGTCTTTTGCCCTCCTTGACTGGTCTAAATTGGATTATATACAATACATAATCCAAAGTGGGAAGCAATGTCAACCACATTGATGCTTTGGTTTTGCTTGTTTAAAAATTGCATTTCCATTCTCAGGGTTCAGTTTACAGTCCTCTCTCACGCAAGTTCCCCCTTGTCTCTAGGGAATCATGTATAAGTGAGGATGACACTGGAGAAAGCATGTAGAACTGGTCCTCTAGTTGCTTAGGTTTCTTGAGGAAATAGGGCAAAATTCTAAATATTTAGCAGAAAAATATTTTTTTCTCTTGTAGAAGAAAAATAGACCAAAAGAAACATATCAGTCAAAGTAAATTTCAGTGCTAATTTTTTATGCCCGAGCCAAACCCCAAAGAATCTATGCAGAGAAAAGGGAAACATACTAAAGACAGGCACAGGACCAGAGTCAGATATCCTTCCTCAGTCTATTAGTTCATACTTTGGATTGAAATTGTTGTTATTGAGAATTTTTTATAAGGAAGGCAACAATGGAAAGAGGAATAAGCATGAAACCATGCATATAAATTTCCCTAGAAATAGCTTTACATTTTGAAAATATGTCAATTTATGATATTGTAATAAGGAATAGAACATATAATACAGACTCAGCTGAGACATTTTTTAGGGGTAGTAGTGATTTCCATTGACCCATCTGTACCAGCAGGATATTTTTTCTAGCATTTTGATGCCTCATGCAAGAAAGGAAAATACATAATTTCCACTAAATTGGAAAGATATGGTTTTGATAGATGGACTGTTGGATAAGGAGTTGGCTCGGTGGCCTCTACCAAGGGTTCATACTGGGACCAATACTATTGAATATCTTCATCAATGACACAGAAATTGGGATTGAGTGCACTCACATCAAGCTTGCAGATGCCACCAAGAGGAGTGAGGTTGATACACTTGAGGGAAGGGGTGTCATCCAGAGGGACCTTGAAAGGCTTGAGAAGGTGGTCCATGCAAACTTCATAAGTTCAACAAGGTCAAGTGCAAGGTTCTGCACCTGGACCAGGACAAACCCCATTATCAATACAGATGAAAGGGTGAAGGGATTGAGAGCAGCCCTGAGGATATGGATTTGGGAATACTGGTGGATGAAGAACTAGACATGAGCTGACAATGTGCTCTTGCACTCCAGAAAGCCAACAGTGTCCTGGACTGCATCAGAAGAAGCATGGTCATCAGGTTGAGGGAGGTGGTTCTGCCCCTCTATTCTATTCTAACTTGGAGTACTGTGTCCAGCTCTTGAACGCGCAGCACAAGAAAGACATGGACTTGCTAGAACGAGTGCAGAGCAGGGCCACAAAAATGTTTAGAAGGCTGGAGCACCTCGCCTATGAAGACAGACTGAGAGAGCTGGGATTGTTCAGTCTGGAGAAAAGAAGGCTCCAGGAAGACCTTACTGTGGCCTTTCACTGTATAAAGTGGGTTTATAAGAAAGACTGAGAAAGACTCTTTACCAAGGCCTATAGTAACAGGAAATGGGATGGTGATTTTAAACTGAAAGTGGGTGGATTTAGAGTCGATATAATGAAGGCATTTTGTTTGCAATGAAGGTGGTAAGATTTCCCAGAGAAATTGTGGATGTACCATCACTGGAAGTTCAAGTGTTCAAGGTCAGGAACCCGATCTAGCAAAAGCTGTCACTGCCCATCATTCTATTATTCTATGAGTGGATGGTGAGCCAAAATTGTTCAGCTACTGCATAGCCCTAGAGGTGCCTGAAGTTCATATGTGCCATACCTGGAAAAGCTCAGTTTCTCTAGGAGCCAAAACCTCCATCCCTATGAGTGCTCAGGGCAGCTCCTGTTTGCCAGATCTGAGCAGATTATATGTAAATACCACCCCCAGGTACCTGAACAGTTCAAGCCACTTGACCATCTCCTAATACTTATTGACTGGTACAAAATTCTCAGAAGGGAGGGCAGCCACTTCAAACAGAGTAAATGGAATATCAGCTCCTGGTGAGAAGGAAACCCACCCAAGGATGTGGAAGAGCCGCAGTGGGTAAGATCAAGGCATGTCCAAGAGGTGTGGGAGCTGGAGAGAGCATGCACTCCTGAGCTTCAGGACTATCACAGAATCACAGAATATCAGGGATTGGAAGGGACCTTGAAAGATCATATAGTCCAACCCCCCTGCCAGAGCAGGAACACCTAGATCAGGTCACACAGGAACGCGTCCAGACGAGTTTTGAATGTCTTCAGAGAAGGAGACTCCACAACCTCTCTGGGCAGCCTGTTCAAGTGTTCTGTTACCTTCACTATGCCTTCAGACCACTGGAGACAACAAGGAGCTAGAGAAGAACTGTGACCGTGTGGCAGTGCTCTACTGCTTAGAGCATTTTCTGCAAAAAAAAAGGTGTAAAACAAGTTACAAACCATGCCAAGGACTGTTTATGTGAAAAAAACCCCCAAGGTCTGTGTGCCTCAGTATTGGCATAGCATGGCTCACCTCCCCAGGCATTGACAGGAGGAAGGGACGCCTGCCAACTGTGAAACAGAAGTTGTAACACCTTCCCGCAGGAGACCTAGGATGGCAGCTAACTCCTCCATACAGACACATGAGTGGGGCCAGGTTTGTAGCATACCTCTACCCTTCATGCTTCCTCTTGGCCAATTCTTGGCAGCTATTTGCTGAGCAAGTAGATTTTAAAGCTGTTCCCTAAGCAGTGATCACGGTTCATACTGTGCAGCCGCCAGCTGTACAAAGAGCCTAGAGGTGTAAGAGAGGCTGCACTTCACGCTGTGAGTCAAGGGTACAAACCATCTTGTCAGCAGCAATACTAGCTGAGTTTCCACAAATTAATGGAGTCTTTAAACATCTGATCCTTTAAACTCATCAACACTGCCCGTTTAAGGTATTAGACTTATCGGACTGATCATTAGACTTAATATTAACACTGCTGTAGGCTTTTTTGTTTTGACAAATAATATGCTTGAAAGTCACTGCACTTGAATTGAAGATGTTAGTGCATAAGTGATCTGGTGAGCAACTAAACTAACTCTGTCCCAGCACACCTGATCTCTGCAGATAAAAGTTTAAACAGATTTAGGCTTCCTTTTTAAATGCTTTGCCTAAAGTTATAAACGGCTTAAACCATACTGTGCCTGCCCTGTTATCATCAGTAGGGATACTGTTTCAACATATAAACACCATAGGCTGTATATGCTCATGTGAATTGTTCCCTGCAGGCATTGCTGGGCGATTAGTCACTCTCATGGACAATTGTTTTGTAAGCCCAAATGCCAAATATTGGTCTTGGATTTTTCTTACAAATTCAGAAAATCACAAATCTTTGTCAAATTATGGTTTGTAGTAAATCTTAAGTGGTTTAATCAAGAAGCCTTTGTGGACCCAGACACGAGCCACTTCAGGCTCCAGTTCTGGAGCTGGAGCTGTGGCTGTGGTCAGCGGGGGCTGGAGTCCAATTGGTATCAATTGAGCTGAAGTTGCCACAGGCAGGCATGTGCTCAGAGAAAGTGGGAGAAAACTAGCTGAGCAGAGCTCTGTTGCTCTCAAGAATTTCCCAGATATCTCAAGTGGGGCAGCAAGCAACCAAAAATACCTTCTCTCTCCCCTTAATTGAAAGGAAGGCAGATGAACAATTTCCTACAAGTAATGTACACAGATAACTCAGGAACTGACTTTGTAAAACTAGCTGCAGAAGGAATGTAATGAGAACTGTCATGTATGGTACGGCTTCATGAATGCCTTTTGGTGACCAGGCTTGGAATTGCGCATTCTCACCCCATCTCCTGAGAAATGCAATACTTCATGCAGAAATGCTGAAAGCCCTCAAGGCTTCAGCAGAGGTGGTATTTTCCACAAATGCCTAAGCTCTGAAATCAGGAGTGGTATAAGAATCTCAGACTTTGCTTTGAGGAAAAACATAACATCAAAATGACAGAAAAAGAATTTTGAAAGTGAACCGCCAGAAAACCACGCAAAACAAACTTTGTTTTTTTATTATTAAATCAGACCGGTTTCATAACTGAGTTTTATGCCTTGGCAAGGCTGCAACACTCTCTACCCATGAGTATGTGGCTCCTGAGTTCAGCTGCAGCCTTCCAGCTGAGGATATATCCTGTGGCCAGCAACATGACTGTGCTGGTGCTGAGGATGCCAGGACCTGCATCTCTCGTTACCGGAGGAGGTGAGTCAACCAGAACTGCTACAGCCAACTGTGCAAGGGCTCCTTAAGATGAGGAGGTGCACCAAGTCCAACCTCATCCAGAAACACAAACATTGGAGATTGGTTCTTATCTCTCACTTGTGAATCCCCCCTGGTTTTCATCATCCCATAAAGCCTCCTAGGGATGTGCTAGATCTTTGGGTGCTCTCTGCCATAGGGAAATTTTGGTACATGACTTCGATGAAAAAGAAAGCTCTGGCAATAATTAAAGGAGGTCTGTTATCACTAAGAGGCAGACATGTTTGTAAAGATGAGGAGAACTGGAAGGGACCAGGAACTGCTGTTGACTTTTCCTCATGGACCATTGTGGAAAAAGAAGATACAGAAGCAATCTACCCTCCTTCAAGGCCATTTTAACAGCACTCCACTGAGCACAGCTACCAGCTCTTTGCTAGTTTACTGAGAACTTACTGCAAGTGCCCTTTCTAAGTTCGTCAGAGTTTTTGCTAATGTTTACTGTGTTACCACAGTGCTCTCCATGACTTACACAGCTGTCATCTTACATTCTGCTGGCTTTTCAAGGTTTTTGTGATCTTTCTCCACTCTTAATACAGCAGTGACATATTATATGCAAATGACAGTGCCATGTGTTCTGTGTATCTTTACTGTATACAACCCAGCCAACAGATGTTTTTAAACCACAGTATACAACGTATATTGAATTCATGAAAAAGAACTCTGCAATCATTCTTTGTTTTGATTCAGAAGTTGCTAGTGTTTGAATTGTGTAATCACTGTTTTGGAAAGATCTCCCAGCTACTAAATAGCTGGTAGTACTGTGGGCAAGTAGGAAATGCCTAGATTTCCTTCTGAGAATAGATGGCTAACAGTGACAGCATTAAAATAAAGCAAAATCAATGGATTGTAGACCAAGTATTTTGCAGTACACAAGATCAACTGTTAGTACAAGAAATCTATATTTGCATCCCACTTCAAAATAATAATTTCCATCACCCTGCAGTTATTCAAGACATAAGGAAACAAGAAAAGGCAAAAAGACCCCCTTGGAATTATAAAGAAAGCAATCTAGCCAACGAAATAGGGAAAAAAAAATTCCTGCTGAATCAAGCAGAGACATTGCCTGCTTTAAAGAAGGAAATGGAAAAGTTACAGAATGTGTCTGTGATGGAGAATTTGTGACCACTTTGGACTTGATGCTGTGAGCTTGAAGAAACTGACTCTGCATGGCCACTGAAGCACACCGCCAGTCCCTGCTCCCAAAAGTCTGTACAGCTGATGCTGTAATTCTGGCACGGGGGACTCCATACCTCTGCTTTCTTCCACACTGGTGTGTCTACATTCCATACAGAGCGGGATATACCTGTCAGAGGATACAATCTGAACTGCTCTGCACCCCCCAATGTATCCCTTTGCTAACACCATCATGATTCAGTAGCTTTAGGATCCCTGAAAGTTAGTAGAGAGCGGCATCCCTGAACAAAGTGTCCTGAATAATCCTGTAAAAGATCTATTGACTGTGGTTTGGGCATTAACTTCAGTGCTTAAGTTAATAACAGGCACAGATTTGTTGCCAGAAAGAAGCAGGCTCTCAGTCGTCTCTTGAACCTCTTCATTAGCATCCATAGGCTGGAGCATCCCCATGGTGACTGTGCCAGGCACAAGCATGTGTCTCTGCTGTGGCGTGTTGCTAGAGCAGGGGCTGGGCCCCAGTTGATGGTTGGGGTCTGGGGGAGCAGGAGGACCTGCGTCCAACCCATAATGCAGAACTTGCATGTGCACAGGAAAGGGCTTCAGCCCCTCCACCTGTGTCATGGCTGCATGGCACAAGAAAGGATCCCTAAGAAAAAGCATGACCAAAGTTAGCCAATATGTACAAGCACAGGGCAGACTAACACTTCAGAAGCAACTTTAATTCTAATGTTTCCTAACTTTCAGATTCTTGACATTCCAGTTTTGATACTGTTCTTCTAAACTATTTTACCTGCAGCGCAGATAGAGCAAAGACATGGCTTTTATCCACCTGGATGTACAATGTTCCAGAAAGAACACAAATTTTGGAAAAGTCAAATTGAACAGAGCAAATATCAGGTGTTAATTTGATGGAAGAATTAGTCTCAGGGCAGCTTGAATTCTGGTCCAGCTGAGTTAGCCATTTTGCCTTGGGTTGCTTTAACTTGGTAACTTAATCTATAAGAGTTTGATATCATATAAACATTTATTCATCATTGTCTTTGAAAATGCATTTCCTCACTTCTAATTGGATTCAGTTTTATTGCTGGAAGAAAAAAACCCCAACACTTAGCACCAGTCAAACAGAATTCATTTTCCAGTAACTCAGAGCACTCTCTTTGAAGGTGAGCTTGCTTTGCCAAATCTTTGAAGTTTGCCATATGTACCAGTTCTGCTGCCAAATGCAGTGATGTGATTACAGACACACAGCTTTGGCAAATTTTCACTAAGACTTTGTCTTGATCAGAGATGTCTAAAGCTTGCCAGAAGCATGTAGAAACACGTAGACTACTAATGGGTTGAGCTCCTAATAGGTGGACTGGGAATTATTTGAGAATACATATTTCCAAAGGAAGAAAAAGGATTCTTTTCATTTAGCCTCAAATAGAAGAAGGCAATCCTGACAGACCATGCTGATCCAGCATAGCTGAATTCTCACATCTCTTCCTTAAGCTGATTCTTCAGCACCCTCCTGTTCCTGGTTAGTGTGGGGGTGTTCCCAGCAGGCAGTCAAGACATTGATGCTTGCTAAATTCCCTCTTCACCAATATGGAAATGACCAAGTGCCCTGTTGATGTATCAGTTTTCACAGACAATGGCTGTGAAAATACATTGTCCATGAGTTTGGCTGGGTTTGAGATATAATTTGCTAATTAATGAAAATCTACCTGAATAAAATCCAATTCGTTGGTTGCCTTGAAGTTTCTCCAGAGCAAAAGATAGGTGGACCGTCCTGGGACTGTGGGCTCCCAGTGAAAAAGAAGCAGCCTTCCCTAGCACTGGTCAGGTCTGCCCAGTTGAGCCATCCATGTCTCTGAGCCTCAGTGCCAAGGGAGCTTTGTGTCTGCTGGTAAAATCCTTCCTGTGCCAGACCATAAATAGGTGACACCTGAGTTTTGGGGTTATCAGCCTGAAAATGGTGGCTGCACTCTGCCCTGTCACAGTGTCCCTAACTGCAAATGAGATTGATGATGCTTCTCAGGAGGTAGAGAGCTTGGGGTCCTCATTGCTGGTATAACCTGTTGAGATATTCACACATGTGGTTAATTATGTCATACCAATCTCAATGACAAAAAAAAAAAAAAATCGAAGCTGTTAACTGGTAACTTCAATTAATCTGCATTGGGTGAAAGGGACTACATTTTGTTATTACCATGCAGATGCCACGTGTGAAAAGAAGAAAACCTCTAGACTTTGTGCACAAGGCAAGTGGTTAATTCTGGCTTTGTATTTCTAGTAGCATCTCCTGTCCAGCACAAATATTTCTCTTCTCAGCCTGACTTACCCACCTCCTCTCTTAATTCCCTGGAGAGGAATAGAAAAATTTCTGCCACGAGGTTTGCACTTCTCATTGGCAGTCAAACCAGAGTAGAGGAAGATGTTTCTTCTGCCAATCTTCCCTCCTGCCTGGCAGGAAAATGAGGATGGATCCTGCCACCTGAGAGCCCCCACAAGTGCCAGCACCAGCCTTGACCAGCAAGTCACCCAAAGTGGCTGGTGCACGTGCCAGATGGATGATGCACAGCTTGAGCCACAGGCTTGGGGCCAAGGATTATTGCTCCAAAATGGGCACATGTCAGCAGTGTTCAAGAAACCCAAGCTCTGTTCCAACCTGCTTACCTTGGAGCTGACAGCCCTGATGTGCTGGATTATGGGAATTGCTCCTTACAGCAGCTGGGGCCTGGCAGGAATGAAAACTCAGCAGGAATTGCAGGTGCCTGTGCAGGCTGGGCCAGCTCACAGCAGCCCTGCAGAGCCAGCAGCAGCAGCAAGGGCTGGCTCTAGCAGGAATTGTCACTAATGCAATATATTTTGGGGTCTCTCTCTCCAGATCCTAAAAGCATAAAGAAAGGCAGGTGACCCAGTCTGGACACAGGAAAATATTACATTTACTGTGTTGGCAGGTTCTTTATTTTCAGCTAATGGCCATACAAGTTTTTTGTATTTTCTCCAGTGTTACTATTTAAAAGGCTTGGACAGTTCTTGGGCCAGATATAAGAAACCAGGGCTGTTTCAGTATCGGGTGGTGACCTCCAGCAGCACAGTCCTGGGCTTGCTCTCCTTCTCATTTGCTGCACATCTGAAGTCAGTGTGAGGTGTCTACCCAAGTCTTTTTTGGGCATGCAAACAATGCATTTGAGTTCCACCTATGTCCCATGCTATGTGTCCATATCCTTTTAAGAAGAGATTGCTAAAAGTGAATGGATTTTGCTGCAAAATACATCCCAGAAAATTTCTAGTTGGTTAGCTCCACATGAACAGTCCTCCCGGCATGGGCAACAGTCCCTCATGTTGCCTTCCAGGGAAGCATCAGGAGCTGCTGCATAGGCCATGGAGACCTTCCAGGGAATGCAAGGAGATGTTTCTAAGGCTGTCTGAACTGAGGGACAGACACACTTCCTCAGCCAACAGGGTCTGCATATGCCATCTGGCCAGTTGTGCCACTGCTTCATTCTGCCTTTGCACCTCATATCATTCCTGCATCCTGAGGTTGGGGCACATCCAGGTCTCAGATTGATACAGGGATGGGACAGAGCCATGATCTGTGTGGTCCACCAGTTAGACATGGCCTAAATTATCTTAGGGAACAGAAGTCAGGTGGGATACATAGTTTTCAAGGATAAGCAGCACTGTTAAGGAGAAGGTTTGTATTTAAAGCAATGGCAAGATGTTTAATTAGATAGTGCCAATGACTTGAGGCTGACACCTCCCATTGGTCACTCTGCCTTTGGGAACACAAGTGTGCATTAGAGGTTTAGTCCTGAGCCCTGGCAGCTCTCTAGTCCACCAGGACACTGAAGGGTTTTCATTGATGTGATCCTCAACCATTGCCACCTACCTGCTTCAGCAGCCTCCAGGCAACTCTTGGCATGCGAGCTTCTTCCCAGGCTCAGGTTTGCCAATAAGACCATCTATGCTGAGCACTTCATCTGCCATAAGGTTGCAGAAAAAAAGCAGCACCAGAAGCAGAAACTAAATTTTTATCTGGCTGCCCTCGTTTTTCTCATTATGGGTGATTTTTTGGGACCTTTTATGTCTTCAAGCAAATAAGAGTAAGTCAAAAAACTTCCATGTTTGTTTCCACTCATGCCAGGTAACTTTTCTTCTCTTTTCTCTCACAATTGTCCTTTCAAAAGCCATCTAAATTACTCTCAAGCTAAGAGTTTTCCCAGACATACTTTAGAGCTAAAAGGACAGGGAGCCGTTCTTACGTTGCAAGCCTTATTTAGTCATTTCCATGTGAATTTTTGAATTGTTTTCCTTTCTTTTTTCTATAACATTAGTAAGAAATAGTTGACAGCACTTGCTATGGTGAAAGCAGACTGCAATAGTTTGACACACAACCCAAGACCATTTTTAACCATTTGACGCTGTTTTAACCATCTGACACTCAACTGTTCAAAATATGCAGCAGGATCCAGCGTTGTGCAGCAATGAACTCTGAAGTTTTGGGTCATACTAGGAGAATTCATCAAAGCAGACTGGGGGGAAGACAGGACAGAAGATGAGAAAAGCAGAGACCATGTCCCAACCTAGATTAGCTTGCCCCGATCCGTTCTGTTTCCTAAAACACCATCTGAAAAGTAGGAGGTAGCTGAAGACCTCCATGCTTCAGACATTGCTCCTTCCCTTCTCCTCTCTCATTGGCTTTTGTCAGGGTCAGGATGGCTAGGAACATTGGAGGCAATCTTTAGCAGGGTCTGAGGCCATTTCTGGGCTACCTAATCTTTGCAAAGGTGTAAGAGGGCAGATCAGAGCTTGCACTCCCACAGCACACTGTAACCTATCCTCCATGCCGGACTGTTATTTGGCTGTGGGGCCAAGAAAACCCAACATCTTTAACCTAAGAATGAGGCAGAGGCATTAAGCTGACACCTGAACAGCAACACAATCCAAACTGGTTCCCAGGAGACATTTCCGAACTAATTTTCAGTCAGCTGAGCCTCAAAAAATGCTGTGTTTGTCTTTCTGTACATCCAGTCATTTAAAATATTATAATAGGAGACATTTTTGGATTACAGCTCCTTTTGGAAGAAAATCAAACCTCTTTGCTATTTAAAAATAAATGCTGAATTGTTTCAAAGACATTAATAATATGATGTCCAGTGGAGATGTACTACACTTTTCAAGATGCCTAGTTTGTACAGACAACAGTTCAAATATATTTATGTTGTCCCATCATAAACTCTAGTTTCGACTTTCAAGAGGATGTTTTTTAAACATCTTGGGTAAATGGAGAATTTGACTTTCTGCCCGGGACACCCTGAGAGTTGCTCCTCACAAAAGAAGAGGAGAAAAAAGCATCTAATAGGATAATAAATCCCAACATTTTTCTCTAAACAAGAGTTGGTTTAGTTAAACTAGCATTCACTTCATTTATAATAGCGCCCTACGTTTCTTTAGGCTATTGTATTTAATAAAAAACTCTGGACTCATCCATCATTGTGCACACTTTACTGATTTCACTTTAAACATCACTGACTAAAACTTCCATTTATCAAGGCTGTTTTGCCTAGCAGTTGCTGGCTAATTTATTTTCACTTTGAAAGGTTTGGTATCTTTGTACTGCAGCGAACACGGTGTTTTTCAGTGATTCACACAAATTAGGAGGGCCAGATTTGCACTCCTGAGCCACCAAAAGTGAAGGAGGGACCCTCAGTAGCCACTGGGTTGGAGGACAGATATGGGGTTGTGCTGTGCCACGCTTCAACAGTTGGAGGCTGAAGCAGAATATGGTTCTCAGGGGAGACAGAAACGCACAGGGAGAGACAGGAGAGTCTCAGATCTGGCATACAAGGGCCAGGTAATGAGCAAAACCAAGCACAAGTAAGTATCAGAAGTCTGTAGTACATTTTGAACCTTTTCAGTTCGACACAAAAAGAAATTCTAAAAACAAAATATAAGACAGGCTTGGTTAACCAGGCCAGGAAAGAGTAAAGAGGTATTTTGCTGAGCTCAGAGGTCTTTTGGTTTCCTTCTAGCCTAAAAGATGCTCTGCTTCTCCCATATGCAGATGGGGAGCTATCCTCCACTTTTGTCTCTACAACATGGTTTCTACAGCAGCAGGCAACATAAATTCCAGCGAGAAAGCACATGAAAGGAAAAAACTTCAGAAAACTTCCTCCAAGTTTTTTCCATCAAAAGCAGGACACGGGCCAGAAAGAAATCCCTGCTTTTGCAGCCTCGTGAGTAGAGCCCTGTGGTCCCTTGCTCCCCACCACTCAGAAGAGAGAGCAAATGATGCCCGAACCCACAGCTTTACTGGGATGGATGTAGGGATGGGAATAGGGAGTAGGTTGGACTACTGCAACAGAGAAAGGGGTTTGCTTGCTTTTCCTTGGTATACTAAAGAGGCTGTGATGTATATGTTCAGCCCTTACCAATGCACTCAGCAGCATCTTTCTGTATAGCATTTACAAGTCACCCACTGCAGGATGGAATTCCATTTGACCCAGCACTGTATATTTTGTAAAAAGACAGCATTGACTAGTTTATAACTCTCCATCACTCCAACTTTATTACATATTATTATGTTCCCCCCTCCTCTTTTGAATTAAGTTGACCCAACCATTTAAACTCTTCTGAAAAACACAGGATGGTTATATATGAGAGGAAACCAGCTCAGCATTAATCAGGCTCTGCAGCTCTGCTCCGTGGTTGAATTGTTGCATGTGATGGGAAGGAGAGGGATTGCCAGAAATCCTTTGTTAAAAACAGTAATTATTAGCAACACAGCAGCTACTTATCAGGTTTCAAATGCACCATATTCCTCCAGAAGCTTACTGTTCTTTTTTTTTCTTTCATAAATTTCCAAGTTGACACTTGCAGGCACACTGAATGTCAAAAGGTAGTTATGAATATCCTGTAAGTTCTTAAAAAAGCCTGGCCGGTCTTGTAGCACTGGTGTTTCCTTCTGGTTGTTGGATGGGGATTTCTCTGCACTAACCCGGACTAGATCACAAACAGACTAGATCACTAGCTCAGACAGAGCCCTCCATCAAGGCCTTGAGCATGACAGTTTTGGACAAACACTTTGCTATTTATCCATCTGTGCAGCAGCAACTCTAACACAAGTGTAGCCCTCTGACCTGTCCTGCAGAGCAGTGGCATAAGGTTCGGAAAACACATTAGAGACAGAAGTTCCTCTGTGCAGACCAAACATTACTGGGTGCCCTTCTTCACCATCATAACTTCAATAAAGCCAGGACAGCAGAGAACCCAGACACAAATACCAGCTATTTTTGCAGAGCTCTAATTTTGCCTGCATTTTGTGCAGGTCTGAGGACACAGACGTCTTTTCTGAGCCAGCGTGAGAGAGGTGAAGAGAAGACGGGCAATGTGGAGGAAGATCAGTCTCCTTGCTCTGATGCCTTGGAGTTTTAGGTGTTTTTCCATAGCTCATGGCTGATTTCTGATGCAAGGCAGGAACAGATAAACAAACAGGCCAACAAGAGTCTGTCTTCAGAAGATGTTGCCCAATACAATTATTTTTCCCACCTAGTGTTTTTGTTGGGAAATTTTCTCCATGGAGGAAGGAAGGCACACAACAACAGCTGGATTTGAATAATCCTGCGGTTGATTATGCAGGTGTCATGCAGCCTCTGGTTAGCAGATTCTCATAGACATATGTGCAGGACTGCAATCAGTGTATATGGAAACAAAACCCAACAACGCTATTCCAAGGGAAAAAGTCTTTTTCCCCTTCTCAGTCTAGAAACTTTTCCAGTTTCTAGCACTGGAGTAAATCCAGTACAAAGTAATTGGGGTTATGTCAAGTAACCGTAACAGTATGTAATCTTTCCTTTCTTTCAAATCCCACTAATTTTGTGGCCTTGTGACTATGAGATCTAAATTTTAAAGGCACATAGGATTAAAACCCCAAAGATTTAGCTGGTTTGGTTTTCAATACAATGTGGTAGTCTACAACTATTAGTTTAACTTTCGACAAGTTTCCTGGGCAACACCTTTCTGTTTTACTCAGTGACAAAAATGGTAAACAGGGGTACAGGACTTCTCTGGTATTTCTTTCCCCGTCATCATTTACCTCTTTATCAGGTCCCCGTTTTATTATCTTTCTTTTTAATAACCAAATAGCCACAAACTTTAATAATCTCTCTATTCCTTCTGATTTTTTTATTTGTTTTGACTACATCAGCCATCTGGCAGAAGAAGGGGTGACCAGCAGTGAATGTGAAATCCTACACTCTCGGTTTAGTTATGTTCTAATACCTCAGCATTATTTTCCACTACTTTTCTTCTGTGTCCCAACATTTTGCTTGCACCCCCCACCTTCACTGCCTGTTTAATGAAGGTGTTCACTGACCTGTCCAGAATGGTGTTGGGATTTCGTTGCAGTTTTTTAAGTGGTTACACTTCATTCAGGACCTTATTGTGGATCTGAAAGGTTTAAGGTTTTTGTCTCCAGTACGTGTTATTCTGCCTCTGAGTTTCATGTTCCAGTGAACTGACTGATGACTGAGCATTGCAGATTCTCCCCAAATATCAGCCAACCTACATATAAAAACTGTCCATTGCCACGTTTCCCCTTTTTCAGAGCATTAATGAATCTGATAGATTGTATAAGCCCAGTTTGGCAAAGGGATTAAATATATGCTTGTTTTCTGTGTTCAGAGGGACGTTTGAGTGCATATCTGGCTCTGGGCCAATTCGTACAGTGGGACTTAAGCACGTGCTTAAAGCTAAGCACGTGCTTAAGTGTTCTGCTGGACAGAAATTGTGTGAGCCTCAATAGCACAAACCCTTTTTCCATCTTCCCAACTTGTTAAAAATTTGGTTCTTCACTTTGTTGCACTGTTTCATATGTGCTTCTATAGCAGTATCGGTGTTTTAATAGTAAAATTGCCAAATTTTCCATAGCAACTGCTTGTACAGGAAGTTTTCAACAATCTTCTCAAAGGGTATCTCCTCTAATCTTTACATTTTTCTAATCTTTTACTTCTTTATTTTGTCAGTGAGTCCAGATAAAATTGAGCATTCAGAAATGTAAGCACATGTGAAGCCACAAGAATCAAACCCAAAGTTTGTTATTCAAACTCATATTTTAAATGTTTTTTAAAGATTGTTTTTCATTTTACTTTCTAATGAATGGATTGTAAAATTGATATTGGTGTTTAAACTCCAAAAAGCAGTGAAATTTTTTGGGACAACTTCTTCTGAACACTCCAAGCACCCCCAGTACTGCTGGAGCATACTCAGCTGACACCAGACAGCCCTTTCTAAGGTAAAATAACCAAGGAGATAGGAAAAATACCTCCTTGAGAGCTCTTTCTATGTGTTTTTAATTTCATAACGATCCACAATAGTCTAATGTCTAATAGTTTAATGCTTTGCTAAGGAATATACTTACTATTGAGAAACTCATTGATTTTCATTGCTTTCTCCCAGCATATCTGTGAGATTGGAGAGCTGTTATTTCTTAAAAGGCACCAGGAAACGTTGTTGAGCTCCTTCTCTCAGGAAGGCCTGGCTCTGTGGTTCTCACGTACACACACACTCCTAGTAGTTCCATGGAACGATGCTGGTAACAGCAGGCTCTTCAGTGCCTGAGGTCAACAGCTCATGTAAGTCTTCTCTGCTAGATCAGTTTTGTCTGGTTTTCACCCTGTGACAGAATGACAGCAATAAAAGAAAATGGTTGTCTGCTTTTAGCTAAATCCAAAAGGCAGTGCTTTCCTGAGGTTTTCAGTCAAGCCTGGGAGGACTCTAGCTGGAGCTGCTTATTGTGCGTGTGACTTGGGCAGTTACACAGTCATGACTGCAAAACAGAAATGGTGGTATTTTTGGATATTGATTTTGTACCTCCTGAAAGCCCAAGAGTGGTATCTAGGGGAGCTCCACAGAAAAGAGAGATTTCTACATCTGGTAATATTGGATTTCATGTCTGTAAAGCAAAAATGATATTATGCACATAACAAAACATAAACACGTTGTAAAATGCATTCAGCCCAGATTCCAAACACATTGAACACTACATGATTTAATGATGGATAAACTCAGAAAAATATCCCAGTGGGGGGAACTACAGGCTCCAAAATGACAGCTGCTATCATTCCAAAACAAGTAATTGTTTATAAATGAATATTTTTCATGATAAATTATTGAATTACATGAAAATCAGATGACTGCCTGCTGCCAAATTTGTTTTCAGTTTCACAAGACAGAATGGAATGTGCTACAGACGGTGAGTGAAATTAAAAGCTGCTGGTCTTTTCCCACAAAGGGCTGATATTTTCCCTTAGACATTCCCTGTATCCCATAAACCTGCAAAATAGTGGTCCTGGGGAATGGCTATCTAGCTAGATATCCAAAATATTTTAGATATATAGGATTTCAGGGAATCTCTGCCTAATCTGAGCCAGTTGTAATGTAAGTTCTATTTCATATTTGTCTTATGTTGCTTTCTAGTTCAAACTCACAGAGCCCCAGTATCTGTGAGAACCACTAGCACTTGCAGGGACACTCTCAAGATATTTTTAACCATTGCATTATTCCTTTTAATTACCCCTTGTTTGCATTTGAGCCATTTGAAAATGCACTTTTCTTTATACATTTTGGTTTTGTTTGAGTTGGCAAGTCCTTGCCTTCCCCCTTGTTTTGAACCCGGGTGAAAATAACCTGAAGTGACTGGTACACCCGAACCACATCTTGAAGTCCTTGCTGGAGTGAAGCTTCCAACATAGCTAGGTTCAGTTTTCTGGGAGCAAGACAGTTAAGGCCACAGAGTCAAGCTAATCTTTAACAGCATTTTCAATCTGCAAAATCCTTCCCTCAGTCAGCTGGTCCATACATGAGGTCTAGTTAACATTGGTGGCACAAGCTCTCTGACGGGAGGAAAATGCCACAGGTAATCTATCTTGTCCCAGAGAGCCACTGAGGCAGTTGAGCTAAGTCCTGTAATTGCACCCTTGGCATCAGACCTGAATTTTAAAAGAAGGCACAGCTGTATCACATTTCTTTGCACAGCCTCACGTAGCTTCCTGCCTGATGCAGCATCTGGATCTTCATTGCCTCCTGCTGTCAGGTAAGCCAAGTGACAATAAAGCCATGAACACATCCCTGCTTCCCCAGCAGAGAAATGTAACTGGTCCCCACACCAGAGCAGGAATTGCAGGGACAAAAAATTCCCCTGGTAAAACCTTGCAGTTGCTCTCAAAACTGTGGTTCAGAGACTACCTAAACTGGAAGTTGTACCTTTGCGATCACAAACCCTTGATTAACTTTTCGGCCTCTTAATCTTCTAGTGATTTTTGAACCCATTGGTACTCTGGCCGCTGTAGCATGTTACGGAAACAAGCTCCTTGCTTTAACTAGACATTGTGCATAGAAAAGGATGCTGTTTGCTTTAAACCTGGAAGCAGATGTCTATGATTACACATCTATATGTATGTGATTTTATATATATACACATCCATATACACATATACTCTCACAGTTTGTGTATCGTGTATCTTTTAAAGATTGGCTTGTCTGTGGCATTTGCCAGAAAAATAACTGCCAAATTTAATAAAATAAGACAGTTTTAAGAAGAAAAGCTTCCTTGTTTTTTCCCACATCTGACCTTTGCCTTCACGTCCTTCTGTACACTAAACTCTAGATTCCCTTCCCTCTGCAGTATTTGAAAATGATGTAAATCACTGTGGTTGCTACTGAAGACAGCGTGATGAAGAATGGAAAACCAGGTCAAGTACTAATGGGAAATTAGTGGAATATCCAGAAGCTTATTACAAGGAGATCAAAAATCCACATCTCTAAGATCTGGTTGTCACAGAATCAAAAATCAAATGCATTAGCGGCTTTCAAATGTACATGAGGTTGGATGCAGATTCCCTCTGGCTTTAAAGACCAAAACCTGAGGTATTTTGGAACCTTCTCTCCCTCTCCTTTTTCCCCTTTTTCTTCTTTTTTCCTCATTTTTTTTCTATATTAAATTGAAGATCACTTTCTAGAGCATCATCATGCTGTAAGTGAATTCTGATGTTATTATGTCAGACCCTGGTGATACAAATCTCTTCACAATTCAGGCATTCACCACTTTAATAGTTTTTGCTCAGCAAAAGCTTGTATGTGATGACCCTGCCTGTCAGTTGCTTCTGGATATGGCATTCGGCTTCTTTTGATGTTTTTTTCTCAGAGCCGTTTGGACAGATCACCTTGTGATGTGCTTCAGATTTAGGCAAACTCACTGGCTTTCACTGATAAAGGCAGCGGGCCCCAAGGAAAGAGATTTCTGCCAGACTGTGCAGTACAGGGTTGGATAAAGAGGGCTTAGTTTCTCCATGGGGAAGGGAAGCGGAGCACAGAAGTGGAGTGAGGCTTTTAGTCTTTCTGATCCACAGATAAGAGCCTCACAAAGGCTAGTCAAGGTTATTCACCTTGCATTATAAAGAAACAAAGAATATCTTCAGACCCAGAGATAATTGGTCCCAAGGATAACATTAAAGCAAGTGATGAGTAGAAGAAAGTCCTGTTATTAAAATGCAGAGGGCCAAGGGCTATAGGAGTTGTAAGTTTGGTGTTCAGATGCTTTCACCTTTCCATGACTACGCACAGTTCACTCAAACCTGTGGAATGTTAATTTGTGCCTCATCAATACTAATGGACCAGGAATTATGACATGTTTTATGTTATCATTCATTTAAAACAGATAGTTTAGATTTCAGCCACAAGCTAAAGTTTATATATATTATATTTATTACAAACAACAGCGAACACTTAAGAGCCATTATTTTAAGTCTAAATGACATTGTGTTTAGTATCCATTTCCTCTGGCTCTGAAATGTGCAGCCTGTGGAGTCTGTCATCTTTCCCTGGAGTTCTCCTGGATGCAAAGTGACAACTCCTCACAAGCTACCACGAACAGGAGAAAATGCGGAGCCCTGCTCCAAAGAGCTGTTTCACATTACAAGAATTTACAATGAGCATCTGACAGGAGAAAAGCAATGGAGCTTGAGAGGGAAATATCATGCAGTAAATCGTTAGCTATTATCAGCATTGACAAAACAGGGTGGGGAGGATGGTATTTAAACAGAAAACAGGAGGAATCAGTGAGTGAGCCCCTTGTGTATTAAAACTGAACGGATGATTCTGAAAATCTTGCCGATGACCATTTTATAGACAATATTGCACCTGGAGATGCAGCTTGTGCAAGGAGCAGGAGATATCTGTGGCAGTGGGTGGAAGGGCTGTGGTTCCTCCCCTGCTCCCACCAGCATCCATGGATAATCTCCAGGTGAGCCCATATGGCAAGCAAAAGGCTGCTTCCCCAGCCTCTCTTGTGCCACAGCTGAGCTCGCACAAGCATGGAGGAGACCAAATCATCATGTCCCCCCCTGCAAACAAGGAAGCACGTTTGCAGTCCTGGCACAGCCACACCAGCCACTGCCACCATCAGCAAAGTATATCAAGTCCCCATCCTGTCCTCTCACTGTATCTGTCTTTCCATAGTAGATCTGGTTAAAAGCTTCCAGCCTACCTGCTCCTCTTTCCTCCTTTCTAAAACCAGGCCAGGTTGCCTTCCGCAGACAAAGATGAATGGATGACCTGCCTCCACCTTGCAAATGCCTGACCAGTGAAGCCAAAATCTGACATTATGAAGTATTCTTGGTTTAATGGCTTATTTGAAGGAAGGCAGTAGTGGGTCCTCCCTGCTGCCATGGTGGAGTTGTTGTGCTCAGGGAGTTGAAACAGTCCTTGCACCCTCGGTGTTCACAATGTGTAGAAGTGTAAATGAACTGCAACACAATAGGTCTCAGTACACCACTCCAAGTGGAAATAAAGCAAGCAATTTAGAGAGTTTTCAGGTGCTTCATATTTTCATTTTTGGCTTTCTACACAAATAAAAAGGCTTAAACTATTATTCGGTCTCCACTCAGAGAATAATTTTGACATTCAGAAATCTGATTTTGTGATCAGAAACACATGTAGAATCGCATTTAGAAGTCAGTAAAGACTCCAAACATGATTTTATTGGGATCTTGGGTATGCCCTTCAGAGTAATTGGGATGTGGAATGTGGAAGTAGTTTTTACAGGAAAATAGGGATAAGGCCTCCTGTAGCCAGCCTTGGGCAATGGAGTGAGTGAAATATTAAGAAGAATTCACATTTGACTTGATAATAAGGTTTCTGAGCATGCTAAGTATCACGTCCCCAGCCCTGTTGTATTAAACATTTTAAGGCTTTAACATTGCACAGTAGAAATATACCTTCCCTTCCCTCCAGATGCCTATATTCATTTGACTTTTCTAGCTGTTAACTTGAAACTTTCCATGAACACGAAAATCTACATTTTCAGCAGTGCTGTCATATTATTTTACCCCTTCGTTCTTCCTTAATACTCATTTTGGGTACTAAAATGAAATTCTTCAAATGGGACAGCTTCACTGTTTAGCCTCTGCTGAAGCACTGTTTTCCACAGCCCAGCTTCAAAGGAAAACGATGGGAAAATGGCATCCATTTGGTCCTGAAGGTCTAAGCCTTCCCAGCGAGCATGGAGGAGATTTAGGGAATAAGGAACAGCCAGAGGAAACCTCATAAATCACATCCCATCTTTCTGCTTTTTAAAGCATGGGTTTAACTGGGAGTACGTTGCTAAAATTGCTTTGGGGATGCAAGAGCGTGCACCTCCTTCTGACAATGGAGCCCCATGCAGCAGCTCAGGTGTGGACTGAGGGATAGTGACTGGGCAAGGGCAACTTGGTGTATGGGGCACAAGTATGCATATCTGCTAGTAAAGAGCCCCTCTGTATTCATAAAAGAAGCCAGAAGCTTGACTAAGAGCCATGCTGTTTGTTTATCTGCAGTCTTCGGTTATTACCATACTCCCTAGTGCAGCTTTGGCCTATGCTACACCGCTTCAGTGAGAAAGCATCTTTCTGTACAAATATGAGCCATTCCACATGGGCTGACCTCAGAAGTAGAACTAAGTCCCCAAGCCATGCTATTTGTTTCTGTAGTTTTACTACAGAGTCAGTCCCAGATTCATTCCAATCACAGACTGGTGGGATCCCAAAAACTTCACTGTCACCTCCAGCCTGTGAATATTTCTGGAACTCACTTTATCTGTCCAAGGAGCTGAGAAAGGAAACACTCAGAAACTGAAATCAAGGATCCCTCTCTCCTCCTAATTCTGTATTTTGTGCAGACAACCTGGCTAAAGTTTCTCTCTGAATGTTACATATGGCTTAACACAAACTGAACTCTACACTCAACTGTCCGTCCATAACTCTAGGTGGCTCTCTTTTGTGCAGGCTGAAGTGCTCATGGTCTGGAACCAATTTTTGTGGGGGAAAAGGTACTTTAGAGCATTAACCCTGCACCCCTCTCCCAAATTTGTAATCTTAGTTACAAGAAGAGCCCTGTTTTCTTCATTTCTGAGCCAGCCGATACTGGAAGAACTCCACCAGGGTTTTCATGGAGGAAGAATTGTCATTAGATGGGATTGGAGAGTCTGCCACACAGTAGACAGTACTACAGACATGACCTTATTAACATTTTTAAAACCATAAACCTGCTAGGTCTCAGTGAAAGGAAGGAGGAATTGCCTTCCACTGTGATGGTAAATGTTTCATAAAATGGGTTAGGGAAGGCAAAGCCCGTCTACAGTGGATCTGGTGAGGGATGTAACAGGCAGAAAGAAGGAAGATTAAGGAAAAGGTGGACCCACTGCTGAAGGAAACCACTCTCCAGGAATCTCAGATTCATGAAGCCAGTGGGGAAGTATGGAGCAAAGAAGACTTCACCCTTGGAGAAGGACAAGGACAAGTTAAGGAACACTTAAAAAACTGAACATACACAGGTCTGTGAAGTCTGATGGGATGCATCTGTGACTAGTGAGAGAGCTGGCTGATGACTTTGTAAGGCCACTCGATTACCTTTGAAAGGCCATAGCATACAGAGGCAGTTCCTGAAGAGAGGAAGAAAGCAAATGTTACTGCTATATTGAAGAAGGGCAAGTAGGATCCGGGGAATCACCAGCTAGTCAGCCTCACCTCAGTCACTGTGATGGAACAACTAATCCTGGAAACCATGTCCCAACATACGAAAGACAAGAAGGTGATTTGGAGTCATTAACATAGATTTACAAAGGGGAGATCCTGATTAACTGAGCAACAGCTTTTTTTGATGAGATGACTGGCTCAGTGGACAAGAGGAAAGCAATAGCTGTTGCTTGTCAGCACTGGTGCCCATAACATCCTTATAGACAAACAGATTAACTATGAGCTAGATAGGAAGACGTGATCGAAAACTGAACCGTTGGGCTCAAAGGGTTGTGGTTAGCAACATGAAGTTCAGGTGGAAGCCAGTCACTAGTGGTGTATCCCAGAATGGATACTGGGTCCTACACTGTTAAATTTTTTCATTGAAGACCTGGCTGATGGGGCAGAGTGCACCAACTTTCAGATGATACAAAACTGAGTGGCAAACAAACCAGAGGATTGTGTTAACATCCAGATGGATCTGAACAGGCTGAACAATTGGGTTAATGGGAATCTCAACAAGTTTTAGAAGGGGAAATGCGAATTCCTGCAGTGCACCCAGGACACACTGGAGGTTGATCCACTAGAAAGCAGCTTTGCAGAAAAGGCCCTGAGAGTCTGGGTAGACACCACATTAACAATGAGCCAGGAGTGCACCCTTGTGACAAAAAAAGGTCAACTAAATGGGCCAAAAAAAGACCCCAAAAAAGCCTCCTGGATGGCATTAGGAAGAGTGTTGCCAGCAGGTTGAGGGAGTAGATCTTTCCTCTTTGCTCAGCAGTGGTGAAACACATCTGGTGGCTGTGCCCATCTCTTCACAAGAGAGATATGGACATACCAGGAGCATGTCTATGAAGATGTTCAAGGAACTGCCTTATTTGTCACACAAGAGACTGAGAAAGCTGGGACTGTTTGCCTCAGAGAAGGCTCAGGGGCAATCTCATCAAACTGTATAAATACACATTAGGAGTGAGTAAAGAAAATGCTGCCAGGCCCATCTCAGTGGTACCCAGAGACAGGACACAAGACAATGGGTACAAACTGAGATAAAGGAAATTCCATTTAAACATAAGAAGAATTTACGTACTGTGAGGGTGGCAGAACACTGGGAGAGATTGCCCAGAGAGTTTATGGAGTCTCCATCCTTGGAGATGTTAAAAATCATCAAGGTGGCCACAGCCCTGAGCAACCTGCTCTAGCTGACCCTACTCTGAGCACAGGGTTGTTGGACTAGGTAGTCTCCAGAGGTTCCATTCAACCTCAGCTATTTTGTGATTCCCTGAAATGTTGTGATTGGGTTACAGCAATGTCTGAAGGAAGGAGAGACTGGTTACAAATCTTTGTGTTCCAGTCACCCAGATCCAACTGTGCTCTGAGACCCAAACTGCCTCCTTGTAATTGAGGAACCTCAAAGAGTTTCTGAACTACTATGGCTGGAAATGCTCAAATGAGACCCAGGCATACATCCTGCCTTATTTTCTGCAGAAAGCAGCATAGGACAGACAATACAAAGAGGAACTCTGTCTTGATCAAGTGGGTGCCCACCTGGAGAGATGAGATGACCACATTCTTGGGGATATCACAGCAGAGTACAGGTGCACCTACAGAGTCCTATTAGATCCCCACAGCTCTGAAAATCTCTTCTGGAATGCTACAACCATCTGTGTGCCATTCAGCATAGCAATGTTAGACTTGGGGTGAGAAGTGAGAATCAGACTGAGACTTGTACAGTTTCCATTCTTGGAGGCTTTCAGTTGCCTCAGACTGGACAAAGAAATCTGGCCTGACCTCAGAGTTGACCCTGCTTTGAGCAAGAAGTTGGTCTAGAGACCTCTTGAAGTCCTAAGCTCTGTAGTCCTATGAACTGGTCACTCTCACATTTCCCCAGTTTGCTGGATGAATAGCAGAGCTACCTAAATTAACGCAGAAGTGTTCCCAGCTGATCCCCTGAGAAGTCAGCAGTGCATTTAAGAACCATGACGCTGGCACTCACCACCCAGGTTTTCCTCTGGCCTTTGGGGCATGCTGGCACCGGTAGGGACATTACCCTATGAGGAGCAAGACGAAAGATCCAAACACTAAATATTTGTTTCTTTTCAGGGGCATTGTTCATATCAAGCTGCTAATTACTCCATGCATTTGTGTCTCACAAAAGGGTCCCCACCCCAAGTCTGAGAACGGTGCTACCGAGCCGAGCCGGCTCTGTCTCAAGGAATGTTTCACCAAAGTGGTTGTCTCCTGCTGGCTTGTCTGGGCCTGTGAAGTGAGTCCTGCTGACCTGCTAGTATTCACAAAGGCCTCTCTGATTGCTTTTTGTCTGGGAAAGTGACTTCCATTGTCTCAGCTTATTTATTTATTTCTTTCAAAATTGCATTTCACTTTCAGTTCTGTTCAGAAGTCAGAAAGGTAGCATTTTAGCTTTTCCCACCAAAAATCATGGGCTGCATTCCCTGGTGGAGAACAGCAGAATGCTTTGTAAAGATTTAATTAATTTTAAATGAGTTAAATTAAAGTTATTGTGTGAATCCTTCTCACCTCACAACCTGTTCTGTTCTTTTACACAAGCAAACAGCCTTATGCGTTCAGAACAAGCCTCAGTAAAAAGCTACATTGATATTATCACCATCTTTGCTGTTAGGACTTCACCAGGAACCAGAGCTTGTGTGTATTTTCCTCATTCAAAATTCCTTGTTAAACCGTCAAGAGTTTTGTGTGAACAAAATTAAGTCCCAAGGATTCTTAAGAAAGTAGTTTCATTTCCAAATGCTTGTGTGTGTGTGTAATCAGATCTTTTAAAATTGGTTTGAGATACCGGACAAAATGTTCCTCACTAATAACTAGTCTTACACAGCAGAGGTTTCTTTTGAAGTCCCAAGCTTGGATACATGATCCTATTTAATGACAGCATTTTAAATTATAGGCTGGTTAATTCTATGTGAATTCTTCTCATCTGTTTCATATTTCTTGTACACATTACTGTAAAACAAGCTGTACCCTTTTCTGTCAGTGAAACCACTGTCCTAATCTACAATTTTTCTTAGAATCTGATAATAATGGTTAACTTTACCTCAAGAGAAAAACCTACAGGCAAACATGTCACACATAGCACAGTTTGACTAAGAACAGATACATGCCACTGGTCATAAAGGGTAAACACTTAAGACATTTAACCCAGCTGAGCGGTACTAAATGGAAGGCAGTGGTCATCTGGCTTTTGAATCACCTAATTGACATGTCAGAAAATAAGCATTTTATTGACAGAAGGTGATTGCAGAGAAAAGTCATTTTTCATTTAAATAGCCAGATACTTCCCTTCCTCCTTCCCTTTGTATTCTCAGAGCAGGGAAACATTTTAAGAAAGCAAAACCACAATGCCCGGACCATTTGTTACATTATTTTTGCCCACACAGACACCTTCTGATAGTGATTTTCTTGACTGCAATCATCTACAGAGGATTCCAGCATGGAATAGTTTCCAAATTATGTTTGCTCTCAACATTTCTAAGTTTGGATGCCTCTTGAACTATGTTAGGATTCAACTATCCCTGCAGAAGCCACTCAGATCTCATGCACTGCAGTGGCAATTCTTGAGCAGAAAAATCACCTAGTCTTACCTCAGTGTAAACCAGGAGTAATTCCTCTGGTATTGCCCTTCCAGGCTCTCTTCGGTTGCTGCAAGGTGATTAGAAGAGGATGAGTTTAAAGCAGCAACTCTGATTTGTATGAAATCCCAGTCCCAAAAGCACTTTTGGGAATATTCCAGTCTGGGGCTGTGAGTTTTGGTTTGCACCACAGTTTCCTTCCTCAGCTGTCCTCAGCTGTAGCAACACTTTCCTATTGGGGTAGAAAGTAGAAGACAAAAGACACCAGAGGCTGCTCTCAGCCCTGCTAGGGTCTTCTGCAGGACCATCTGCTAATGTTTGGAACGTGTGCCAACACTGTGGTGTTACAGACTCTCCCCATGCCAAAAAACCACTTTGCTTGATCTTTATCCAGATTACCCTGAGGAAAAGCAATGATGAGTGCAAAGGGGGAAAAGCTGCCACCATGAGTTGCAGTGTTTGTCCCAAGACCCAGCTTCACACCACATGATCCTGGGCACTTAGCCCCATATCTGCTCAAACGGGAAAGACAACCCACCAGGGTCTATTAAATGGATTAATCTGGACCATGGGTCCACTGCTGAAAGGCAGATGACCCTGCTGCTTCTGCCATGATACTGCCTCTTGCATCACAGCATCTAGGGCAGCACTGTATCTTGCCATGTCATCAGGCTTTCCAGATGTGGTCCCTGGTGCTTGCCCCACCACCACAGGGTTCCTTGCAGATGGACATGCACATGGGATACCTCCAACCATGGTGGAGATTAGCATCCCTTGGAGGACAGTAGATCCAGAATGAGCCAGACAATTTTTTTTTTGTGTCTCAGGAGACTTTGGTGGCTCTCCCATGGGAGAGCACATGGATTGGAAGCTACCATGGAAGACAGGTAAAGGTGAGAAGAGGGAGTGAGGGTGATCTCAGAGAGACACATCTCACCTTTACCTGAGTAGAAGGTAGGTGGGAATGATGGGGCAGAGCAACCCTTGGCAGCCTAGGGAACAGAGACTGACTCACTGCAGTCCGTTGCAGCACCTCTTCCCCAAAATAGCACAGCTCTAGCTCTAGTTCATAAGCCCTTGTTTTGATGAGGTTGAAGGCACAGAGATTTAAGTTAATATTGCCTGGGAGAGCACTGTTCAGTGCAGTCAGCCTGGTGAGTCGCACTCAGTGGAGATAAAGCACTGCTCCCTCATACTCCGAGCCAGATTTTGCAGATCTCGACCTGCAACAAGTCTTTCCTGGGCAGTACTGTTAGGAGAGTCTGCTGATAAGGAAAGGTAAACTGTATTTTATTGTTCATGCCTAGTCACAATGGCCCAACACAATACCTCTGTTTTGGAAGAAGCAATGAGGATCAGCTAAAATGCTTTGCCGCACCATACAGCAAGCTCTTTCATTCGCGTGCTGCCCAGATTGGGTTTGTGGCATTCACAACCTTTCTTATCCTTGAAGCTGCTAAGAGATCAACATTTTTTTATTCTACTTTTACACACAAGGAGAAGAAAATAATTGAATTCTACTCATGCTTATAAAGCCCTATGTCATCCTTCAAATCTATAGGAAAAGATTCCTATAGATGAAATGTGAAATGTTTGCATGTCTGTTATTGGACCACTGGTCCCACATGCTTTCTTAGTTAGAAAGATGAAGAGGAAATAGAGCTATCGTCATTCTCCCTGCTCCTTGCAAGGCCTGTTTTATAATGCGCTGACTCATAAAGGCACTTAAATATGGGCTCAGTGGGAATCAAGTGAGACAGTAGCCAGGCTGGCTTCAACACTGCAACTTATTTTTAGGATTAGGGTATTGAGCATGAGTTTTATTTTCAGAAGAAACATCCAATAATAGAAATGACTGTCATTTTTCTACTCCCTTCAAATTTGTCTAGTAAAAGCAGAACTGTGATGAGTAGCTGAGCCAATTTCTATTTTAAGGAGCACTTAAGGAGGTTTTTCAACTAGACAAAATACGAGGTTCAAGTCAGTGACAAAGGGGTATGGACAGAGAAGTACACAATCATTCAGAAGGTAAAATGTTACCAAAATAATTAGAGGAATCATTACTAATATTCATTATGAATATAACACAGTTCTACTAAGTGATTTACACATCAAATATCTAGATGATCACCCTGCCCTGGAGAGCTTTGACTCTACATTCTCTCAAGGTTTCCTCTGGAAACAATATATTTTCTGAACTGGACGGGGAGTTAGACCATTCATTCCTCTTCCACCTAACCATAATTCTTCTACAAAATATGTTATGGCCACTCTTAAGGAGAAACTTAAACAACAGGTATGCTAGACTGTCACCATAGCTATCTGTGTCCTGGAACAGGATCCCTCCTCAGGACACTTCCTTGCAAAAAGAGAACTGAACAAGCCCGGGGGACTATAACAAGAGCTCTCAGAACAAAGATAAGTTGATTATGTGTTCCAGATTTGAAACCCCCCAATGACATCACGCCCCCACTTCCCAAGATCATTTGGTGTAACATCTGTGTGTAATGCTAGTGCGGTCTTGATAGTCACTGGAGCAAAATCTCAAGTAACATCTGTGGCCTCATTAAGAACCAAGCCTGTTTGCCTTCCTTTAAAAACTACTTTTGGCTTGTGTCACCCGCTGATTTGTGACTTGTGTCTGTACTTGCTCCATTTCCAGTATTTTCAGCAAGTTGAAAAGTGTTCACCATCCATCTCTGTAGATTCCTGCCCCGTCTATGATCTCCTCTGACCTGAGAAAAACTAGAAAGAAATGTTTACTGACCCAAATTCAAAAGTGTGTGATTTCTGCAGTTGTTCTAGAATATCCCTGCTTGCATTTCAGTCCAGTATGTTGTAGGGAAAAACAGCTTGGGCAGTGTTTTCCTGGAACTAATTAGACCAAATTTTCACAGGCATCTGGGGATCTAATTCCCATTGATTTCCTAAGATGTCTAAAGCCCTTTGTGAATGCAGGTCTCTCAATCTAAGGATGAACATCTATTCTCATATTACTAGTCTTGGGAGAGATGTCCAACAGGAACCTTAGGTTTTGCTCACTTATGAACTGGCAAGTGTCAAGGCATCTCATTTGGTTTGACTCATTACTTTCAAATAAATCACACTTTTCTCTAGAAACCAGCTCCGTTAAAAGAATTCTTGTGTCCAAACACACCAACAGCTCATCCTCACCTTGCCTCCTATAAAATATTTCCACTGCATTTTCAGGAGACGTAGCTAGAAGATTATGGGTCTGTGTAATAGACTATCCACTCTCTTTCCACCTTTGCCTTCCCCACCACAGGCAACACACATCTCTATCTCTGTCCCCTATGTTATGTCCTGCACACCAGACAAACACAGAATATGAAAACCCAAGCTCATTATTCATTTTACGGTAATTAATTTTCTCCCTTTCTTTCCCTTTTCCATCTGAGGACTATTGGAGTTCACAGCGTGGCTCATGTTTGGGGTACTGGGATAGAAATAAATGCTGATTGGGGACCTCAAGGGTACCCAGCACCTGCCCTCTTGGTCTCAGCAGAACAAAAGAAATCTTATGCAGGATTCTGAAATGCTAGGATTAGATTTAACTTCTCAAAACATGAATTCAGTGTACAACTAGGAAGAAGTTTGTGTCTGATACTATATATGGCATAGCATGTTAGTACATTTGAGTATGTCATATAGACGCAGGTTTGGGCACAGATTCTTTATTTGAAGTATTATCACATAGGGAGAGGAAAATAACTTTTATCAGAACAATTGATAAATGTAAAAATAGGCATGTTTCACCTACCCTTATGTTCAGGCACTTTTGTTATCAGTTAACCACTGCTTCTGGCAGTTTATTTGAATCTCTCAGAGTATTTAAAACTACACCTCACACACCACTGACTGTACGGGGGCATGGGCAGCACTGCCCCAAACTCTCTGGAAGGCGGGCAGATAGGGACATTAGACTCCCTGAAAATGGGATACAGGACTCAGGTGAGAGATGCAGCAGCAGTGGAGATGAGTCCTCCCCATATTTCTGGTGCCAGCCAGAGAGACACCAAGGCAGAGCATGGGGAAGGGAGGAGATACCTGTATTGCAGCAGGCAGTCAAGCAAAAACTCTACATCTCTTTTTCCCTTTCCACTCTACTCCAAGGAAATCTGAGCCTATATCACAGGCTTGGCTTGAAACCTGGGCCTTAGTTTCAGTCTGTTAATACATAACACAGACCTCTTGATACCTCACTGAAAACAAACAAGGTGATCATTTAGACATGTTAGAAATTACTGTTGGTGCAAGCAGGGAAAGCCTTTTAAAAACTATACATTTTGTGTCATACATCCATATACGTAGCTCACTGTCCAGTGCTCCTGAAGTTAATCATCCTTGAAAAGAAAGGAAGCTTTGCAAATTACCGTTGTGCTCACAATATAAGTAAAAAATGGGTTATGCTCTTAAACAGATAGGATATCTCCACTGTAACTGATCATATGAAATCTGGCATCCAAGTGCAAACATGATGGAACTATATTGATAGATATAGTTTTTTTGGCGAAAACAATCCACTAGAGATAGAACATAGCATCAGAGGTAAATTCAAATTATTTTGAAATAAGCTATTTCAAATCCCATTGTGAGGACCAACTCCAGAAACACTGCATTATTGCTATTCCAACCTGCGTAATTGCAATGAGCATTGTCAGTATATCAACAGAATACTTCTTCCTGTTTTCTTGTAGCTCAGTACTAGTTCAGAGAGTCTGAATAACATTTTTTGGAGGCATTGGTAAAGATGGAAGGGGAAGACTTGTTCCGGGCATGGAGCTTGCACTGAGTCCCCGAACAAGTAACACAGCAGTGGGTATTTGCATCGCAGGCAGCTGGCAGCTGACCCCAACTCCCTGCAGCTAGGACCTCTGAGAATGGGTCACTTTGGGTTCTATTTTTTTAAAAAAAAACCCAACACATTATTTTAACTTTCAACATGCCTGCCCTAAACAGACTGTGTTGGGCTTTATAATCAGGTTTGTTAGCTGGATGGGAAAAGCACAGATTGGGGCAGGGGGCAGGGCTTAACAAGAAGCCAAATTAAGCAAAACAAGTAGGACCTTCATAATTTCTGGGAAAAATCCCATTAGACAGTTTTGCCCACTTTTTGTGGGGCTAGTGCAGAATTCTCACTCCATGTAATGAGTTAGGAACTATACTATTTTGGTGAGTGTGCTGGCACCAAGCTGCAGAATCAGCTAGTTTTTCATTTTGAAGTGACTACTGACTAATTTTTAAAAATGTCCACTTGGAGCATGTAATAAGCACGTAGAAAGGAGTTCTTCTTTCCAGACCCATGGAAATGTTTACTCTCCTTCTTCTGCCTCAAATAAAAATTATGGAGCTACTTCCTGGCTGGTGAAGTTCAGTGTGACTATTTTGAATTTATTGGCGTTTTTCCACCTTCTGCCAGCTGAGCAGGCACCCTCAGCTTTTCAGTGAAGTCACCAGTGAAAGAAGAAGAAAGAACGTGGTTCTCAGCTATCAGCTCTAAATATTTCTGCAGTGGTCCCATTAAAGTGCAAGCTGCCTTAAAGAGATGAAAAACAGACCGTTACTTATGGCCTCAGCCTGCAAATAGGTGTAACCACAAGAGTCCACAAAGGAAAACTAAATTCTGAAATCTGTGCCTGATAATGTAATTAATAAATGAATGCATCTACAATATATGGTTGGTCAAATTATAGCTCCTGGAAAAGAGATATCAGAATTATAAAATTCCTTTCAAACTTCCAGTAACTGCATATTCATATATATACATGGATCTACTTGTGTAGAGTTTAGATAAATAAATACCTAGCATTTACAGCAATTAAATCTCAAGAAGTTTAGACCTATACATTCCCAGGGAATAACAGAGTCCCTATTAAAATAATATATATCCTCAACTGTGGGATAGATGGTAACTAAAATTCTATGGCTATGCAATATACAGAGATGTAGACACATGGATGAGTGTGTTTATCACATATCATCTTCTTAAGACATTTCATATATTGTATAAAGTTATACACTAATTATGCATGAAAGTAATGTAATGGTGGAAAGCAAATGCATTAAACATTAAGAAAAGCTAGAACTAGGGATGCCATTAAAAAAAAAAAATAAAAAATTGTCCAGCACAAAAATTTCAGTATTTCAATTATTCATCCCAGTTTGGAACAAAAAGGAAAGAAAAGAAAATTCCTGTCACTGGACATCCTTGCAGTCTGGGAATTCTGTTTTTTCATCTTCACCATCATCATCCTTCCTGTCTCCTCAGTCTGGGTCTGCTCCAGCCCCTGCTTCCCAACCATCCACCAAAATGAATTCTGTTCAGCTTCTCTTTCCTATTCTCTATTGCTTCATGTTCCTGGCTGCCAGTTTTGCACTCTCTCCAGCACCCACTGGGGCATTAACCAACAGGCACCAGGAGCACAAGAGAGATGCTCTGAGCTCTCCATGACATGCCTGGGGTAATAGCCAACACCAGGACCTGAAGAAGCAGGTTCTTTCAGGAAGAACCCTACTCAGTTCCTAACTGCTTGAGCTGAGTTGGGCTCAGGGCAGGCAGAATATTTGGTATAAGTGCAAACCCCACTGAAATGTGTCAAATTGAATTTTTTCAGGAGCTCAGGCTTCATCAAATTTGACTATCTTTTCAAGGGAACAGGAAAAGGCATATGATGAGTCCTTAAGTAATTTTCAGACATGAAGGCCAAACACAACGGTGCTAGAATTCTTCCAGGAGAGGATTATAAGCCTTCTTTTAGCTTTAACATGAGCAAAGACTGCTCTTTTCTTTTCTTACTCTCTTATTGATAGAAAAGTCCAGATCACTTAATTTGAATATTTTCCTAGCTATTTCAGTGTGGCATAGGAATTTCAGCCCAAACTTTTAGTTCAGTTAAATTATAAGTGTGTGGAAGGCAAAATTTTATGGGAAACCTTTAAGTGGAAATCACATTTACCAACTCTTCCTAGAAAAAACTGTAAAATATCCCCTACTACTACCTGATGGAAAGAGTCTGAGGAACAATTTAAGAAGAAATTTGTGATCAACTGTATGCTATTCTGATAATGCCTCAAGATCATAGGAAAGACCCTAGTTTCTGCATGAAGCAAGCATCTTGCCATGCTTGTGAGAGTTCTCTTGAGCAACTCCTTGTGCTATTTCTGTTAGTCCTTGGCCAAGATCTGGCATACCAGTTTGTCCTTCCCACCTGGCTTGGGGGCTCAGCAGTTCCCATCCAGCAGCACAACCCCATGCTCAGTGTACTCCACCTGGTTTGTACCTCTTCATGCCACCCACCTAGCTCACCTCCCCTTTCTTGAAAGGGGAAGAGTTACTGTGAATTAGAAGGCAAAATAAGCTGAGGATGAAAAAGATCCTCTTCTTCGTCTCACAGCATCTCAGTGCAGCAATGGCAAATGTGGAGAGACAGGGTCTCCTCTCATCAAGGCTGAAAATATTATGGGGCTTCTAGAGCATGCTGTGGGTGTAAAGAGATCAAACCTTGCCCTTTGGGCATGACCAGACTATGTGCATCTAGGTATGGTGGTGAACGTTGGTCAAAAAGAAAACAGAAGAAAGAAGTATTTGAATTTTCCAGTTTAGTGGAACTTACCACAGTGCTCTCTGACTTTGTGCTTTAGGTATTCTAGCAAGCCCAAGGAGGTGCCCATCGGAAGGTGACATTTATTAGGGTGACCACAACACCAGGAGGAATCAGAAAGGTCTTTAGGAAAGAACTTGGTTTGGATATTCAGCCGATGGTCTTTGCCATAGCGAGGCGCACTGAAGTCAATGGGACAGTATCAGATCTACTGCAGCAAGGAGAGGAGATCTTGCCTCAGGCGTTATAGGCTAATAGTGGTGATGGGGTCAGCTCCCATTTTACATTGTAAAAAACAGGCTCAAGAGAAGAGGAGTCATTACACTCCCTGGGTTTGACAAGGAAACTCAGCCTCCAGCAGCAGCAAAGTTAGAGAGGCATGATGGGCAAATAGCAGGGACTGGTGATGGTGCAGGACCCACATCATTGGAGACCCCAGCCTGAACAGTGCAGTAGAGAAAGGCAAGGTGGGCTGGACTAGAAACAAGAACTGAAACCTGCAGGATTAAACTACTGGCTTCTGCAGGAAGCAGGGAAAAGGATGACTGTAGTTACAGTGTGATAGTCTCATAACAGTCTTCCACTTTCTCAAATAACACAGAGTGTACTCCGTCAAGCAGGAGCCACTGAGCACCTGCTTACCCCGCACCCTGCATCGGGAGGCTTGGCTGAACGTAAACAGGCAGGTGAAGAGGTTGAGATGATGAAAGACAATAGACCATTACCAGGGACTTAATGGTGTTGTAAAGGAGATAAATGTCTTTGAAGTAGCACCCTTAAAACATGTGACCTTTGGGCTGACCTCCCCTTTCAGATTATGGTATGCAGATTGCTTTATACTGGCCAGTGCAAACAAAGCAGGCAGAGTCAGCATCTCAGCCCCTGTGCTTGGAAAGTACTTGGACGTCATATCCATCTAGATAGCATGTTGTTTACTTTAGCTTACCAAAAGTAAAACTCTGCCACAATTACTGCCTTTCAAGACACATCTCCCACACTCCAAATACAGCAGGTTTATTATTTCCACCTGAATTCTGTTAGTAAGACCAATTCCTGAAGACCAAGAGCCAAACCCAATTCATCCCTCCTGTAAGCATGGGCTTTCTCTGTGGTAGAAAAGCACTGTTACAATCATATTTTCCTCAAGCGGAATTGTCTGGAGGAGATATGTGCTGTCCAGTATTTTTTTCACCAGCAAGGGATATAGCTGAGATGAACCTGAAGGGATCACCACTGGAGACTGTAGAGATGCTGGAAGCAGAGTGTGCAAGGCTGTGATTGAGGTTCTGAGAAGTTAAGCAGAGCTTACCCATTTCTCTTTTTCCATCTGGGAGCACGCCAGAGTGAATTAGCACTTTTTTTCTATTTACCATCACAGTACTGATTTATGCTATTTAGATGGAAAGCTCTTCTAGTCACCAGCAGTCTTTCTGTTCTTTGTTTGCATGATGCCTGGTATAATGGTGCCTCAACCCATGATTGGAGCCAAACACATAATAAATAAGGGTAAGAAGAAAGCTGCAAACATTATCTGAAAGGTTGCATGCACACACTCTTTGCTCCTTTATACTGCTTTGAGAAAAACCAGAGTTTTTCTGAATCCAGATGCAGGGATCTATCTCAGGTCTTCAGAGGTGAAGATGGGCACTGCTGAGCAAGGAAAGGAGAAAAGATGCTGGCAAGCGAGGACCCCACTCTTTAATGAATCAGCACTAAAGAAAAAGTTCTGAAGGTCCAAGCCAGCCTAGAGCTGTCTGCCAAGGTAGCAGCAGGGCAGGCATCATTTCTTGTGAGCATTAGAAAAATGGTAAGGAGAACAGGGCTTGCAGCCCCAGAGCACCAAAATATGATCTGCTGCTGTGCCTCTTGCCCTGGTTGTTGTCATGTGTCCCACAGGCAGCTCCTGGCTCCTCCAACCCCACTCCTGGAGCTATGCAATGAGGCACGAACTCCTGCACCTATTTGCAGCCACATGAATGCAAAACTCGAGAATGTGCCTTGTAAGTGCTGCCCAAGCCAGGGAGCTTCCTGAAATACTACTCTGCATTGCTGTCCCACCTTCATCACTGGGGCTGAGGACGTGTTGCAGCCCGCTCAGTCCAGCTGGCCTGGGGTCATGCAGGGCCCTGGGGCAGGGCAGCACCACAGAGGAGGCTGGGGGTGTCTCTGTGTCTTTTATTCATCCCTGACTTTGTGGTGAACCAGCAAGCTGCAGAAAAGCCTCAGCAACAGGGCAATGCTGATTATCCCATTGAGAAAAGCTCCTGTGTTTCCAGTTGTGTGAAGTAAAGGGAAGGGGCATGGGTAGGACACACACCAGGGTCCAACATCAAAAGCTTTTGAAGAGAGTACAAAAGTAACTGGTTAATTACAAATGGACTTAGATGTTAAACTGGACCTTGATCTAAGAAAAGGAAATCTATCCTCTCTCTAAGAAAACAGTGAAGGTGCTGCATGTATTTATATGTCCCAAGGACTCAGTTCATAATTATTATGTGATTGGTATGGGACTTTTCTAAGCTAGATTTTGTTTTCCCAAGCTTTGCCATTTAAATGTGTTCAAGCTGCCTCAGAGGTTAGGGGAGTGTTTGGAAGGTGGCACCATGTCTGCTTCCACATATTTATGCTGTTCCCTAAGCTGTTGGTTTGGGATACTGAGTTAGACAGATCTTTGCCTTAGTGAGGTTGGCTGCTGTGGGTACTTACAATGCATCCTAAGTCTGAATGACATGGATTTCAAATGGTTTGGGGTGAGAATTTGGTTTGGTTTTGGTTAGCTTCAAACTTCAGTGTGTGGCAAAGCCAGTGGTATTTGCCTATAATACAAACTCCACCATCAGACAGAGTCTGTTGCTACTTTTAACTTTCCATAGTGCCAGAAAGCTTGCTCTGTCTGTGCCATAGCTGGAATCAGAGCGGGGGGTGAGGATGGGGATGGGCAAGGGACAGACAGGCATCCTTCAAAAAGGGCACCTGGGCTGGCAGATTTGCTCCTCCAGAACCCAAACAGAGCCTGGCACCAGCATGTTTTTGACTCTGCCACAAGCATTTGCTTTCCACAGCGCTTTCTTAATTTGGCTAGATGGTATTTATCCCCTCCTTGAGAGAAACGGCTGAGACTCCAGGCAGTTTGATTTATGCCAGTTGTTCAATTTGTGACAACTGCTGTCAACAGTTGTTCATTTTAATTACTGTTCTTGGGCCCAGATGTCTCAAAGATGAGCTCAGTGCCACATAAATACAATAAATACAGATAATATTAGCAACTCAGCTTCCTTTCTAGGGGAGGAGTATGGAGCGACAAACTGCCCTTTCTTCCCAGCATATCTTCCCTGCCCATCCATCTTCAGCACAGCACCACTGGGAGAGGTGAAAAGGGGAGGTGGGTTAGCTTTTCCTTCCTCCTCTCTGGTGCACTGCTCACCACCCCTGCTTCCACACTAAAATCTTGACTTGTTGATAGTGTAGGTACTTAACAGTTTGCCCAGACCACCGCAGAGCAAGCCCACTGGCCTCTATGGCAGAGATGTACCTGGTCCTCCAGGCTTTTGGTACAAATAGGAGATGAGGCAGAGATGGCAAAGCCCTCTGCCCACCTCTGTTATTCCCAATATCACTAGGGATCATTGCACCAAAACGGAAACTATAACCCTAAAAACTTCTTAGCAGAACCACCTTCTCAAGGCCCTTATTCACTAACTGAATATACAACTCACTATATGGAGATGTTATTTCACAACAGCTTCAGTGCCTCCCCTGACCCCAGCTGGAGCAATATCACATGGGTTCAGAGAAGTGGCCTTAAGGTGATTATTAGTCCCAGGTCATGCCTCCCTCTGTCTGGATGGGGACTTTGGCAAAACTCAGGAAGAATGAATACAACCCTACATCCCACCCCAGCTATACCATTCCTCCAGGGTAGCGGTTGCTATTCATGAAAATTTGCATAAAAACTTATCAAAAACCAAAACTGGAATTCCAGTGTCTGGACATAATTAATAAGCAATATGGTAATTTAATGTCTTTATTCTGTTTAGCAGCTCAAAGTAGGAATCCTATTGAGAGCTTTAAGCCATGAAGCCATTAAAACCTCAGCAAATTATGAATAAATCCTTTTACCTTGGGAAATGTGTCGTGTGTTAAAGGAGGGTCCTGTTTGCTCCTTAGTGCTTTTTTAGTTTTCTGCCATTGACACACACTAATGAATTTTCCAGTGTAGTTGCAGAAAGCACTTCAGACAGCTCCTGAGGGCTCTTCCCTCCTGTCTCCCTTGTACAGGCTGTCCTCAGCCTGGCAGGAGGGGCTTTTCCCACACTAGGCTGCCAACGGGATGTGGGTCAGGCCCAGGCAGACACAGCCAGCCTCTCAGGCAGCCTTTCATACAGGCGAAAGCTGCCACGTGGCTGTTTGCATGCAGCAGGGTACAGATGGAACCACGAAGAAGTCTGTGAACATCTCAGGAAGTCTGGTTGAGTTGGGAGCCTGAGGCTGAAAGATGTTGAGGTGCTGGTGCAAGTCCAGAGAAGGGCAACAAAGCTGGTGAGGGGTCTGGAGAACAGGTCTTATGAGGAATGACTGAAGCAACTGACGTTGTTCAGGCTGCAGAAAAGGCGGTTGAGGGGAGATCTTATCATTCTCCACAACCACCTGAAAGGAGGTTGTAGAGAGGTGTGGGTGGTCTGTTGTCCCTAGTAACAAGTGAAAGGACAGGAGAAAATGGCCTCCAGTTGTACCAGGGGAGTTTTAGATTGGATATTAGGAAAAATTTCTACACTAAAAAGATTATCAAGCAGGTTGAGTCACCATCCCTGGAGGCATTTAAAAGACATGTAGACATGGTGCTTAGAGATACAATTTAGTGGTGTTTTTGTCAGTGTTGGACAGTCATGGTTGGACTCAATGACCTGAAAGATCCCTTCCAACCTAGACAGTTCTATGACTCTATGATTCTGTGACTCTGGGTGCTTTTACACAGAGTTGGTGACACTTCCCATTGTAGGTGGTTTGTGCTTGGCTCAGCTCGGAGAGGGCATGCCATTCCCCGAGGACAATAACCCTCATGCCCCTTCCCCAAGCCCTCCAGTGAACAGCAGCCTCACGCACCATTGGTGTGCATGTTCAGTGGATAAAACCTGGAATGTGACACCCTGGGGTCTGGGGCCAACTGGAGGCGGGGGGACAGAGAAAGGAGTGCGTTACGATGCTTGTAGTTGCGCTGGACACATTCGGTTATATTTAAGTGCTGGATGTCTGCTGGCTGAGGAGGCTGAGGCAAGACTGGACTTGATTAGACGTAATGACAAAAATGGACCAACTGTTGCTGAGAAAGCCTCTGCAGCAAAGTACTAGCTCTTTGTTATTGAGATATTACTGTCTGAGGCTTCACTGCTTTCAACTCCCCATCGTTATCTTTGCAGACTACCACTGCACTTTAAATAGGTTCCCAAGTTCAGCTTCTTGCCCTCAGCCATAAATTTAATGTACTAAATATTTTCATCTGCTGTAGAACGCACCATGCTGTGGAACTTGTTGCTGTATAGAAAATAAATACCACTTGAAAACAGGACAAACTTTTGAACTTTTTTTTTTTAAAAGTATAACCCTTTTCACCATAAAAGTGTCAAAAATCAATGGGTTTGTTTTCCAATGTCTGAGTTAATGTATATATTTTTTATATTTTTGATTATACAATGAGTGCTGACTGTAACCTTACATATCTAAAGCTAATGGATAAAAAATCTAACACATTCTTAAATCAATATTCAAATATAGTTTAAATTTAGATATTTTTCATTAAGTGATACAATAAATGTAATGATTTTTAGACTTCATTTAATATAATATTTTTGTATATGATTACATTTATCTGCTTGTGTTCATACCCAAACAACGAATTATTTTCTTTTCTGTTGTGATTAAATACATTTATATTATCTTCAATATGCTGTAGTTATTTGCTGAAAGGTACTAGAAAAAAGGTGGATTTCCATGCAAAATTTTATACAGAACTAAATAACCCTATGTAATACAAATCACTATAATGTATAATTTAGTTCTTTGATCAGATTAATTGAGCTTTTACTTAACTTAGAGTGACCCTGAGAGTCTTGCCTTTACTGACAACTGTAGTAGCTCTTAATCTTTATGCATCAGCTAAAAACCTGCTGAGGACTCTGTACCTCTGTAGCTGAACTTCCTTAGATTTATGGAAGCAGAGGTAGAACAGGCAAGAAGGAACATGCCTGTACCTAATGGCTAGGGAACTTAACTGAGGGATTTTACATGAAACAGTAACTGGATAAAAAACAGTGATAGAAACATAGAATCACAGAATAATTTAGCTTTGAAGATACCTCTGGAGGTCATTTAGTCCAACCCCTGCTCAAAGCAGGGCGAACTTCAAAGTGAAATCCAACCTCAAGTTAGATCAAGTAGTGCAGGGTCATAACCAGCTGAGGTATGAGCATCTCCATTGATGGAGAGTGCTCAGTCGAGTGCCCTACAAAAGTCATGCTTTTTGCTCAGTTTTCCACCAGCCTGTGATTCCCAGCTGTGCAACGAAGCAGTTTCTACAGGGACCTACAGGCCAGAGAGAGATGAGGGTATTTGCCTGAACTGTGGGAATGTGGTTTAAAATCCCCTCAGGCAGAGGAAGCCTCAAACCCTTCCTTGAATGGTGGTCCATCTGCTGTGGCCAGAAACGCCGCCGACCACAGGCTTTCTTGTATTATTGATTCAAGTCCTGTGTCTGTTGCTAAAAGCATACGGATGCCGCTTCATCCCCTTCCAGCAGCTGTACCCCCTCAGGGGATCACCCTGTCCCTGTCCCTGTGTGTGGGGGTCCTTGCAAGCCAGTGCTGCTTCTCCCCATGGGCTTTTTACACTGCTTTCCCAGCGGGTCTCTGCAGTGGGGTTTGTCTGGTGCAGGCAAGGAAAAAAGCACCCACTCAGAGGGGGCTGCTCCTTTCTATTTCTGAGGAAAAAAGGTGACCCTCTTCTTCCTCCCCTCCTGCCTCCCCTCCCTTTTTTAACCACCCAACCAGGCTCAACCAGCAGGGATGCTTTGGGACAAAACAGCTTGATAAAGCTTGATAGGTTTGGGGACTGACTCCCCTGCTCACAGTGCCCATTGGAGAGAGTGGTACCGTCCAAGCAGGGTCCTACCATGGTTCTGGGGCAGTTCTGGGAGGAGACCAGTGATGTAGGCCCAGGGCGACCAGACATCTCTTTACAATGCCCCCATCACCATCTGCTCAGAGCAGGTCCCACTCCGGGGATAAAGACCAGCCAGCAGCTTCCACCCCTGCTCCAGGACCAAAGCCAGAGCAGCAAAGCCAACTCCGCAAAGCCAGCTCCTCAGCCTGGTGGACTTACACAATAGCATGGCTTTAATGAGAGGAGATAAAGCCAGAATGGTTTTGGTCCTCTCAATCATACTCCCAATATGCAACACTTACCAGGCCACCAGGGTAATCCCATTAACTTTGAGGGATCTTTTCATATTTGCATGGTACTGAGTCAGCTGTGAGCTCTGCTTCCATCATGGCTTTATAGAGTTTGGCTTTAAGCATCTGGCGGGCCCAAATTGCCCCCATTGCCCTTGTGCTAAGGCTAAAACAGCCGTGTGGCAGCTGAACAGCCTCATAAGGTGGCCAAGGAGCCTCCATCTCTTTTATTATGGCTGTGAGTAGAAGGTGCTGAACTTTGGACCAGACGCATAAAAGAGATCATTACCCTTTGAAATGTTATTACACTGTAAAACATTATTTGACCGCAAGCTCTTAAAAAGGCTAGCACATTATATCACCTTTACTTTTACATGTTGCTGTGCTTAATTTACTACTTGGTTTAAAGAGCAAGTCTTTTAAAAAGAAATTAACAGAAATAACTTCCAAAAGGTCCATTAAAAGATCTATCTGTTGCAATGGCATTCTTTATATGTCCATGAATACCTTTCACTTGTCACTCAGGATTGTAGAGTCAGACTTTTGGTATGAATACTGTTCAGGAACTGATGAGATCACTACTAAAGCATTAAAAAAAAAAAAAAAAAAAGACATTGTAGAGAAAGCAGGTTCATTAAAAGACTTGCAGAATGGGCAGAAAGTAAAATATTTGTCATGTAAAAGATTGAACACATAATCCTGTGCCTTGCACAGATCCCTGATATTGGCAGTGGTGTTTGCAGGACTGACCTCTCTACAGACCCTGCAGCAGCCAAGGCTGGAGCACCAATGGAAGTCTTTTTTTCCCTTACATTTTTCCTATATTTTTCACAAGGAGCAGTAGGACTACAACTGTCCCCATAATGACTTGTACATGACCAGCTGACATGGATCTTCCCACCTTCTGCAGCAGTCTACACCCTCTATTTCTGCAAGATGTAAAAGTCAGACCCTGGCTCGGCCAACCTGACACTTTCCCCTGCAGTTTAAGTTTTGTCCTGTGGCATTTAAATAGCGCTTGAGCACAGAGGTCTGCAAAAGCACATCTGGGGCCAGGCCCATGTTCTCCTCCTGTGCACTTAGTCTCTTTGGTTATTAGCACTGCTGTGATTGTGATGGAGAGCAAGACTCCAGCAAGGGAAAGAAAAAGTAGGTAGTTTCCACAGCTGCCCCCAAGGTCAGATCTCTCTGAACCTGGCCCATATTCTTCTCATCATGCCTAAGCCCAACAGAGATGCTCAGCCCACAATCCTGCTGCTAGGAATTGATCTACCGGGTTTACTCACAAGAGAAAGCAGAGCTTTTCCAGAAAGAAACACCCTCCTGTGGAACAGAGTAGTGCCCTTCAGTTCTGCGGAATTCTAGGCTGAAGGATCAACCCTTCATGCCTGGCTGTAGGGTAATTTTGCTGTGGGGTACTTCAGAAGGTGCTTCAGTTGATCAGAGATGAGTACATGTGCTCCTTGCCTCATGGAAGGCATCATGAAAGACCCTGCTGGGTTTTAACATCCTCTTGCATGGAGATGTGGGATTCCCCATAGAGATGGAAACAGAATGAGGGTTTTTCTGTGTCTAAGTTGTTTTATTTATGCTTTTACTTCAAACTGTGGTGGCTGAAATGACATTGAGGCAGTCCCCACCCTGGAAGTCAAGGTCAGCGAGGCAGTGCTCAGCCCTGGGAGGGCTCAGCCCCAGAGTCTACACTGGACCAGGTAGGGATGAAGGGAGAGAACAAAACACCCTGGCACCCTCATTCCAAAGAGAAACTCCACCCACAGGCACGTGCAAGGGTCATGCACCCACACAAAAGTGTGCACAATAGCACCATCTGGTGACTTTGGCCATCAGATTGCATTTCCATGGCACCATATTACCCAGGGGACAACTTCCTCTCCAGCACCTGGGCTGCTCTTCTCCATACTCTTTTCAGCCATAAAATCAACGGCTTCAGTTCTGCAAAATAAAATAAAATAAAATAAAACCCAACAGTAGACACAGTAGAGTCTTTCAAACCAGTCCTGCCAAAATCCCACATCATTGCTGGTGTGACTCAATATTTTAACATTCCCATGTTTCCGTAAATTCGGTTCTACATTCCTTTTTCCAGGTATTTGTTAGGTATTTGGCACATAAGGCACTACCTCCCAAATGCTAAGATTGTTCTCACAGCCCGGTTATGGAATGAAGCATTTTTCTGGCTTTCTTGGAGGTTTGTTTCCTATTCCTTGGAGGCAGTGTGTCTCTGCACCAACGCACATTTCTACAGGTCAACGATCATGCTCTGATCATGCTCCACTGCTTCTTCCACTGCTACTAACACTATATTTCCAAAGCAAATCTCCCACTCAAGAGTAGGTTTTGTGGGAAGCCAACCACGTTGCCATGCTTCTTGGCTGGCACACATAAAAGGCTTTAAGCAAGAGATAAGAAGGCAGAAACAAAGCCCAGCATTACCATGAAGCACAGGTGCCCAAAGCATGTCCTATTTTCTCTGCCTCACCTATATTTTCCTCTTTGTATGAAAAAATAAGTAGTGATAAGAAAGCACTTTTTCAGAGAGGATTTCCAGGCTCTTGGTTCTTTTGAGGCAGCACTGAGGTAAAGCATAAACACATGAGCCCAGAAAATCTACCTTGCTCCATGCATTTCACTGTAATCAAAGAAGAGATTATATCTATAGATTCCTTTTCTCCATCAGCTCAGAGAGAGATGCTGGCTCAGGGCTTTCCCCATGACACCCACCTCTCCTCAGCTCCTTGCCTGTGCCTGTACATCACACCTCCACCATGACAAAGGCACCCCATGAGCTTCTTCCATCACACCCTGCAAGCACCTTCTGACTTGTCCCAAGACAGCTGGCATGTGGCCTAAGAGCTACTGGAGTCGCCAGCAAGACGGACCTTTCCTGGCGCAGTTCAAAGCAGGTCAGCTCCAGACTTTATGCAACCTTGTGACTTTTGGCCAGCTTTCTCTGTGTGGTTGGTCTGTGCCATAGCAACAAATTCATGGGCATCCCCACTGCTGTGTATTCGCTCTCTAATATCTTTGCAAACTCGTCTAACAAGGATGTCTAATATTACAATGTCATCATTATGGTAATGTGCTGTAGGAAATCCTGCTTTAGCAGGGGAGTTGGACTAGATGACAACTCTGAAATTCTGTGATTCCGTGAAATACATTACTGAGTACTTGCTAGGTTATTCTGAAATACCATCAGGCACAACTGAAATTTCCCTGTGTTTCCTTTGGAGATGAACAAAGCATGTTTTAAGATATGCCTTCTCTGCTGTTTTTACCATTTATTTACTTAGAGTCTGCTTCCCGGAGCAGAAGAATTTGCAAAAAAATTAACCAGCAATTGATGCCAAGCTGCAGAGTTTTCCATCAGATTATATGTGCTGGATGTGGCCAAAGAACAAGGACATTCTTCATGACCAGTTTGTTGTCTCTGTGTTTTTGGGATGCACTGATCCCCTGAAGACCTAACTTGCCACACGCACAGCGCAGAGCAGCGCCACCAATTCAGGGCTACTCTGGCATCTCTTGCTGGGAGAAATCCTCAGATGGAAATCTGTGGCTTCTTCCCACTGCTGTGATTTTGTCCTGTGCTGGACTGTCTCTGGACAAGCGGGCTACATCTGTTCTAACAAACTAAACGCAGCCCAGGCAGAGCTCCAGCACCTGCACGCAGTGGTCTGTATCGGTCATTGATAGCACAGGACTGGCTCTGCCCCACACACTGCCCCAGGCCTGGCAGCTTTTCTCTCCTCTGACTGTTCTGTGAACAAAGGTAGTATTTGGGCAGTTGAATGTGAAATGGGTTTTGAGATTATGATTATTTTAATTTTGTGAATTTTACTTCTTGAGCAGTAAGAATTTTTCTGAACTGAACTTCACTGAACTTTTCATGGGTAAGTACCCAAATGTTTCCTACTTGTATATTTTATGATTCTTCATATTTAGTGCCTCTGTAATCTAAAATGCAACACGAAATATGCATCTTTCTGGCTATAGTAGAAGCAAGCCTCCACTGCAGAAAAAATTCCCTGTGTGTCTGTTTTTCTCAACTTGTTTTTTCTGACTCGTGAAACAAGCTTCATGGTCATTGTTCATTAGTAGGTAAGGCAATTGTTTTATAGTCTGTAGTGTTCAAATGCATATATTCTTGTATAGTATTTTAAAATAAGATCACCTATTTTGCTTGTCAAACAAATGTTGATTTGCAACATTTAAATGACTCATGCAGAATCATACAGAGCACTAGTAGTGTCAAACAGCCTGGCAAATTGCACTCCAGCTATTGTTAATAAAGGCAATTAAGTGACACCTCCATTTTCATGTAACATGTTGAAAGACTGAACAAAATTAACAGAAAGATACATTTTGACTTCAGTCACACTGCAGTTCTCTACAGAGGTCCCACTCGTGATACCGGGTGTCTTGCAGTCTCTTTATACCCCTATCCTCTATGCCTATACCCTATCATTTTTTTGAGTTTGGTGATGATGTTATCTCTGTCTGACAATACTTGAGCACATGATGGGTTTAAGGGCTAAGAGCTAACACCCATAAAACCTTTGTTTTTATCCAAAAATACCAAACATGGTCCACCTAACTTTTAGGTTTTGTCTGCTCAAGGTGGAATGCAGAGCTGCCAGCAGATGCCCAGCCTGGTCTTCTGCAGGACACTTGGGAGAAATGGAACTTTAAAGAAAGATCCCAAACATTTATCACTTTCCACTGCATTTGGCCAGGGAGGAAACCTGGAGACAAAGCTGTCTCTTTATGCCTGTTCTTCTCCCCACTTCAGCATTGTGCCCAGGTGCACACCACCTTACCAGCATGCTCTTCTGCAGCAGGGACTGCTAAGTGGGTCAAGAAGGAAAATCTGTCTGTGAAATATTACCTTAAATTTGATTTAGCCCCTCTGTATTTCCTCAGTGCCTGCTTTGTTTCAAAGTCTGTGGAAGAGCCATCTTTTCTCCCAAAATGGAGCCCAAGGAGGTGCTGTTGGTGATGGTCATCAACAGGCAGATCAATTATAAGATCTCTGCCCCAAACACCTGCTGGCTTGGAGCTGGTCTCTGCCTGCAATGACTCAAACCCCAGCAGTTTCCAGAACGGAAAAAGAAGCAGCATCAGTCTCTCCTGCTGAAATCGCTCCACTTGGCAAGGAGTTATTTAAGATAATTTGGACTACAGGGAGAGAGAGAGCAGGAGTGTTCTCAACCTCTGAACTCAATCACTCACCCAGAGTGGGACACCAGGGGTCTCATTCTCGCTCTGAGGTCCATTTGAATAGTTCCTGAAATGACTATTTAACTTACAACAATTAACTGGTCATCAGAGCACCCTTGCAATCCTCATTCTCTGGCCAGACTCCCACAGTGCACAACATCAGGCATAGACAGAGCTGGCCTAAAACTGCCAGGCAGCGTAGCTGGAACAACACGCAGTTAAGGAGAGGTGCTGAGCTGTTTTAGGCTGCCAAAGTGGAGGTGCTCCTCAACATGGATACATGTAGAGTTTCAGGTGCCTCAGGGCTAGGCAGCTGTGAAACAGAGGGATCACATCACAGTTTTTGACATAGGCCACAAAGTCCTTACACAGCGTTAACAATGCTCCAAGCTTCTCAGTATCAGGATTTCAAGCCCAAGGCAGTGACTTAAGGAGGCAACGGTGCTGTTCTGACACAGCTGAACACTGTACCGGCCACCAGTGCGTGAGCCACTCTTTGGAGTCACACCAGCGCTGTTGTCTTCTTCCTGGCCTGTGTGCATAGTTTCTCAGTTTCTGCTCAATCCTTCAGCCCTAGGTCCCTCACCATTTCCATGCCCTGTTTGAAGAAGGCTGCACAGCAAGGACATCTCTGCAGGAAGCCCTAAAAAAGACCCTCTGGCCTCATCCCCTACCTCTCCCCATGGGTGGAGGACCTCTGTAAGTAGACTGCCAGTTCCATTCTTACTGCCCGAGTCCACCATGGCCACCAGGAAGTGATCTCCCACCTCTTCCAGCCCATGTTGAAGCTCAAGTCCAATGGCCTCACTAGAAGAAGAGGTAGGTGACCATATGTGTGCGTCTGGTAGCAATGGATGGACTCTCTAGCCCATAGGGCAAATTTCACTATGTGCTGTCATTATCACAGTGTTGCCAGTATGGAAATACTGCATCCAATTCTGGGCTCCCTAGTTCAAGAGAGACAGGGAACTACTGGAAAGAGTCCATCGTAGGGCAACAGAGATGATTAAGGGATTAGATCATCTCCCTTATGAGGAAGGGCTGAGAGAGCTGGGACTCTTTAGCCTAGAGAACAGAAGGCTGAGGGGAGACCTTATTAAGTACCTGAAGGGTGGGTTGAAGGAGGATGGAGCCGGATTCTTTTCGGTGGTTCCCAGTGATAGGACAAGGGGCAATGGGCACAAGCTGCAACACAGGAAGTTCCATTCAAATACAAGAAAAAAATTCTTTCCAGTGAAGGTGACAAAGCACTGGAACAGGCTGCCCAGGGAGGTTGTGAAGTTCCCTTCTCTAGAGATCTTAAAGACCTGCCTGGATGTAGTCTTGAGTAATGTGCTCTGGGCAATCCTGCTTTGTCGGGGGAGTTGGACTAGATGATTTTTAGAGGTCCCTTTCAACTCTGAAATTCTGTGATTCCATAAAATGAAGACAGAAAGTGTGCCTGCTAAGACCACCTGGTCACTAGTGCCAGAGTTGGTAACATGTCGATCTAAGGAGGCTAAATTCATGACATGATTCAAACAAGAGCTAAACATTTTATAAATCTGCTTTGTCAATATAATGGCTTCTTAAGGGTATTCGTTCCTCTGCAGAAAAGCGGATTTAAAAAATAAACAGAGCTTAAATGTGTACTGTTTGCTATATTTTGATCTATTCTGGTAGGACAATTTCAGCTGTGATAGGGGATGACAGGTTTATACAAATGGGTTCCAGTTCCCCAGGCAGGCTAGAGGCAATCCCTGTGCCCACCAGGGCTCATTTTAACCAGCTCCCTGTCCCCAGAACACTGGTGCCATCCTCCCCAACCTCCCTTCTCCCTGATGCCTCCTTCCATTCACAGTCAGCCCCTGGGTCTCTGTCCTGCTCTCAGGCAGCAAACACAAACTCAGCTGCCAAACATGAGTCAATGAAACCCCTGTTCCAGTTTCCCTCACCATCCTGCCACCTCTTTTTTTTTTATCTGCTTCACCTCCTGCAGGTGTTTAAACATGGGGTTTGTGGGGCTGCTGTGATTCTGGCTCTGAGGAAATACAGTATTTCAGTGGTTTTTTTGCTAAAGCATATTTGGTGGCATGGCTGTTTCAGAGGAAGGAGTGCAGAAGAGTCAGTATTTGGCTGTGTGCTCTCTAGTTTGCTTTGTGAGTTTGAGAGAAGGAATATCTAAAAGGAACAGCAGAAACCAGGCACAGGAAATAGAAGAAGATTACAGGACACCAGCAGAACAACTTTGAGGAATGCGGGAAGGAAATGTAGATACCAAGAAGATAGCTTTTTGGGTGCAAGGAAGATGGTTCCCCATTGTGGAATCACTGCTGAACATGTACAAGTGGTTCAACGTGAAACACACAACTCTGGAAGCATATTCACCTTCATACATTCCTTTGACACTTTTCAAGGATTTTGAAAGCCAAGAATTGCCTCCCCCCACCCTTGTGTACCAGGAGAACTGTGGCTCAGCTAAAAGCCTGGATGGGGTCTCAGCAGTGAAATCCTGTCTTGTCTTTACACTTTGCTCTTAAACAAAAGGATAAGCACAAGCTTGTTTTGTGAAAACAGCTGCCAGCTCATTTGTTCTTGCATGCAGGACTAGTAAATTGTCCTAGCCTAATTGCACCTTCTCCTTACCATGTCATATAGAACCTCTTTTCCCATCAAAGCCAGTCCAGCCAGAGTCAAAGCAGGACCAAAACAAAAAAGCTGTAGGCAGGATATTCCTGGTGGGATTTTCAGTTTATTTAAATGTACACCTCCTCTGGAGCCAAAACAGGAAGCCCTGCATAGCTCTACTCTCTTTTCTTCTTTTGTTGTTGTTGTTTGGTGGTTATTTTCTTCTTATTTTTTGTCTTGTTTTGGGGTGGAGGCAGGGTTTTTTTTCCCTTCCCTTCCCTTCCCTTCCCTTCCCTTCCCTTCCCTTCCCTTTCTTTTTTACATATCTAAGTATAGAAAAAAATTTATTCTTTAAAAAGAAGCTGAAAATTGAAGAAGGGAAATGATAGAAAGGAAAAAGTTCAAAGAAAATTCAGGATAACAATGAAGGCTAGATCTAGTGAGAAACTCTATGTATTTTATACCTGAGTTACACCTGAGTTTCACACCTGAGTTACTTTTGTAACAGTGGAGGATTATCTCAGGGAAGAGGGAAGCATGGTTTCCCCAGCAAGGAGGCAGCAGCAGTGTGGCTGGGTCAATTCCTCGGCAGCTGTGGTTGCATCGGGGACAGAGACACCTATCCTGGTGCTGGATGTCCCCAGGGCCCAGCCAGTACCCCAGCAGTGCCCCGGGGAGACCAATGAGACCAATAGTTGCCTTTCCCAGAAGCAGAAATAGCGGACCCCCTCCCAGGACGGGGGCAAAGAGGAAGGCAGAAACAGGTCACTTTTCCTTGCATTTCTGCTTCTGTAGGAGTGTCTAGTGAAAAATACTGGGATACAATAAGTGCTCACCTTTTCTGTAACTAATAGCAACAGAAAAGGTAAATTCTTGGGGTCTGCTTGTAAACCAAAATGAGTTCTTTTACATCGCACATTTTTGACAAGTCAGGAAAATGTAGCTTTTATCTTATGAACAGCCGCTGCCCCCCTCACCCCATGCACCATACATACTTTCTTTCAGAAGAACAACTCGCGGATATCTGTACAAAGATGAAGGTAAAATAGTCATTACCTACATGGCTAGGGGGCATCTGATGTAAAGTGCATTCCCTGGGTTTTGGCTTATGGTTTGTAAAGGAGTGCAGAACACTTTCATCTCCTCTTTCAGTCCATCTGTGGCTTCAGCTGACAGGACAAAATGTGTCACAACAGAGCCAGACAATAAACTATTGTACAGTGGAGCAGGAAGCAACAGGTAATGTTTAGAGGAATTAAATTATTTTTGGATCTGATACTGATAATCAGTTTAGGCAAGGGGTATCCAGTGCAAATTTATCCAACATTTTTAAAAGACTAGGAGCACTCAAGAAGTAGATAAGTTAAAGTGCAGTATAAATGAACCATTCATGAACTCCAAGACTTCCTTGCCTGCATACAAAGCACATGAGAGCAGACCTTGTTGCCTGTCATCCTGGGCTTTTTTTAATTAACAGTTGTGAGTCATTGTTGTGCAGTATGTCTGAGACTGGGGAGAAAGCTTTATACCTTTTACAAAGGAACAGGGAGCAAAATAACATAAATACAGAAAAGTACAGAATATGACTCCATCTTCAAATATCTGAATTTCAACCAAATGATAATATGAAACCTACACATGACATTCATCTATTAAAAACTGAGGCAGTGGAAATCAGGCTGATGTACAGCTCTTTAAAACAGCTGCTAGAGCAACACTTATTTAATTAATCTATGCTTTGTGTCATCCTAGATGTCTATGCAGTGGTTCCCATCCAAAGTCATGCCACTTTTTGAGTGGCCACTGCAGTGATACAAAGAAATATGGATCAGATCCCACATCACCTGTTCTCAGCAAAAAACCCCCAATCTGGTATACCAGTGGTGTCGGTCAGTGCAGCTCTCTGCTCTCATGGCATATGTTTATTTCCAAAATACATGGGTCTGCAGGTCTGCTTGGCAGGAGTCCTCCTCTGCAACGCTGTCACTGGCCAGGCAGCCAGAGGGGAAGCAGCGTTGATGCTTCCTTTCCAAGAGGGCAGGGGAGAAGAAAGAAAGCAGGCTCCCCCAGTTATCTGGTGGAAGCAATAAAGTGCTTTCTACAGCTGTCAGGACGACCCAGGGAGATCTACCAGACAGCATCAGCTTGACCCTGTTTTCTGTCCCAAAGCCAAACAGTTGACACGTCAAAACTTTGTTCCTATGCCTGCACCAGCCCAGGTCTCCACAGGGGCCAATGCTGCAAGGAGCTGAGCACTCCTGAGTAAACACCTAGAAACATTTCTGTCCTGACAGAAAAATGCATTAGAAAGTATTATTTGCAATCAACAGAGCACAAAATGAACTGTTATTTCCATCACCCCAGTTTTCACTGTCACTCTGCAGTGTTTGCATTTCGTGTATGTATATTTTCTATGGGGGATGCTTATCTGAGGTGCCCTGGCATCCACTCAAGGCAAAGTACTAACCTGGAACTATATAACCAGACATTTGCTGAGGGAGGAGCAGCTCCAGCATCTATTCCTCACATAGCTCCAAACAGCTATTGCAAATAAGGGGAATATTTGCGTGTGTGTGTTGTTTTCAGCTGGCCTGGCTCTAAGATATTATCAGTACATGTGTGTGGAGGAAGTTTGTTAGGACTGAGCTTGAGCTGTTGGGGAACCTGAGAAACGTGAGGGCAAATGAAGGAAAATTCTTAACAGATGCAGCCTGAAAACAAAGAGCATTTTTTAAAAAGAATGCAAAGAAAAAAAATAAATTACTTTCTGAGGACCTGTTGTGCCATGCCTGGAGACATCAAAGTGTAAAACAAAAAGTTTTAATCCAACTTCAAGTAAAAATTTTGACTCATACTTTGACACAGAGCTGCTACCAACATCTTCATTTTATAACATGTAAAGCACACATGCAACCACAGAGCTATTAATTTCCATGCACAGAAACTTTTTAAGGCACAACACCAGCTGCTTAAATATGTCTATAATTATTCACGCATTAACACCTACTGAATTAGCAGCATTAGCACCTACTGAATCATCTTGTAGTATTTAAATAAATTAAGGCTGGGATTCAATGGCGCTGGCCCAGGCGGCTGTTGTTGCTGGGGTTACGGATGCTGTGCTGCTTGACCTGCCAGGCCTGAAATGTGGGTGAAAGATATGTCTTTTAAAAAAAGCCTGCCCCAGACTACAGTGGTTGGCACTAGAATTTATTCCCTCTGATTCCTTATTTTTGTTTCAATTGAGGAAGATTCTTGTTGCCTTTTCCCTTTTCTTCTGTGCTCTTTTTACTAGGCCCCATTAGGAAACTCACATTTCTCCATCTGTCTCAGAGCTTATTTTATGTGGATATATTTCAAAACTCACGCAGCTCTTGTTCAGCCCCATGCAATTGAAAGAAGTTCAAAGTTGGGCAGGGCACCAAGTCAGCAGACATTAATAACATTACCTTGCAACCATTCAAAACCTGTCATTTGTTAAGTCTGTCCCTCTCTCATTCCAACAGGCATAAATCATGTGTATAAATGAGCTCTTACCCACAAAGGAGAGCTGATTTTAACATCTAAGGCAGTGCTGTCACCATAAGGAATTATTTTTTTTTTATTTTTACTCTTTTTACTTTTGAGTCCAAAACCAGAACCAAGGAAACTCAATGCAAATAAGCCCCAGGAACATTTTGAGGAAAGGAGATAAGCAACTTCTGCCCGAAAACACCCCTCCCCAGATCTTCCCACTCAGATCCCTCATACATGTCCAACACGCCAGAAGTATCCTCCACATCCCACCATCAGCATCTGCATCAGCTGGGTGGGGAGTGTGGCTGCCCAAGGGAGCCTACTGTCCTCCCCCACAATCTCTCCTGTTCTTGGCAACTGCTCTTCTAGCACTGAAATGTCTGTGTCTGGTGGTGTCCTTCTCAAAAGTCTTGCCAAATCTGAAGTGAACGTAAATCTTCACATCACCATAGCAAATTGTCATGGGGCTGAAGGTTGTGGGTCACAGGAGAGGTTCTCACCTACCAGGCAGCCCCTCATCCCTTCCCTTGACCCTCTCCTCAGGGGACTAACCTGCTGTTTCCTAGGAGATAGCCTCCCAGGCATTGTGGAGCGACTCCACAAATTAAAACACAAGAAATTCCACTTAAAATATAGGAGAAAAACTTTTTTACAGTGAAGGTTGTCAAGCACTGGTACAGGCTTCCCAGAGAAGTTGTGGAGTCTCCATCTTTGGACACTCAAAACCTGACTAAGCATGTGTCTGGTCAAGTTGCTGCAGCTGACCTTGCTTGAGCAGGGTTTAGGCCAGACAATCCCCAGAAGCACTTGCCAGTGCCAGCTACTTTGTGACTCTGTGACTGTGCCTCAGACATCCTATTCCTGTTGAGTGCCTCCCACCTCTAATTCAACTTTTCATCTCTAGTCCAAAACCATCCTGCTATGGCCAGGAAATCTCTACTGTACTCTGAGGCAACACCCACAAGGGCTGATTCCCCTTGGGCAAGAAAGCCTGCTGTTCTGCAGGCTTTTTACACATTTGTGTATACACCAACTCCTTGCTCACTTTCAGTGCCCACAGTTAGAGCCTGGAGACCAGGCACCAGAATGACCTGATGCCCAGAGCTGTGCACATCTACAACCTTGCATCACCACCATTTTCCCACACAACCTCTGACCAGCACATACGGTTGTAGATGATTGTAGCAAGTGCTGTCCTAACCACAGACTTCCTGCTGTGAGAAATCGTGGTCAACCTGCTCTCTGGGACAAACCATTGCAAAGCAGCTCTTTAGAGCCTACTTGAGTCTTTTATACACCAATAGGTCTGAATCACTCCGGGTGGCCACTTGAAAGCCACTTCAAATTGCTCTTTTTGTTCATACTCTCAGTCATGAATTTAGGGATTCTAATTTGATCTAATCTGCAAAAATACCTAAGGATGATTTTTGCTTCAATGAGTGTTGTGGAGTCTCCCTCCTTAGGGATATTCTTTTTTACAAGACTGGAAACAGGCCAACTGACTCCTTGGAACTTTAGGTTATGAGTAAGTTAAGAAAGGGATAAAATCCATCCTATTTATCATAGTAAACTCCAGGTACTATACAGCCACTGTCACCTCCAGTCTCCTTCTCAGAGCTGTAATGTACCCTCTGGAGTCCCCACTTCAGTCTGTTTCTGCTGACAAGTTTCAAACCAGGTAGAAGTTTCATTCAGTTACAAATTGCTTGCGCTCCTTCATTTTAGTGGAAAATCCCCCATGGAGTATGACAATCAAGTTACCAAGAATCTCAGCAAAGACTTTGCAGACTAAAAATGATGCAACTGGGTGGCTTCCAAAAGTGGGGTAATGCTTTGGAGGTGCTGCCTTCAATGATTTCCTATCAAAGGCTTGTCTCTTTGCCTCTTTGGGAAGCTTTCAGATATTGCTCTCTGATTTTTTGCAAAGTCTCCAACTCATATTTTATGGCCTCTTTGAATTCCTTCTTTGGCCTCCCCACCTGCTTTAAGTCTTAATGCCTACTGCAAAGTCTACACATCGTGTTGAAGACATTGTTTGTGATTTCTTCAGGTCTTTTCCTAACTCCAGTCAAGGAATTTTTGATATCACCATCACTTGGCTCTTCTCAGTTCAGTGAGACCATCAGCTCACAAGCCCTTTAGCAGGATTGCTTTTCCGATTGACTCCAGGGTTGTGCTTCCTGACCCAGGCAGCACTGGGAGGTCTCCTGCTTGTTTCTGTTAGGAGAAGTAGATGGCAGAATTGGGCGTTTCACTGTTGTGATCTCTCTCAACTACAAAACCAAAAAGAGAAAACATGTTCTACAAACACATTTGGACTCAAAGTAGCAAGATACAATTTCTTAGCTGTTTCTGCCCTCCATTCTCCTGTAGTATTCCACTCCCGTCTCCCCCAAGATCCCATTACAAAAGCTTCCCTCTGGCTGTCTTTAGCTGAACACTGCCCTTTTGGCCTGCTATTTCTAGTGATCTGGCTTCATTTTTCACGTCATGGTTCTATCACAGGTAATACCCGGTCACTGTTTACCTGTCCCCAGTGAAATCTCTGTATCTGCACAGCTTCCCTCCTGCCAGCTCTGCCTTCTGTCCACCATTTCATCAATGGATTTTCTTGTTTTGCTTGTCACATACCTACAATGGGTTTCACTGTTTCTCAGAAGAAATCTATAGGATGATTCCCATTGTTTTGAGTTATGAGTAAGCCTAGGAAATGTCCCTGGCTGCACAGTACCTTTGCCATCAAACAGCGGTACCCAGCACGTCCTCTTTCCTACCATAACAAACATGGAGGACTGGAAGATGCTTTTACTCAAATGTAGCAGTGGTCTCATTGCGTCTTCTCAGACATCCCAGCAGAGCTTCTACCCCAACTTCCTTTCTGAAGCTCCCAGGTTCCTGGAATGGAAATAATCTGTGGCCAGAAGTAACTGAGATGAGGGATGGAGCTACAGAGGAGGGGTTGAGGAAGAATTCACCAGTGGTTGTTTCAGCTTTCAAGAAAATCTTGTATCTTGGCCTTTGCAGTCACAGGCTGTGTTTGGACAGTGTGGGTCTAGTCAGTCCAGTATGGCTTGGGGGGGAGTGCACTGGAAACAGTGCTTGTTTCTCAGGCATAGACTTTCAGGTGATGGGATAACAAGGGCACCTTCTGCAACAAGTCACTCTGTGCCTACCACCCACAAGGATCATCTAATGCTTCCCCTCCTCATGACCTGCAGCAGAGTTTGAGCTTGCTTGGGTCTATCTTGGGCAGCAGGACCAGCTCCCAGCTCTTCACCCAGGCCATGTTTATGCAATACTGGAGTCTCAAATGAGGCACTATCATCCCGATCCTCCTACTGCCTTCCACCAAGAGAGGACCCCAAATGAATGTCCTATACTTGTCCCCCTCATCACCTCTAAAAGGTTGGAAGAACATCTTCACATGCCATCCTCACCCCTCACCTCCTGACAACTACATTTTTTGCTTTAGCTTTTGAACTCGACCTGTCCTTCTTCTCAGCCTGATATATAAATACTTGCAAAGGTACAGGCAGCAGCACCAGCTCTGGACTCTGTCAAGGCACCAGCTTTCACTGGAGATAAAAAGACACCTGCTCCACAGCATCTGTTAGACCCGTATCAGAGCTAACAGCATCCATTGCCCCTAGCTTTAGATATGCTGTTTTGAAGTGTTTTGGGGTCAGTTAGGGACCAATTTGGGACTCCCTGCTTCCCAGCAACCTATTTGCAAGTCTTTCAAAGATAAATGTATTCCCATCACGAGATGTACATAGTTTTTTGCAATATCTGCATTTTTACTTTACCCTGTACCCTGTTCCTGCTAGCCCAAAAGATGAAAAGTTGACTGCTACTGTCCTGGGAAACCAGAATTAATTAGATGCAGACCAGTCAGAATACAGTTTTTCTTTTCTTCTGATCCATCAGCAACATAGCATTGAGTTTTGCACGACTGCAAGAATACCAGAAAAACAGTTTTAAATGTGTACAGTTTTTAAACACCCTTCTTCCACCCATGCTGGCATGCACATAGACACCCAGAGCAGAGCCCAGGAGGAACAATAAAAAGCTCTGTAGAAATATTTATTTTAAAATAGAAGTTGTAGTTCAGCTCTGTACTGACTTACAGGACAGTCACCTGTGTTGATTCTCTTCAGGGGCCTGTGAAACGTGGCCTGTAGCAGCCAAGCAGGCTGATAAAAACCCTGACGGTTCCTGCAGGGTTGGAAGGACTCAATGAAGCACTTCTCACAGCCAGCCAGCACCACCACACTGTATTGACATTGGCAGCTCTGCACGGGTCTGTCAGAAGGATGGAGGAAACTGGTGACATCATGCAGCCTTCATCCTTCCACAGTGACCCACATCAAAGACAATTTAATCACTGCCCAGAGGAATGGACATTCTGTAACACACAATGAATCACATTTTGAAGTCCTTAGAGGTCAGACACAGCTCCTGGCAAACCCAAAGGAGGAAGATGATGTGGATGACAACCTTTACAACAAACCCCTGAGAGACTGTAACTCTGATGATAAACTAGCCCCCTCAGAGGGTTAGCCCTTGCATACTGTAATGGCTGGCTAAAGTGGGATTGCAAGTAGCTCTGCAGGGACACTGATACACTCTGCATGGTTATCCCAAGAGTTAACACAGCTCGAGAAAGAAATTCCTATTGTAATTGTACTTGTTCAGAAATTATTAGGGCTGTTAAATCAGTTAAAGATCCAAACTGTCTGATTTAGCTGAGCATAATGTGGTACCACAACAGTGTTTTAGCTTGTCTTTCCAGACCTATGAATCCAGGTCTGCTGGGTAAAAGCACAGTCCTTTAGCCATGCTTTCCACCAACAATGAGCTCCCCTTGCTCTTCTTGCTTCAGCAGTAAATCTGCACCAGAAAGAGTGTGATCATAGGATCATAAAATCATTTCAGTTGGAATATCACTGAGTCCAACCATGATTATCAGCATCTTGTAGCAAGGCCACTTGGCAAGGTCAGAAAATTTGTCTTCATGTCTTTAGAGAGGTTAAGAAAACCAGATATGGCCAGAAAAAGCCAGAGAAGCTTATGACTTTTTCATGTTTGTGTTAATAAAGTACCTGCATCTGAAAGGTTATATAGCACTGATCAAGTTAAAGATTGCCCTAAACCTGCTCTAGAGGAACTGCATAATGTCTAATTGTATCTCAAGGCTAACTTGAGGTTATACACCATCATTTAAATATTATTTTTTGTTGACTGCTTTGCATATATTAAGTTTTAAATGCTTACACACCCATATACATACACACTCATATATATATATACATACACACACAAATATTGTATTCTTTATGATTGGATATCAAAAACACATAAATTAAAATGCTATCAGACTACCTTGTATTTCTAGATCTCTAAAATATTAATTTAAAAAGTGCAAAATGTCCAAAATATGCAGGGGAATATATATTTCCTAAAGTTTGAACTTATTACTTACTGCTAGCTAGGCCTGCTCAGAAAAGCAGGACTCTATTTCATGCAAAACATGAAGGTTATTGCATTTCACTTCTCTCTAGAATGAAATCAAAACACAACCTTCTCCATGAAAGCTTTAATGAAAAAACAGACTCACAAGGCATCTGGTGGCCCCACAAGGTGACCTGGACTCTAGTTTGGCTGAGGAACTTGAGTCTCAGTCTGATATCCCAGGCACTCCCACATTCCTTCTAGATGCGAGAAATTTACTCAGCAGCTTCATCTAGGTACTGCTATTTTAGCAAAATCTTCCACAATCGTATTTTTTGATGAATCTGTGAAACATTTCACATTAAAAGCCTTGTTCAGATGGACAGTAAATGCTTTATTCTGGTTAGTTCTTTAGATGAGCTCATTGGAGACACTCCTTTTCTGACCATGGTTACCACCTCCACTTTAGTGCCTCTCTGCAAGGAAAGATCATAAACACAGGAGAGATGCAATGGGAATTTCTGGATGTCTGAAATCAATTGAATGTGTCTGGGAACCTCTTAGGATCCAAGTGGATCTGTTTGCTGGTTCAGCTTCAGTTCTAAAGTCCAAGCTCTGCAAGGCTAGGGAGATGGTTCATTTACCATGTACTGCCACCATGGTCCTTCAAGCCCCACCAGCTGAAGCTGCTGTGGGTTCTCAGCAGCTGACAAAACGTATAGTTATGTTATATTGAACAGACTAAAGAGCAGAACAGCTGCTTGGGGGACAGAGGTGAGCAGAGATCTTTGCTTTTTTTTTTTTTGTTTCTTTTGTTATGAGTATATCGCAGCTGCTGGCAGGTCTCTGTTCACAGTTGACAAAGGAGCAGAGGAAAATAGAGGTTGTTGCTTACAGAGGGGAGGAGGCCTGTGTCTGCATCTGCAGGGGACTGGGAATCCAGAGATTATTCACCACAGCTGCAAGCTTCATCATGGTCAACTTCAGCAGAAAGAGTTTTCCCACTTGCCAAAAAGATCATCTCAGAGTGTTTAGTTGTCCCTAGCTGTACCGAGTGAAGCAGAAATATTGTGATTTCTTTGATCAACAGTTCAAAGGAGTACTCAAAATGCTGAGGTTGTTTGCAGACTCATTTTCAGCTGAACCTTAAGAAGGTAAGGGCAACGCTTGTTCAGAACTGATAGTTACCATGTGGTGATCTGCTCTCCTAACAAGCTTCCAGACAGAAAAGTGAGTTTTTTCTCCATAAATCTGCCAAATCATAGCTTCCCTAAATCAAGTGAGAGAGCTGCCATTTGCATAAACCTCTTTGGAAAACCTTCTATGTGTGAAGAGGGGTTTTTTTTTTCTGGTCTGAATCTGACCATAACAGAATATTGCAACCACTCAGCAGACTCACTCAGATTCAGATTCCTCTGGCCATCTCAAAGGCAAAGCTGTTGGTTTGAGAGGAGCTAGGGACAGATTTCCCATTGGCATCACTTTCCCGGCTGTGACAGGAAACCACATGTCTTTTTTGTTCAGGTGTTTAATGCAGTCAGAGCAGTCAAGTAATAAAAAAGAACAACTCTGTGTATGTATCATGGACCAAAACTCAGTGATATACTATTCTGTGCAGTCTTCAGACTTCCTCCATGCGCTGCTTTCAAAGCCATGCACTTCTGCTGTTCAATTCTAAAATATGTCTTTTTTCCTATGAAATATACTTGCCTACAGCTTTTCCTGATGATGGTGAGAAGACTTCTCCTCTCTAAGGACCTCCACAGAAAGTGAATATTACAAAACAAGAATCCAGGATTGTACTGCCTCCAGAGACTTCAAATCACACCTACCTGTGGTACACTGCTGCCTTCACTGAAATACCTTCTCCGGGCACAGGTCTTTTACTACCAGTGCTAGTGCGGATACTCCCAACCTTTCTACCTTGTTGTGTGATTTAGGCAGCTTTTTTAGAAAGGCAGGTTTCCAAAAAGTTGTACTTCTGAGGGTATGTCTGTGCTCCTGGCCCTAAGACCAGCAGACAGTACTGCCCGTATCACAAGACAGGGTCTACTGCAGGACTGGCCCCACAGTGAGTCTGTCCCTGACCCCCTTGGCCATGCCCCAGGCGATGATCAGTACTGTGCCAGGAGGCCCTCTGCAGTCCTGGAAAACAAGCTTAGCTCCTTTTTGGAGAAATACTGAAGGAGGGGTGGGGGGGGTGGGGGTGGGTGTTCATTTTTTAAAAAAAGTCATTAGGATCGAATTACCTCAGGACTGGCGTTTAAAGTTGTTTGAGATGCCCCAGCCAGCCTCACCTGGCACCCAGCAGTTGGAAAACACAGTGTCCCATAAATCCTCTCCCCATCAACCACCAACTGAGGTCCTGAGATATATGACAATAGACAGCTAGGATTTGGAAACTGCACTGAGCTGGTTGGTTTCTTAAATAGAGACTCGTGATTTAAGGCTGGGCTACCCATTTTCTAAAATGAATTGGAAGTTCTTTTGTTGTCTGACTTAATTTGTAAATACAGACAGTAGTGAGTTCATCTGCTTATATACATGTAATCATAGAATCATCTACGTTGGAAGGGACCTTTAAGATTATCAAGTCCAACCATTAACCTAACACTACCAAAACCACCACTAAACCATGTCCTTCAGTACCACATCTACCCATTTTTTCAATGTGAATGTTTGTCTTGTTCAATCTGTCAGTGAGTGTGTGCATATTGGACCAGCACACAGATGACACTCAACAAGCTCCAAAAGCAGGTGGAGATGGTGCAGGTGCTGGCTGGGCTCTAGGTCTAGATCTTAACTCCTTCAAAGTCAGGAGGTGTTTGGATCTGAGGTTTTGCAGCAGACATAGCCATGCACGAGGGGAAAATTCCTCCCTGGTCCCTGTAGGGGAGTTCATGTGTATGCTGGTGCAAGAGGTCTACTTACCTCAATCTGCTTGTCCAGCTCAAAGTGTAATTAATTGACATAAAATTATCCAGCCATTTTTCAAATCCTGACCCATTGTTTGAATCAGTGACCTCCTGTAGTACCAAATTCCACAGGTTGACTACATACTGTGTGAAGTAATATTTCTAACCATTTACTACCCATTAATTTCTGGCCTTTGGGAAATCTGAAATATGCAGGATCATGTGAGGGATCTTGAGCCATTCATAGTTGTGTGTTGTGCGAAACACATTTGCTCATTTAACTAACTCCCAATCTCATTTGGCCCTGGCTTGAGCACCAGGCAAGACAAATCAGCCTAGAGAGCAAGAGAAATAGCAAGAAGCAAACTACCAGCTGTTAGATGAGCAAATGGGGAGCTACAGAGATTCCCAGAGCCAAATTCTTATCTTATTTATGCTAGCATAAATCTGAAGTAACTGCACTGAATTATTCTGGATTTACCCTTCTGTAAAAGAAATCAGAATCTGACACTCGCTTTGGAAACTTCCTTCCTCTGATTTCCATTCTTGCTAGAAACAGAATGAGACACTGATGTGCCACAGCATTTTCAAATATTTCTTTACAGAAAAGGATCAAATAACCAACAGTTCTGAGGGGAAAAAAAATCTTTGCAAAATTTTCAATAATCAAAAGAAATCTCACAGTTTTACAAATCCAGAGGTTGTAATGCTGACAGAGGTAGCCAGAATTAAAGTTCTAAGTGTCTTTTTTCTCTTTGTCTGCTCCGTAGAAATAAAGTCTAGTTGCGAGTCCCGGCTGATCCTCTGGAAGTGAATTTGATGAGTAGGAAATGCAGAGAGCAGGAACGGAGGTGTTGCAGGTGAAAGGGAAAGAGTTGCACTCAGGCAGGTCTGTGTGTGCTCCAGCAATGCCAATGCTCACTTGGTTTTTTGCTCTTTTTTTTTTTTTTTCATCTTCTCATCAGCCCTTACAACTGTATCATAGGACTGCTGCGAGAGAGAAGCAAAACACAAATGTTGCAAAAGAAATATGGGGCAGGCTGTAATGTTGACTTACGTAATATCATGTTGTTACAAACCAGGCTGTCCTGAAAAAGAGTATTACTGCTTCCCTCATTTCTAGTAAAGCCCCCAGCTTCATTTTTCTAACACATACTATTTTATTGCCAGGGTGTTTTCTGCAAGGCATGCCTGATTTGCAAAAGTAGTTCGGCAAAGTTTCTTAAATGATTACATTGCAAAACATTCTGGAACATTTAATTGAAATGGCATCACCCTGTTTTAAAACATTGTAGTGTTAAATAAACTTGACCTATAGCACTGAAGCACTCATTTTTCTCCAGCTACGTCATACCCTTGAAACGCATATGTACATATATAACACCCTGACTTCTCCAGCTGACAGACAAACGCAAGCCCTTATTTAAAAATAATGACGCTCCCACCTTTCCTCTTGTCACTGAGACTAATGGAGGAAGAGGCTCTGAGAAAGAAGTGGCTTGACCTTAATTACCGATGGAAAATGACATTGAACGAGACAGGTATCTTAAGCAAACACTCGCTCTGTGAGTGCAACCCCAACTTCTGCATGTAAAGAGCTCTACCTTCTGTCCCAGAGCTGGCAGTCAGCCCTGTGACTGTTGGGGAGCCAGGAGCAGAGCAGGGGGGTCACATCAGGGACATGGGCATCAGAGCACCCCTGGCGATGGAGCTGGGGGCAACAAGGAGAGAAGGCTCCTGTGGGGTGACCCAGGAGCACTCACCATGGCACAGCCAACGTGTGCATGGCTTCCACCTCCCCCTGCCCCTAACTAGGGAGGTGAAGGTCTTGAGCTGCCTGCCATGAGCCATCTTATAGCCATCACAAAAACTGAGTCCCTCATCCCTTCCCCTACACCACACTCTGCCAGCCAGCCCTCCTTCAGTGCACTTTTTTTGGGTCAGAATTAAAGAGGAAAGTGCAACTCAGCGCAGTTACCCAAATCGCATAATTGTGCTGCGAAGACCAATAAAACTATTAGCTGCTGGCATCGAGCCAAGAATCCATTAATGACAGACTGGTATCTCTCCAGGAATGTAAAATGTTTTACTAAATAAACATTAAAAGCAGGAAGCATTCAACTTCTGTCACTAGGTGAAACTCCAGTGTGATTCTACCCCGAGGAGGGGTAGTCAGGAGGTGAGCAAGAAAACGTTGTTTCACTGATAAAAAAACTACTTAGTACCAGGAGGAGCCGGTGAGAAATTTTATAGTGCCTTACACAGGGTGATGAATGAGGCTCGATGCTGTTGTGGGATCAGTCACTGACTACACAGAAGGGAAGGGAAGGCAGTGGTCTGTGCAGGATAATACTGAGAAATCGGCTCACCCAATTTTGTATGTTTTTCTGACTATACAAGCAAAACTGAGAACAAATGAAAGGAAAAAATTGCTAAAATCCTGCTAGGCTTGTTGGGTTTTTTAATTTTGGTTTGGTTTTGTTTTCATCTGGAGATCACTGCAGTGTGCTTGCAGTGTTACACATGGGAAACATGATGAAAAAAATGTTGGAGTAAACATTCCCTTCCCCCAGCACATGAAATATCCAATACCAGATGGCACATATCAAGGTCCTCCCAGTGCTAATGTGTGAGATCTCCACTAGGGGCAGAAATTACTCTTCTTTAAGCCATCTGTCCACTCTGGACCCCAGAGAAAGTCCATACCCAAGGCAGAGCACTGTGGCATACCTGTGTTCTTATTTGGGGTTTTCCAGTGAAAGAGACCTTAAAACTGGAAATAAGGCCATATAAGTTGCCAAAAACCACAAAGAGGCAACTTACCCCTACATAGCTGAGACACAGAAGGAATTCATCTCTTGGGGTTCACGAGGAAAAGGGAAAGTATGGTTAGATGGTTACTTCCCACAGGTTAGGCCACTGGAAGGATTATGGTGTACAGCACGTGGAAAGTATAATACACATTAATAAGTTTAAGGGGAGACTCGAATGGTGGGCAGCTAAAGAGAAAAACACATGGCAAGAAATTTTGAAAATTATCAGTGGCAAGACACTTCTAAGAAAATCCATGGCTCTTTTAAACTCACACAGAGCCAAAATCACTGCAGGGAAGTCAAAAATGTGCATATGCTGCCAGCTACAGCATTGCACAGAGATAAGAGAGTCCCAAGTGTATTGTGATGGCCAGTGTAAGCTAATATCACCCTTCTTGGAAAGAGGATGGGATTTCCCACAGAAATGGAAGTCTGTGGCGGCAATACTGGGTGCAGTCTCAGTGCTGGCCGGGGAAGACCCAACTCCAGGAGTCCCACCAGGACTGTGCATCTCCGTCTCCAGAGAGCCTACAGAGCAGAGTTTCTCTTGATCTGCAGCCTGGGAGACAAGCTGTCTGATTGACAGCTGGTGCCTGAAATGCACACAGCCTCTTCCATCCAGGTCTGCCCCAGAGAAGAGACCTCTTTGGTGAGTTCAGAACCCCAAATTTTAAGATTCTTGGCTCAGATCTGCAACTACTCCTGCAGCCTTGACAAATCTGCTCAAGTCTCTGGTTCCCATCCTCTGTAAAAGAAAAGTCTTCTAAATTATCTTTTTACACCAGATAGGATCTTGGTCTTCCTGTGCAATCTTGAAATTAGAGACTGCACAGATTTTGTCTGAAGCTGAAGCAGGTGGATGTGTACAGCTGAATCAGCAGACTGTGTGCAAAAGCCACTTACAGGACACCTCCATCCAGACTCCAAAGTCAGCACAAGAGGCTGTTTGAGGAACACACTCAAGACGTGAGAAGGCAGAAGGAGCTACTCTGCTAGGGGTGAATGCAGCCAACTGTCCCCAACAGCAATTTGCTCTTGCCAGGTACGAGGAGCTGCTGCTTGAGCAGAGGTTGAGAGGCAGTGACCTGGGGGGCTATTTGCAAGGGAGAAGAAGGGAAAAGACTCAGAGGGGGAGCAGCACAGAGTCTAGATCAAGTGCTGTGGCTATTGAGACAGGACCACCCAGGGCTACAAGGTGCAGATCATTTTGGTGAACTTTGGGCTAGTGGCAGGGCTTAGCTGAATGCCAATATTCAGTGCTTGAAATTTTACTCCCCCGTTTGCTCCCTGTTGGCTTTTACACAGGATGCTCATCTGCACAGACATGTACCAATGGGCTTGACTACAACTACATCTATGCGGAAAGAAAACAGTTTAGAGCCAGATCCTCAGCTGCAATAAATCAAGCAGCTGTGGATTTAGGCCAACAGAGACCATGCGTGAGATCTCCCAGTTTCTTCTCTCAAACTGTTATATTAAACTAAACATCAGATTCAGTAGCTCCCTATCTTTGTCTTGTTTTTGCACTCTGACATTTTGTCCGACTTCACGTGCCAGGGTAAATACAAGAAAGATGATCACACCAGAATTGCATCCAAATTGTCAGTGACTCACCCACTCAGACAACTACCTCTATAAGGAAATATGGGGATAGTTTTCACCTCTCACTGCTTTAGGAAAGCAGAAGCATAATCTATGTGGTCTTCTATAGATATCATCCCTGGAGGAAGATCTTTATAATACTACACCCCAGTGTGTGGGATCCAAGAGCCAGTCATGCAGGTACAAGAGGGTCTGGGCAGACCTGCCCAGGGGTCTTCTGTCTTGAAGCTCAGCAGTGAAGAGGTGCTGCTACCCTGCAGGGCACTGGCCTCATGGGACTGCCTGATGTTGGGATGCGAAAAGCCAAGAACCAGCAGTCCCCCCTTTCCTGGATCTACTGCAGGACACTTCTCCTCTCTGTGTCATTTTGAGCCACTTGAAGGCTGCTGTCACTTGTTTGGTAATTTTTGTAGAGCTCAGTGGGCTCTGTGAAGTGTTGGTAAGGAGGTGTGTTGCTGCTGCCCTTTCCACGAACAAATCAGGGCAGAAGGGGTCGTTACTCAGCTTGTTCCAGCAATAAAAAGGTACTCCAGGCACCTCTTATCAGTGAGGCAAGCCAAATGGCAAGGTGCTTTGCATCAATTGACACAAGCATAGAGTTACTTTTACAGCACTAGAGGTCTCTTACCTGGGAATGAGAGAGAAGCCATGAGTACTCCTGCACACCATGACCTGGAGCCAGCCATGGCCACCTGTGAGAGCGCACCACCCCCCCTTGCCTGCTGCATCCAGGAAGGCACACTGCACCCCAGCCCAATCCTCTAAGACTGGTTAAACTGGCTTTAATTCGCTCTTGAGAACCTCTCAGGTGCCTTGCGTGAAAACTACCACCTCTATATAAGGTTCAGAGCCACCTTGGCTCAGATTTCTTTTGGACCCCTTTTTCAGGGAGGAAGAGTTTGGAGATGAAAAAGATCCTGGTTTTTGTTCCTGACAGCTTACAAATAGTAGGGAAGCATGTATTGGCCTGGACTTCCTAACTCCATAGAGATAATTCCTGTGTACAGCCCGTCTAACAAACAGATGAGCAATGGCTGTGGCATTCGAAGGTGACTGGTGGCTTGCTGCTCCTCAGCACTCAGGGGAATGCTCTTTGGTTTTCACATCTGGGCCAAGCTGTTACATTTGTGTGACCTTTCAAAATCAGGGGAACTTTCTGTGGAATACACAGGCAGCCAAATATTTAGGTCTGCAGAGTTACTGTGGGCCATTATTTACTTATCACAAACACATGGCTCAGGAGAGACAGAGGCTCTCCAAAGTTTGGCTGGGATGTCAACTCTTGACATTAATGTACTTTGTCTATCTCTTGAAGAGCAATATTATTTTTCTCCAAGAGCTTAGTAAAGCTCATTTTTGGTAGGAATACATATCCAGCTACATCATCCTAAGGTATTGACCAGGGCTCTCCTACAGCATCTACGTGCCCTAATTCCAGATAATTCTTGCTCTGTAAAAGCAGTTCTTCTCCCTGTGACACCACCACTGAGTACTATTCTACCATAAGGCTTAGGGAAATCAACTGGGTCAATAACCTGCCCAGCACAGGACCTTCACCTTCAGTGAGCCACAGGAAGACTTTGCACCAGTTGAGCCTGACATAGACCTTCAGATAAAACTTTTCTGCTGGCCCTCACCACAAGCACCCGTGTCATCTCCCAGGAACCCTCCTCCGGGGGAAAGGTTTCATGCCTGGTGTTAAAAGGTTAAAATCGCTTAAAACCTCTTCACTCAATTAACCCCAAGGAACAAATCCAACACCAGTTGTTGCTGGTTGATTTTTGGGATGCCTGATTTTAAGGGAGTGTGACACACAAAATACCCTGAGCACCTGAGCTGCTAAAAATCAAGCATTTTTTAAAGTGTATTTCAAGCCAGGGACTCAGGCTTGGAAGACCCTAGAATTGCTTTTGTGCCTGGCCTCAGTTGCTCGGGGCTGTGCAGAGCTGCAAGTGCTCAGAGTTAACCCTTTGCTGTCTAGTAGCCGTTGGACAGCTTCCAGCAGCTATTTTATTTCCAAGGTCACTTCACTGCCACAGGAGAGTAGATGCATGTGCCATGCTTTCCGACCAGGACTGCTCTTCCTCATCAGTTGCTTTCCTCGTTTCCAAGTAGATGCTGTTTGCAGAGCTCAGGCCAGCTTCATTATTCTGGTACACAAGTCATCATCTTCACATGGAGCATCTGCCATCTCAGGGAAGAGACAGGCTCACCTCTTTCCAGCTTCTCCCCACCCCAAATGGGCAGCAGACATACCCTCTGTAGGGCCAGAGGACTGAGGAGGGCCAAGAAAGGGACATGGCAATGAGCTCTTTGAACCTCCCTCTGTCAGAGCATGAGCCTCTCGTGGTGACTAGATGCACTGGAGAGCTGAGACCACCTCCACCCGCTACACCAGGGCCCCCACAAAGACTCCACGAGCATCGCCCAGGGTTGCATCTGAGCCCAAACCCAGAGTGTTCATTACACCTAATGACAAATGCTGTGCCTTTTCTGCTCATTTCTGCATTTATGAGCAGCTCCATCCCTCACACAACTCTGAGCCCCACCACTGTTTTTGCATTTTGATTTGATCACAACTACCCAGAGCTGTGGCTGTGCTGCTGGGCCACTGCTGCTCACGTAAGTGACATAAAGTCCTCTCTCCTCCCAGCACAAATAGCAGCAAATCCAAAGCATGAGAACTCCGCAATTTGCTTTCTACCTGCTCTATTGTGGTTTGGGTTTGGATTTTTTTTTTTTTTAATTTTACATTTTATATTGTTAATAAAATTAACATTTTAAAATCTAATGGTTTTGTTGCCTGTGGAACCCAAACTTTTCCATACTTGTGCACAAAGGGGACAGCAACGTAACCTGCATTGAATCTGTTGCAAACTGCAACGTATAATGAGAGAAAGCATATTGCAATTTCCACACTCCCCATGCAGGACAACGTCTGTCTTTGTTTTACTGGTTTCAGTACTTACTGCAGCGGGGAAAAACAAACTTCTAGAAATACTTGGTATAATTACAGTATTTGTTCCATCAAGATACATGGCAGGCTATGTGAGAGAGGGAAATACCAAACCGCTCCAGAGCTCTGCGCCACGGGAGCCACCTATGCTTGCCCTGGGGTCACGTACATATTTCTCAGCTCCCCACAGCCTTCTAGGAGGAATCTCTTTGAATTTGTGAAAACAAGGGGTGGGTTGCACCGTGCAAGTTGTGTCAGGTTAGGTCAAGCAGGAGCCATCGGTGCGCCAGTGTGGCTGAGCATGGAGATGAGGTTTATCACTCAGGAAGGTGTGATCAGCACAGGAAGGTGCAGTCCCTGGTCCCAGGGCCACTGTCACTTCCCAGGGAGCCCCATGGTGCACCAGGGACCAGCACATTCACCTGCACCTGGTTCCTGCAGCGCTGAGACCGCCGTGTTGCCGAGCATCCTGGATGCCTCAGCAACTTCTGCTCCAGAGNAACAAACCAAAAAAAGCAACAAACCAAACAAACACTCCAGGATGAGAAGTGTTGCTGGGTAGCTGAGTTTTTAACAAAATGAAAATGCCCACTTTGTTTATTAAAAATAGCCTCAAATCTTTAGTGGCCTCTCTTTTCTCATTTTTCTTCGTTCTTGGTACTGAAATAAAGGGAGAAGACCGAGATGAAAAGTCACAGAAAGTGGGATTTTGCCTTCTTCATCCTTGCAAAAGTTTTTTCACTTTCAACAGTGAATTTTTTCAGTGATATTTTTCCCACAGAAAAATCCCTTTTGTTTTTCTTAGAAATCTGTCTTTTCCAGTGGGAGGGACAAGCTTTGCATCACAAAAATGGTACCAATTTTTATGTAAAAATGCAAAAGCAAAAAGGCACTGAGGGAAATTGATTTTCTACCCAACAGAGGAAGCCCCTACCTGCACTATCATAATTTTTCCAGGCTAGTGCTGTGGGCGAGGCAAACTGAACTAGCAGATTTTCAAGGGTACAGTGCTCCTGAACAAAATGCCATTTTTCTAGCTATGGGAGTGACGAGAGATTTGGGATCTGGGATTGGAAGGGGTGACTAACATGGAAAAAGCCACAACTGGGAGAGGGAGAGGCTGGAGGAATGAGCAGATGCCATCATCTCCAAGGGGGGCTGAAGGACTGCGCCCTGAAAAACCACAACATCCAGCCTGGTATGGAGCTGCACAAGGTCTTAAAAGCAAAACTAAGCACAAAAGGAACCAAGTCTGCAAAAGAAAAAGCAGAAGGAAGGGTGTGAGAGGGGAGGGCTGTTAGTCTGAGCAGAGAAGGATGGTTATTTACTAGCTGTGCTTGGCTGGGATGGAGCGGAATGATGTTAGAGCCTGGTCGGGTGCATGGGAGCAGAGCGGGTGATCGGCAGGCAGAGAACAGCAGCGTTGAAAAGGATGGATCACTCCAGGGCAATGGTTTATACTTGCTTCATTATTTAAAAGTAGGCTGAGGCAGGTAATTACTCATGAGTCTGACCACGAGGTATTTAGCAGTTGAACCACAGAAGAAACTGCACGCACAGGCTACCCCTGCCTGGCAGGAGGCATAAGTTGATGATTAATATAGCTTAAGTCACTTACAGCTCACCTCTCCATGGATCTGTTTTCCTTGAGGAATAGGTTCTGCCATGTACAGCTTGGCTTCCGCCAGCCTAGCGATGCTGCAAAATGATGCCCGCACCTTGCAAGGGCCATACAGGAGCAAAGCAGAACCACAGCCCATCGGCCCAAAGACACACATTGTTCCCATCTGGTTGCTCACCACACCATCCCAGCAAGGCTGGGCGAGATGTAGGCTGAGGGTGGGTGCTGCACCCCAGAGGATCACCAGAGCCCATGAATCAGGGCCTGGTGCCTGGAAGAAGCTCTGCCCCTGGAGGCAGCACGGGCGTCATTTCTCCCTGGAACAGGAAAGGAGAAGGCATGGGCACACCAGTCCAAAGTCACAGCTGTGCAAAGCAGTCCAGTCTGTTTACTCACCTCCAGCCTTTTGGCTTCTCAACATATACTTCGGGGTGTAGAGCTCAGCAATACCTCCTTTTTTGATTGCACTGCCTGTTGTGACAACAGGAGGCTTAATTTTGAACAGCAGTATGAAACCAGTGAGATAGATGTAAGTATTAGCTGATACTCAATACCAGGAATGACATGTCTTTTATGTCCTCTCACTGTTCTGGTAGAAGCCTACCAGAATGCAGGACACATGTTTCCCGACTCAATAGCAGGTATCCAGCTGGAGAAATGTGTTTCCCTGAATTATGGCCATATGCTATATATCCCACTTCAACATATCATATCATGTTCCATCTGCACAGAATTTGACACTGCATAAAACAATCTGCTTTGAATTTGAATGCGTATACTTCCTCGCACAAAACAAAGCCCTCTTGCTCTGAGGCTATGAGTTTAAATGCCCCTGAGTTTCTGGTGAAGCTTGTGCCGCAAGCAGAAAAGACCAGAACCAACGCCGTAGGGAGGAGAAGGCATTACCACTGGGCTGGGACATCTGAAACAAATTCCACCTTTGCACCATGGAGCTTGTCCTGGCGGTGGCTGCGAGTGGACAGAGCTGAACTCAGAACAGGAAATACTAGCAGACACGCTAGGGCTACCAAGCTGGACAAAGCATGATATGTAGTGCTACATCTTTTGGGCTTTCTCTAAGCTACTCTAGCCCTTTTGCATTTGTAACAGTGCAATACTTAAAAGGCAGCAAGAGAGTAGATATCTCAGCAATTTCTAATACTATAGCACTCAGAAATATAGAAAAATTCAGAAAATAGTCATGCATGTTGAAGACAGCTTCTCCTTGCACAGGCTAACTGCTATGACATGTCAATTGGGCAACACAGAGGGGTTTTGGTTGTTTTTCAAGAAAATGTGAATGCTTTCAAGTAGTTTGTCACAATTCTAATGACCCCAGGGTGATCCCGTCTGCTTCATCCCCCCAGGTATTCATTCTCTCCTAAGGATGCCCATTCCTCCTTCAGAAGAAATGTGAAGTCAGAAATACTGACTTAAAGTCCTTAAAAGATGAACACTTTTTCTTTATTTCCTCTTTCTCTCTCAAAACCTTCCAGCCAGACACGTTGTAGCTGCTTTTCATTTGATGGCTCTGCTGCCTGTTTCATCAGTGATGAATTGGTTTGCACTGCCTCGCAGCAGACCAGCCTTTGGCAGAGGTGCATCCCAGGTTAAACAGGTTTTTAGACTGTAGTCAAAAAGAACAAAAAGAAACAGCAACTGAGTGGTAGAGAAGGATCGGAACAACTTCAGCACTGTTAATGAAAAGAGTCTGCTCACGGGGCTCGGTGGCAGGTATGGACAAAAGGGGTCATAATTTTTACATAATTCAAGTTCTGCCTGACAGTAGTTATTTATTTCACTCCAAAATAACAGAACAAAGCAACTAATTTTGGTGAGCCTGTGGCATACTGGATGCTGATCTTCTCTACTAGGGAAAGGCATAAGTGAAGGGGTTGACAGGCAGGCACACTGTACACAGATCACAGCTGTGCTGAGGGCCTGCAGACATATCCAAGCACCACTTCCTCTCAGGTCTGAAGGACTTCTGGATACAGACAGACCAGAGCTTTCTGTTGCTTTTATTGGGTTGATCACAATAAGATCCAAAATGCCTCTCCAGAAATCTTCATCCGAACTAATATGAATAGTAACTGACAAACAGAACAGCAATGCCAAATTAAAACTTCTTGAAGACATAAAAAGCAGTCTCTGAAAAGTACTTGGGAGCCAGCTGCAGGACACAACACTGCTGAGTGCAGAATATCTGCTGGAAAGCGGAGGAAACTGGTTTTAGGCAGATTGAGGTTTGGGAGTTTTTTTGACAGCATAAGCTTCAACAGCGCATCATGCCTGGTGAATTCAAAGAAGCCCATCAAAACAGCACATTGTTGTCATGCCAGGAGCCATTGTCTGGTTTATGATGGCAACAAGAGACTCTTGCCTAGCACAGGACTCCACCGGAGTGGGAGCAAACAAAGGGTCTCTCTCATTCTGAAGCATTCAGCTGACTGCATTAAACAGAATGCCTTATATAAAGTTATGGGAGACGTTTATTCCACTCTGCTCAGGACTAATGACATCCCAGCAGGAGTACTGTCCAGTTTAGGTGCCACAATAGGCATCGCAATAAATCCCCTTTCTCCCATTTTAAGAGCAAAATTCAGGCCTGTATTTCTCAAGGGAGTTAATTGCAGATGAGTGCATAACAGAGTTTTTAGGAGTACCATGGCATCCAATTCTCCCTGGTCTCAGATAGTTTATGATGAAAAGACATTGCGGTACAGCAGAGAGTGCTCCAGGGGCACTGAGCCCCTGGGAGCTCCACTCATCTCTCTTCCAATGGTGAAGGACTTAGCAAGGCCCATCCTGGTAGACGTATTTTAAAATATTTCTCAGAGCGCAGAAAGCAGAGAAGGCGAAAAACGCCTGGTCTGTGCACCATGACTGCCCAATCTTACATATGTATCTGCCATGCCCAGATATATTTAGATGCCAGGCCCTATTATGCAGGTCAGCAGATCACCAATGATCCAGAAGACATCAGAAAATGATCCGCAGGAGCGTGATCCCTAAAAGTGGACACAGAACTTTACCTGAGCTCTCATTAGTCCAAAGCAATTTGTAGTACTTTCCACATCTAACATTCCCGTTATCATACCCTGGAAAATATCCCATGCAACAGCACCACTTATTATCTCCTAATCAGAATTCATTCCACTATAAAGCTCAGATTCTTCCTTGAGGAATGACTGTCTTGTCAAATTTTGTATCTTATCCTTGAGGTTATCCTTCCTTAAGTGTAATATTTTGCACTTGTTGCTATTATATCTCACTGTAATTATGTCAAACCACCCCTTTAATATAGCAAGATCATTTGGAAACCCATTTTCTTAAGTGTTCAAGTTACATTTCATTCATATCAAAGAAAACAATTAAGACTAGTTGGATGTGATTTGTTCCGGATATATTCATGTTGGATGGTTTAATCACGTTATCATTCTGTGGTTGCTATTATATGAAGCACTTGAATTTCTTTCAGCATTACTCAAAGTGCTTGAGATAACTAAGACAGGTTGGCTGATCTGTAATTTTGGTACCACTTAATTCTTGTGTGTGTTCTTAAGTACACGTGTTAATATTTCAGAAATTACTGTGGTTAGTTCTTCAGTTGTACCAGAGTAAAAATCCCTGGGGCTTCCTGCTCTGAGTACACACATTTTATTCAAATGTTCTTTCACTTTTTTCTGTGTCTGCATTTCAATTCCCTTGCTAGTTCTGTGTTCAGCCTTGTATCAGGTGTCCCCTACTTGCAAAGAAGGTGTTTCACACATTAGCTTGTTCTGTCATTTGTCCTTTGTTCACCATCCCTGAGAAGCGATAAACCTTTTCCCTCTTTTCTTTTCATTTCTTTTTCTGGCCCCTTTTGCATTTTTTATACTTCAGCCCTTCTCTTTTACTTTTCATAGTACAGTGTCTTTATTCACTCTTTGTGTCATGGGTATTTGTTGTTAGATAACCAAGTGGCTCCTGGCTTAGCTCCCCTGATTTCTTCCAACACTGTCCTCCTTGCCAGCAGGATAGCTTCCTACGGGATCTTTAAATTTAAAGGACTTTTTCCAAATTGCCCATTTCCTTAAGCTCTTTTCTCCTTTTGGCTCCTCCCTGCAGAACCTTCCCTGTCCATGCTTCAGCATGAGGAAATCTGCCTTACAGGATTCATTTGGTCTTGTTTTCATCCTCTCAGTCCTCCTTTTCCACACACGAAAGCTCCAATTGCCTCTAGTGAGTTCCGTTTTATTAGTTGTTATCTATCACAGCCTTATTTAGCCATGTCTCCTGTAATTGCCTCCACTCTTTGAAACAAAAAGTTGTCCCAACACATTCCAAAAACTCGAGGAACTGTCTGGGCTGTGCTCTTGGGTTGGTTGTTTGGGTTTTTTCCTTACAGCAGATACCTGGTTAGATAATGTCCTCAATTACCACTACCTCATATCCTCAAAACACTCCCGGTAGTTGCTAAAAAATGCGACATTGACCTCCTCCTCCTCATTAAGAAATCATTAGTAGACGTTTACAGTTTCTCTCTATTTTATCTCCAACAGTTCTGTCTCTTCCCTCTCTCTGGCCTTCTACACATTCCTAATATACCATATAATACTCTTGCTTTTCTCCTGCCTGTCCTTCCTACACAAATTATACTCTCTCTGCTAATATTGAAGCACTGCAATTTATTCCACTGAGCCTGTGTGATTCTGATTAAACTGTAGCCTTTGTTGTGTCCCAAGATTTCCAGTTCTTCCTGTTTATTCTCCATACTCTTAGCATTAGTGTAAAGACATCTCAGATGTTTGGCAGTTTGCCCTTACGTTATCCCTTTTGTTCTTCTATGGCCCTCTTGCAATTTCCCACTTCCACTCTAGAAATGAGTTGTCAACCAGACCTCCAGTTTTCTTATTCACCTGAAGTCCTTCCTGCCCACCCACTTGAAAACTGGTGTCCTAGGAGTCTTCTCACTCATTCTTCTCTAGTAATAAAATTCGTACATTCTATAAAGCAGTGGTTTTTTCACCACTTAAACAATGTTTCTTACAACGGAAATTCTCCTAAGAGTCTTCCTAAATAATGTTGCAGAAAGTTGTTAGCAAGAAAGTGAGACAGAAGTCCTCAGTCCAATTCCTGGCTTCTCAGTTCCAGAGAGAGGGTTGATGGCGTACATAGCTTAAATGAACACCAGTTTTGTCAAAATGCTCACACATGGGCAAATATAGCATCCCATAATCTGCGTCAGGTTGATGTCGTGCGAAATTAGCTCTGGTTACAGCCTCGGGAGAACCCTTTCTAATTCCCAGCAGTACAATACACTAAATAGTAATGTGTATTAGCTAAGACAGTGGTACTTTTCAAGGCTGCAGTCATCAAGGAATAGGCAGATGATGAGCATAGCAGGGATATTAGGTTGACTCTTCTCCCTCACAATTATGAACAGCTGGAACATCCTCAGTTTACAAAGGGTCTGACACTGCAAAGAAACAAGAACTAATATTTGGAAATCTAATCATATAATATAGCTGAATGCTGACAAGAGGACCCCGCTCTAGGGGAGTATACTCCTTTATAGCACGTGACCACTCTGGAAAAGAACAAATTACATGCTATTGAAATCTGCTGTCCTGCTGCCTAGCCTCTGAATGATTGACAAAGGTGGAGTTCAGTCACTCGACTTCCTTAAAGCTTCAGATGTGCTTCTGAAGCAAAGATTAAGAGGTTATGAAGGACAATGTTTCATACAATGTGATCAGCTCTGTCCCTCAGCTAACATTTGAGGTTAAACATTGAGGTGTAAAGAATCAACATGTTTATTTTACACATTTCAGTAAACAGACTGACCTCTCATCTATGTGGAGACAATGAAGAGGAAGACTGGATCTACTCTTCAGTGGTGGGGGAAGGTCCAGCATTTTCCCACAAAAATCATTTACAAAAATACACCCTTCCCATAAATTGATGCAAGAGAGAGCCTGCGGTCCAAAAAGGAGCTGCAGATCTTACAAAGTGAGGCCTTAAGCCTGCATTATATTTTTCATTCAGATGTTCAGAATTTAATTATTCTGATGCATATCTATACTTCAAAGATGAGCCAGTGGTTTTCTTGTGCTTGAGCAACACAGCCAGTGCGATGGAAGAATTGTGTAACATCTGCTGATATGTATCACACCATCAGCCAGACCAAATTCAGCTGCCTTCTGCTGCTGGTGTCTATTCCCACTACTTCATAGATTCTGCTCCCTCTTCTGGCCAGCAACATAATAAAAGAAATCATTTCCCCTTTTAAAATATGATTTTGAGCATGGGGAGTTGAGAAATGGAAAAGAAAATTCATATTGCTTTGGCAGGACAAAGAGATCTAAGCTGTGCATCCGCTGAATTTCCATATTTGGATTTCTCTGTAACAAAGGCTTGCAGTATTTGTGGTAAAAACTGAAAAAATAATTCCTGGTATTTTTTGTTCAGTTGACTGCTTAGTTCTTGGGGGGAGGGTGGGAGAGAAGAAGGGAGGTGCAAAGAAGGAAAGACCATAGATCAGCTTTGCTTTATGTTTTCACTTCTCCTCCTTGGCACTGCACTGCTCCTTCTCACTTTTGTGCAAAAGAATATTGCAGACCTAAAAAAGGAAATGAGCAGAGATCCCATCTTTAGGAATAGTAGACATGCCAAAATGGGCAAGCAGTATATTAGTTCTAGCATCTAGAGCACATGCTCAGAAAAGCCAATGTCTCCTCCCTTCTAGTAAGTAAAATCCAAAAGGTTTGTCTCCAAAGCAGATACTGCAGATTCTGACTCTTTTTGCCTTTTTTCAGGTCCTCCCACTTTTCTTGGAGACTAACAGGCACAGAGCAGACATTTGGGACAAAAGGCTTTCAAATCTCTTCTGGCTATTAAAGATGTCACCAAAAATTCAGCTAATGTATAAGGTGCAAACCGCTCTACACTGTACATACAAGACAGCAAAATCTCTGTTACTTCTTTGAGGACTTCCTTTGAGGAGAGGCCTCCCACAATAGAACTTCGTCTACTGAAGCTCCCCAAAGCCACTTCAGAGGTGGAGCAGAAAGAACAGGTCAGTGACAGTACAGTTTGCTACCAAGTGCATGATGTACGGGCTTGCAATAGATTGCTTCTATTGTTTTTTACACAGAAAGGAAATTGGATTGAAAATCTCAGTGTATGGTTTTAGCTGAAGCATTGTCTGTATCCATGATAATTCATTTGCTCAATGGACATCCAAATAAAGACATGATTCATTCAGCCTTCATTATCTGCGAATTCTGTAAAATTTCAGATTTTTTACATTGTGTTCATTTCCAGTTGACAGCATCTTATGCATCTTGATTACTTTTACTCAGAGAGTGTATTCCAGTCTTTTCAAATATCATTTTTCCATTGTTTTCCTTCATAAAGAGAGCAGGAGCTTGGTCCACAGCAGAAGACTGAACCAGTGCAGTCGGAGCAGCAACCAAAGTTCACACCGGTCAGAACACCGCTAGCTGCAAACAGCAAACAGGGCTTTAAAACTAAACCTCTTTTTGAAGTTGTTATTTTCCAAATCTACTATCAGTCATGAACTTGAAACATTAATAAGTACTAAAAAAGAAATGTTCCTCTAAAAGTTGTACCAGCTCTAAGGCTGAACTCTTCTACAGGTCTCTCAGCTGCTGCTACTCAAACACTCGGGCCGATTCTGCAATCTTTTGTTCAAGCACCAGTCCGAGGGGGTGAAAGTTGGCCAGAGAAAGACGTGGGAGATCAGACCTTGTGATACGGTAAAAAAATTCCACTTTCCATGAAAAGAACCTTGTTTTCAAACACATTCCACAAGGTGAGCAGCTCTTTCAGCCCTTCTGCATATAACATGAGGCTTCCCCCCACCCCCAACCCTGCACCCCAGAGTGGGGCTCACAGTCCCCATGCTGCCTACACCACCTTCTCCCCATGCATAGCTGCAAGAGGGGAATCCTTCTCTTAGTGAAACACCTACTCATTGAATAGTTCTTCATTATCTAAGAGATAGCCAGGAAATATTTAATAAATATATTACCCATTGCATCAAAATAAATATAATTTATAAAACATTCATTGTCTTTTGCTTGTCATCATCATACAGTGTCATCATCATAAATGTGCCCAGTACAGATGAGATTTACAAAGGTTTGCCTGGATTTTG
>VXBJ01001528.1:2183206-2233135 GCA_013400055.1 Nycticryphes semicollaris | reverse complement strand
AGCTCGGGGGTCCCTTCGCTCCCTCCTCGCCGCGGACTCCACGCGGGAAGTGGACTCGATGGCCGGAGAGAGGTACTGAATATCTTGCTGCCACCCTTCGGGGACCACTTCTCTTCATCCGGCCAATGCTTCTGTGCGTTTAGGTGCCGCGGATGCTCTGGTTTCAGGTGTGAGCAGACCTCAGCGATGTTAATGAACCTGCTTAAGGGTCTCCGTATTTTCTTTACTATGTGCCTACTGAGAGCTTGCAGGGGTCTCTGAAGATGGAGAATTTGGTAGAAACTGGGGGTCTCGCCATGGGACGCACCAGGATTCAGCTAGCAGGCAGCTCTGGGGCAGGCTCTGCCACTCATCAGAGAAAGGGAAAGCACAGGAGCAAAGAGCCTAAGCAGGGCCCAGATCCTCATTGTGCTGGTAATGCACAAGACAGCAAGCAGCAGAGCTGTCTTCTGCAAGAGGATTTATCCAGCCGTTTTCATTTGGCTTTGCGGAGGTACATCTCCCAATATAATACTTGTGTCATCTCTCCAAATGGTTTTATCCGACCACCTCCCACGGTTCACAGCCATGGACAAAACATGGCAACAAGCTTGCATTACCCTACCTGTCCTGTTCCCTCCCTTCCTGACCTTCTCATCTTCTCACCTGAACCATGGCATGGCTGCTGGCAGCGCATCCTTGTCCACTTCCCCTTGTCTCTTTCCTTTGCCTTGTGCTGTGCTTCCCTGCTGTCCCCTCCTGATCTTCCCCTGCTGTCCCAGATTCTCCAGTTCTTCCTACTTCTATCTGCCCCAGCTCTGCCTCTGGTAGAAGAGATGCTGCAGCCTGAGGCTCATGCATGTTTAGCAGTGAAATCTCAGCCCATAGCAAATAAAGGGAATTTAGCTTTCACCCCAGGTCGAATATGACATCTCTGACCACGCTCCTTCATCAGCAACTATTCTTCATGGGTCATACAGCTGTACATTGGACTTGGTCTTTTTCTTCCCCTTTCTCATGTTCCACCAAGAAAGGGCAACTCATGCTTGGGCTTTTGACACTGCTTCCAGTGCAGCACATGCATCAGTGGGATGAGGCCAGCCAGGACACATTGAGCAGGCCATCTATTCTAGTAGGTCTCAGTTTGCCTGTGGCAAACGCAGTCCCATTGTGCTCCCTAGCACTTGGGGAGAGATGCTAATGGGAGATGAGGACCATGAAGGGGACATTCAGATCAAAAGAGCAGCTCAGGTCCCAAGTGACCCAGGAGGAGTCTGCACTATGGGAGATGATAACTCCAAGGCAGGGGCTCACACTCTGCCCTGCAACACCTCTACACATAGCTTGTCAAGCTCCCTGGCATGGTTTTCACCCACACCAGCTAGCACTTTCCCAGCTAGTGCCCAGACATGTGTACAAGCTAGGGACTGTGCCAGGGACTGTCCCTAGACAGCCATTTGGATGTGACCATGTGGACGTGGGACACATCGTACAGCTTGGATTAGAGAATGGGGCCCGTCATTGCCTTGGCTTCTTTATAGTAGGATAGATGTACTGCGAGGTGCTGGCAGATGAACTGTGAAGAAACAGGGCTACAAAAGAGTGACAGTGCAGAAATGAGGCAAGTGTTCTGCAAAACCAATTCCCACATCGCTCTGTTTGGGTTTATTTCATCCCCTTTTATTTATTGTGCTTTCACTCCTCCTGTCTAACCCCTGGCTTCATGGCTGCCCTCCTGACCGTTTGCCTCCTTTTTCATCAGCTGCTTTCTGCTGTGGGACCTTCCCTTCTCTGTCCATTTGACTTCACTTTTCTGGTGCTTCACTTTTGTTACTTCTCTTCCCCTTTGCCACTCCCATCCTTTCTGCTCTGTACTTAGCATTTTGGCTATTTTTTTTGTTTGCCATGACCCAGTTCCTTCCGGAGCCTTATCATGACTTTTTTGTTTCCTTTAGCCCCTTTTGTGCCCTCTTCACTTATTCCACGCTCCTGCCTGCTATCTAAAATCAGCCGCCCAGCTCCAGTTTCTTCTCCGCCAACTTCTGCCCAACCCTAGTCCCCCAGGCTCTTTCTTTTCTATCCCGCTGCATTTAATTGTCCTATTTTCCTTTTCTGATATTGTTTCCACTTCCCACATCCCCTCCTTGTGGTCTCCAGTGCTGCTGCTGCACGGCTGCCCTTTCCCACTCCCAACCCGCTGGTTTCCAGAGTCCCCTCACTGCTCCTGGAGTGTCTGTTCCCTTCCTGCCTTTGTCTCTCAGTCTGTCTCTCCTTTTCCCTCTTTGTTCTGAGCTTTTTCCTCCCTTGGCCTCCTCCTCTCCCAAGGGAGGGTGGTTTCGTACTAATGCAAAGCTGCGAGGGTCGAGTGGTCTCGAGAGCAACTTCCATCAGCCCGGTTTAATTTCTACCTGCTGCTTTTGCACGTTTTAACGCATTCTCTAAAATTGACTTGGATGGCTGCTTTCCACCCTCTCTACTTTATCGGGCTGACTCAAAAAGCCCTCTGCAGCCAACAGGGGCTATTCCCCTGGCTCCCGGGATCTTTCAGGCAGCACAGAGTCTAGGGGAAGCGCACACCCTGTTGTTATCACCCCAAGACAGCGATGCTCACCAGATAATAGCCTACATAGCTAGCCATATAACCATAAAGTAAACAGTGCTGCTCTCCTGCCTGCTTCTTGCAGCGTTAGGCCCTGTTGCTCAGGGTGTCCCCTTGCCATTTCAGAAGACAATGCCATTGTTCAATGCAGCTTTTTTTGCCAGGACAGTCGCTTAGGAGAATGACAGAGCATAAGGAACCGAGAAGATGTAGCAATCGTGGTGCTTTATGCAGCTACACAGTCAGATCACTGCGAGGGACTTGAAGATATCAAACCCTCTTAAGAAGTTTTGGTTTTGATTGGCATTGAGAAAAGTGCGTGGAACCGGATCGGAGAACTGCAGGCAGGAGTGGGCACCTCGTGGGGCAGTATGTGAATGAATCATGCCTGTTAAAATCTCAGGAGCTCAGCTTCGGAGCTCAGCAAAGGGCGTAATAACAGCAGCAACAACAATAAGAAGAGTGAAATAATAGCAGCCACCAGAAAAGAAGAATAGCATTTTTTAAGATGATTTCCTTTCCGGTTTTCTCAACAATAAAGGTTGGCTGGATTTCAGTTTATGATTGCATTATAAATATTTTGTAACACTTTTTTCTTTTTTTTTTTTTAATTTCAAATACTTTTTCCAAACTAGAACAATTTGGAGACTCTTTCTAAGCTGCAGTTTTAGAAACAGTTTCATTAATTTCCTTGTACTAGAACACACAGATTTCATGTTTTTCAAATTTATTTCTGTGAATTTGCTGTTCTGGGGGGAAAAAAAAATAAAAATCACCAGAGGCAAAACTTGACAGCCAGGAGACAGCAAAAATGAAATGTGTTTATTTTTTTTTTCCCCTGGAAGTTTAATTAAAATTTCTTTTGTTATAACCATAAAATGAGCAGCAACATTGAGGACTAGTGTCAGAGGTTAAAATTCACCCCTGCACAAGTGGTCAAGCCAAGGCCCAAACAACCTTAGTTTGACCTCTGGTTTGTTGCCTTTCAGAAGCCTTACTGTGTCACTAGTGCAGACTGATCAGTGTGTAGACAGTCCCTCTTAATCTCTTTTATTTTTTTTATAAGTTAACAGATAAGTTATGTCTTATTTTAAAATGAATGAGCCGATGTAGGGGTTTTATTTCTGCAAACCAAAATAATTCTCTATTCGGGTGACTAGAAAATGTACGCACTCAAACTATGGGCTTCTTCCCCCTTTACCACAAAAAGCTCTGACAAGGCCGTGGTCACACCACATAGTCAGGGGGTAGGGATTCCCACTGGCAGAGCAGCTAGCACAACGTGTTCTGAAATGCCCGTGTAGTCCATATGTGCTGGTTTTCAGGGAAACACAAGTCTCCACAAACCCCAGCTTGGAAAATGGGTCTTGTCTTTCAGAGGCTCAGAATCTGAAGTGTTAGACTCCCTCTGCTCTTAGCTTCATCAGGCTACACCTCTACCTCCTTGCAGCAGTGCTTCTGAAAACAGTTTCTCATCACTCCATACTAGCAGGAAGATTTGTTTTCAGAAGGTAGATTTTCACCCAGAATTTGCTTCCCCTTCACCAGATCGACCTTCTTTTGTGAGTAACATGCCAGTTCCTCTCCTCACCTCCCTCCCAGCCAGGCTGTCCTACTCTCAGCTGAGAACATCCTCGGGGAGAGAGCACCAAGCTCCCTTCTCTGCTGCCTGCATCCTGGACCATCACATTAGCCAAACATGTTTTCTTTTTTTGCTTAATCCAGTAAACCACCATTGTTTTTTTCTCAGCATATTTGTTTCAGCCTGCCCACTCTCCAAACCGTTAACACAAACCTTGAAATTCTAAGTGGACCAAGAATTTTAACTGTGAAAACTGTGGCATGTGAACTAACAGGAAGGGAAGGATCATACCGAGGTAAACCGGGTTGCTTTAGGAGAGTCTGAACCAGCTCTCTTGTTGGGATCCTGCAAGGAAAGTTCTGTTTCATTTCCCAAGCATTCTGTGAGGGATCTGTGCCTCTCCTGGTGCCCCACGGCCCTCCGGGATCAGCCAGGGGAGCCCCCCACGCTCCAGCTCGGCGGGGGCTCATGCAGCCCCACAGCACGGGGATGGGCTTTCCCATTTCTTTTCCTTTTGCTCCTGCTTTTGGTGGTTAGACTTTTCACACAAAAAAAAAAAAAGGTCGGGAGAAGTAGCAGGGCTAACCCTACGCGCCACTGTTGCTTTTTTACAGCATTTTATTTTGCCACGAACCAGTGGCAACATTGCTTCTCTGTAAGCTCTCTGCATTTTTTTTTGTCACTGTCTTAGATTAGAAACACATTGTCTCTCACTCGCACTTAAAAACTTAATATATAGGCACAAAGAGTGAAGCCACTCCTGCACTCTTGGTGCGTCAACACACATCCTGACGTCAGGGAAACAAACGGCAGCGTATAGAGCACGAGAAAGGGATGAGGTTTGCAAGAGCAGTTCTGCTTGTGTTCGCTCTGGTGTAGAAAACGAAAATGATGTAGGAAATTGTTTTTCCTGTTTAGAACAGGTTTGGGTTTGAAAAATTACGGCTAACTTTGTAAACATTTAAAATAGAAGCAATAAAGATGTGAAATTTCACACAGGGGATTTACAATGTTTGTGTAATTATAAGCATATGGGTTACTTTACATGAGGTCTCTGTTATACTTTTATTTACTAGTGCTTGGGGAAAACAGAGGTTCTCAAATTTAGTGTTTATTTACATGTATAGGGAATGTCACAGTCCCCATTAACCTGTCATGATCTGTATTTCTCTCTCGGAGCTCCAGCTATACAAACTGAACCCCCATTTTTACTATCATTTCTAATTTGTTCAGTCATGTTGCTAACCCAGACAATTTCTGTCATTTCTAAAGAACATATATTCTCCTGCTGGTGGAGGGTCGGAGGAACTTCTTGCACCACTGCCTTGGTGCCTGCTCATTTCATTTGAGGGGCTAAAAGCGAAAGGCTGTTGCTTCAATGCAGCTTCCTCTCTTCTGAGGATTTTGGTGGCACTTTAATTTATTGTTTGCTTTTTGATCTGACTTTCCACTAGGCTGCAAACCCGGCCCTGGGAGATACTCAGCATTTCTTCTTCAGTGCTGAGTATCCACAATTCCTAATTTTGGAGGACACAAAAGGACCTCAGCCCTAGGATCCAGCCGGATCCAGCCCTCCCTCCATTTGTGGGCTGAATTATAATATTTGTTGTCTTTAATACTTAGTGGCCATACTTACAGGGCTGCTCTTTGCTTCAGTGCGCTGAGTGCAGGAACTCCTATATGAATAGTAACTTCCATTCTTGAAAAAATAATTCCCAGACATTTCTTGCACTTTTACAATCTACATAGCAATACTTAAAATTTTGATAAGCTAGACTTAACTGTAGATTTTGTATGGTTTTGGGGGGTGAATACCCTCAAGTCAGACTTCCAGCTTTGTCTTTGCTTAGGCTGGTGCTATGAAATGATGTTCTGTCAGAATCACAACCACCTATTCTGCCTAGAAAGCAACAGGGACATACAAAAAATTCCTTCTTTAAAAAAATGATGGAATCTGTACAGAGCATTGCATCACTAGTTTGGTCTAACAGCAAGAAAGAATTTCGTTACATCCTTTTATTTTACAATTCATTGCTTGCTGCACTCATTTCCCTCTCTTTCCTCTCATCACTTCAACACTGCATGGGCTCTTTGAGCATGGTCGCTGGGTTTTCCTGCAAGCCCTGAGATGACTTTAAGGCATCTCAGTTACTGTCCTGCTATGAGTGTTGGGATGCAGGTGAGCAGCTTACCTGACACCCCAAAGATGTGGATATCAATCTCATCTGTACTCACACTACCTCAGGAGCTTCCTTTCATCTCCTCCTGCTGCTGTTTCTGTCTCGTTCTTTGTTTCAGGTCCAAATCCTTTAGGACAGGGACTTCTTCCCAGCATAGCACTGCTATTTAATTTTTTTCCTGGTAATGAATATTTAATTTTTCATTATGTTTCTTCAATTCAAAGCAATCTGCCAGTGCCGGCTCTGTCTGCTGGGTGTTGTTTATTGACACCCAGGGCAAGGTCCTCTGGTTCCCTGCAGCTGTTTCCCCTGAAGAAACCCCATTAGGAGCAGCCTAGGAGTCTCACTGAATACAGACCCAAACCAGGGGGTGCCAACGAGCAGCCTCTGACAAAGGAAAACCACTCCTGGGAAGTACAAAACTCATGTTGTTAATGCTTTGGTGTTGGAAGGAGCCGTGCTGCAGCAATCCACAGCCTAGGGATGTTTTCTGATCTGTGGAGGTTATGCCCAAAGAGCATCACAGGGGAAGGGGAGGCACAGACTGAACTGTGTGATGGTGACAGCCATCATGTTAATTCCACTTTTCCCCCCTATTCTGGGTATTTTTGTTGTTGGTTTACTGTGGAGGGAGTGAACTGCAGAGGGGAAAAGGATGGAGAGTAAAAAACAGGCTGGCAAATGTATTATATTAAAAGGTTAGCTGTTGGTTGGATCTTCCCTCTCACTGAGAAATCAGTAAAGAGAGGGACACCCTTAGTGCAAATTCACCTCCATCTCAGAAAACATCCCCACATGCTGCAAGTGCTCCCTTTCCCTTTCCCTTTCCCTTTCCCTTTCCCTTTTTGCTTTTTAAAATATCTGTAATTTTAATAAGCCACTTTTCCTATCCCTGGTACATCGTGAGAGCTAGGTACAGTGAGGGGAAGCCACTGACTTTCCCCAGGGGAAACAGTTAAACTCTTTCTCCAAGGGGGCAGTGCCACAGCACACAACTGAGCAGGTGTCCACATCCTTTCTCGGTCCCAAATTAACTCAGATGTTTTGCTGAGTAGAAGATGATTAAACAAGCAGTGAGATGTTATCATTAGAGGCTTCCTATTAAACTATGACTATAAATACTGGCACAGGGAGGATAAAGCTTCCTCAAGCTGAGCATGTTAGCAGCTAATGTTTCTTTAAACACTGTCCACAAAATGCATTGGCTGACCAAAATGTTTATCAGTGCTACCTCTTAGGAAACCAAACCGGTTTATTTTCAGTTCCTCTCACTGTCTTATGTGAATTGCAGTAATGTGGTTGCCTTTTACATAAAACTGCATCATTAAATAGATTCCCTGAATGATTTTCAACACCACAAAGGCAAAAGACTAATACAAAAGAATGCCGAGGCTGAAAAAGAAGCTCTCACCAGTCAGAACATGGCAAAAACCTCTCACCTATAGCATATTTTGATTCTTTTGCAGCTTCATCATAATTCTGGATTCCGTTATTTGAAATGCTTGTTCTGGCATTAATTAAACCAGCCAGTCCAATCCTTCAGCAACTGACTGGTGTGTATGCTCAGCTTTTATTCCCTCTTAATGGTTGGGGTTTTTTTTTCTTTTTCTTTTTTTTTTTTTTCCCTATATATAGGAAGAGTGGTAGCCAGCCAGCACAACACCAGCATGCTGTAGTGAACAAAGAGCTCTAAAGCATGAGTGGACGTTGGAGCATCACTCCTCCTTGCTGATGCCAAGTCTGCCTTGGCAGAGGGAATCCCACTCCTGCTCCTCCTACCATCACACGTGCATGGCTGCTGGCACGGCAGCAAGGCAGGAGGGAGCGGGGAGTAAGAGCAGACTAAAAGTATTAGTGCAATTAAAACCAGAAAATGTAGACATTGCTTTTATCCTGGGTTGTTTTTTTTTTTTTTTTTTTTTTTTTGTTTTTTCCATTTGAGCAGAAAANNNNTATGCCAATTGAGCAGGAAAAATTCCCTTTAGGAAAGCCAAGCTGAAACTCTGCAAACAGTGCAGGTAACAACACCTGTGTTTTCTGTGGATGAAACAGAGAAAACAGAGAATATATGTCCAATACTTGGGGAGGTGCTGATTTACCTCTGAATTTCCAAAGTCTGGAGAGATATATACATTCTGGGACTGAGCCCAAAGCCATCCGCAGGCAAAGGGAGTCTCGGTTGGGGCAGAGGGTCGACCTTTTTATGGCAGGGCTGCTCTACGGTGATCAGAAAAGAACTGCTTCTGTTCAGCCTGTGTCTCCTTCACACAGGAAAATGTGTACATGTTGCTCTCGATGACATTAATGGAAATTATACTCGCAGTTCCTCACATGCCAAGGTATCCCATAGGTAACAGTTTGGGTGTGGGTATATGTACTAGTTCTTAAAGCTGCACACATTTCTCCTCTTCATAAAAGAAGACTAGGCACTCTATAACTGCTAAGAACAGGCTGTCTGAAAGGTGTTTTATTAACTTAAGTTGGGGAAGAAAATGAAACTGAAAAGAATACGACTGCATATTAAACTACATGAAGTGGTCATGACAACTGGGGATCTCGGTATCATAAAATTTTAACAGCTGGATGCAATCAATGGGGATTTTCCATTTTTCTTTTTTTTTCTTCTCTTTTTGGTTAAGCTTAAGAAAGGCGGGGGGAAAGGAAAAGCTTCATTTTACTTCAGCAAGCTCTCTATCCAGCTCAGCTTTCTTTGCTTAATATCAGAGGTTGTCTTTACTTCTCTATAAATCTCAGCACGGCCTGCACTCAGCTGATGCCATCCCCTTCCTAGGGTAAGGATTCCACAGCAGGAGGTGTTCAATATCCTCAACAGCAGAATGACAAGGAATGGAAACCAGAGAAATGCACATTATAGGGAAACTTCCCCAGAGCATTAATACAATTTCTAGAACTTATCACATAATTAGTTGACATCAATTTTTGCCTCAAAATTGATCAAGTGTCATTTGTGCCTGAAATCCCACAGTATTTCTTCAGCAAAAGGACTAAGTTCCAGGGCAAATCAATAAAAATATTTCACTCTCTGTCAGGGCATCTTCTATTTAATCACATGAAATCACAGCCTGGGCTTTCCCTTACAGACATTTGTTCTAGCATGGCTTCCTTCTTGGTGATGTCAACACTTGCTTTGAGGTAGCTGAAGAAATATTTCCCAGACTGAGGTTTATCAGAGCCATAGAAAAGGAGAGCATTGGCCAAAAATAATGTAATGGGCTTCTTACCAAAAAAATTAATGTGTATGTTTAGAAAACAAGGCCAGAATTGTATATAACTTACTGGAATCCTGCTCCTTGATAGCTCCATTGAGGACTGACTGCCTTATTCATTCAGACAGTAACAGGATATTATTCAGCATAATAAGTTTGATGGCTCTCAATCTGACTCGTATGGCTTTGCTCAGGCAGCCTTGCAAACAAATATGTTTCCTCAGTTTGTTGTTTTTTCTGTGTCTGTTAAAATGCAAACCAAGGCCAACCTTCTGACTTCACCTTCCAATGGTTACGTGTGAATGTTTGTTTCTTAAAATAACTTCATTTTTCATTTTTGCCAATACCTCATGAAGCTTACGACAGCATCCACACATCTGAAGAAAATCTGGTGCTGTCACTGCATTTTCAGCCCTTCGAAACTCCACTTGACTCCGAAGTCGCAGGATTTTCAGCACAGAGACTGGGTTCTGTTTAAACTCCTAAGCCCTGCTTTTTAGAACTGTGGACTCCCCTTGCCTCTCCCAAGGGACTCAGCACTTGTGCACTCATACTGGGCCTCAGAGCAAGGCAGGACAGAGCGCCGATGCTCTGCTAAGGCACCCTTCAGGGTAACCTGCAAAAAAGCAGATGTCAGCCCAGGGAGTTTTCACCTTCCAATTCCTTTGGCAGGTTGCCCTGAATCTTGTTTTCCATGTTTCTCCCACAAAATTCATTTGGAAACACCTGTAGGAGGGCCAAAATAAACACCAGCAGATGGTGATTGGAAAATGTCATGGTCTGCCCTTTGCCCAGGTGCCTGGGAAGAGAGCAGAGCACATCACAGGGACACCTGGCAGTACCCGTAGCAGTGAGCCATGGAGAAAATGACTGGTGGGTGACGAAACACTGACTGGACTCGGTGACTGCTGAAAGCCAAAATGGGAATCTGGTCTCTAGAATCTGGGGGAACATATCTGAACTCTGATGGGTTTCTGAGTCGTGCAGTTGCTTCAATAGCAAGTGTCTCTGAACTAAAAGTGAGCCACTGCCGAGTGACATTGTGAAACTGCTGCAGGTGTCTAGGTCAGAGCCAACAGCACAAAACAAAGTGATCAGAGGGAAGAGCTTGTCTGTAGAAGACCAGTTCATAGTAGGGCCAGACCACAGTAGTTGAACTACGTGATGTATTTTAGAGGCACGGGGCAGTAAAGACTTTTTCTTCTGTTCCAAGAGAAAGTGCTACCTCAGAGGGTCCTTGGGAAAATCCCTGAGCCTTGCCGTGCAACGCTCAGAATGAACTTACAGAACCCCGGTGGAAAACCCGGGCAGGCTGTGAACAAACTCGTCCGTCTGTCTTTCCGTCTGTCGTTCCCTTTCTGCACCCAGGGCAGCGTCACTCCGTCCGTTTGTCCGTCGGGGGGGGGGGCAGGCAGCCGGGCCGTGCCCGGGGCGTCAGCGCCATCTGGCGGCCAGAGGCGGCCGCGCCGCCTCCCCGCTGCGGCCGGATCGGGCCCCGGGACGGCAGGGGTACCCCGTGGGAGCCCCCAGCCCGGCCCTGTGGTGTGTTTTTCCTGTTGCCAGCGCACTTCTGACATACGAGCACTCACACCATGCTGAACGCCTCCTGAATGGCTCTGTGACAGTCACGCAGGTCCTTTCCAGGACAGTCCACTTGATTTTGTTTATATTTCGTGGGGTGGGGCTCTCCCGCTGAAGTGCCCTGACTTCACAAAAGTCTCTGACCTCATTTCTGTGTTCATTTGTTCTATATGCTCATTTCTGCAGCAGCCCATAGACTGATTTTTCCATATGACGCTTGCCTTGTGCACTGCAGGGGTCAAACAGGGATGAGAGCAGAGATGTGAAGTGGTTACAGAGAGCATCTGAGGGGACGAAACAAAATAAAGGTTGAAACAGCGGGTGTCTGACTTGGAAATCACACAAGCCATTTACAGTGCAGGAGAATTATAAGATAAGGGCATTTCTCACGGTAATGAAGATGAGAAATGGAGGGCTATGAAAAAATGATAGATATTTTCCTGCACTTACTCTAAGTCCTGAAATCATTAAAAGTTTGGGGAAAAGCAGCTCAGTATGTACTGGTCCATGGGCATCATCAACCTGATGGGTGCAACAGCTACCCAAGAAATAGACTCCTGTGGTCTTTGCTGCAGGTGCTCTCACAGAGAATACAAACTTTCTGAAGTTTCATGCTTTTCTCACATGTCCTCAAAGGACTGTTTATAAACACTGTGAGATCTCTGCCTGAGACTACAGGCTCACAAAGGTAGCCTGCAAAATGATAAAAGCCAGCATGAGTTTCAGGAGCAGTTCTATAATGCATACAGACCTGAAACCCAAGAGCACATACTCTCATGAGGCTGCGCCAGGGCCAAAACCCTGCCCTGTGTGTCACCAGTGCCAGAAATACCATTCACATTTCCAGAGTACTCTTTGCTGATGGTGGAAATTGCTCAACTCTAAATTGTGGCACATAGAGTCATATTACATTCAGTTTTGTCACCCCTGCTAGGTAGCAATGACCTCCAGCAAACTGCTGAGAGCCTGACACCTCAAACAGTCACTGTGATGTCTAACGGATCCTGTCCTGTCCAAACAGCCTGTAAGATATATAGGCTCAGCATCCTAACAATCAGTGAGGCAACACAAAAGGCTTTGCACCTCCACTCACGCAGCCAGGACTCAGGTACCGAAGTGAAGTTCCTCTGTGGCACTTGAGCACTGCAGGTCCCTGTTTTCCACTCCTTGGAGGGATTTCTTCTTGATATAGAATGGCCTTTTAAAGACTTTTTTTTTTTTTAAATTAACAATCACATACATTTTTTCCTTTCAACTTACTGATAAAGGCAGCAGTCTGCTTTCCATTTTCACTATGTGTTTTGCCCGTGAACTTAATCTTCTCATCGGATGTTGAGAGCTGCAGAGGCACTTGGAGAGCTCTCAGCTCACATGCGTTGCCCCTGACCACACCTTCTCCTTGAGGAATTCCCAGGCTTTCAACTCGAGACTGTGATCTTGGTAAACCCTTGTCTGTGATGTCTGAATATTTGTAATGCTTCTCATTGTTCAGGATTTAGCACCATCCAAGTGCTTGCCATTCACTGGCAGAAATGTGCTGGGCTTCCTCCAGCAAATCTTCCTCACCTCCGTGGACACCTTGCTCAGTGTTGGTGTCCTGCTGCATCAGCCACCAGCCACCTCTTTCAGAGGCATAGCTGTGGACTCTGAAAGAGTTTGTGTGTGGGAGCAGAAAGGCATCACTCTTAAACACACTCGCTCTGGACATGAGAAAGATCAAGTCTTCAAATTGTGCCTGGACTACTCAGTGCTTCATAAGCTTTGGCACAAGAAAAGGGAGAGCCTGGGAGCTCCAGTCCAAGACAAAAAGCCCACGGACATAAATAAGATTTAAGACTAATGGAGCTATAAGAACAATAATTGCAGAACTACACGCTGGTAAATTTTTATCACACAATAATACATATGGCACCAGCAAAGAGAGTCTCTGATTTCTTTGCCTAAGCATATAAAGTACCACACATTTATAAAAGCAACCATTCCTATTCTGTTACGCTCTTCGGAATGTGTTTGAAAAGCACATTAAAGTGTGGGGAAGTGTCCAAAAAAGTTGGATCGGTCTGGTTTATGACTGACAGGAAAGGCCAAGCAATTATCTGAACTCCTGATGGGACAATTTTGTTCAGATGTATTTTGGGGTCAGGAGGCAAGGATTTCATCAGAGAGAGTTCTTCAGCTTATGAAACATACAATGTGTCCAAAACAAGGTCTGAAGTTGATTAGACATAAGTATTCAAAAGGAAATGATTTACATGACAGCCCTGGATGTATCGTCCTCTCAGTAAGATCTGACCCAGCAAGGCTGAGATAACTTACTTATGAAATAGGACTTGCAGACCCAACTAAAAGATTTTTTTTCTCATTATAATGCTTTGCAGGGAATTAGTATATAAATCTTTATGAGCCAGGTGAAAATACAGGAACAGTTCCTCAGCTGGTGCAAATCAGCATACCTCCACCAACTGCACTGGTTTGCATCAGCACAAAAACGGGGCCGTGGCTTCTAGACGGGATAAGAGGTTTTGCTGCATTTGGATGCTACTTGTCAGATGCTTTGAAAGATGCATTTCTGGGCATTTTTACTCTGTTTTTAAGTAACTATCATGGACATATGACAGGTTCATGGATTTTAGTAGAGCTCGTGTAAAACGATGCTGCTAGGATTGTGTTCAGCATCTGGGTTGCCTGAGCTGGCAGAGATCTTTCCTGCCCATGCAGTACATGCCACACACATGCACAGCTTTGTCACGGGCACTGGGCCCATGGGCTCTGCTCAGGAACAGATGCCAAAGTCAAAAGGGGTGACTTCCTTGCCACATGGAGCTTTGCCACTGGAGGCACCTGCAATTTGCACTAGTGGCCAGCAAGAGGATGGGGTTTTTGTCTGGTGCAGCTTTTCCCTCTTCCTTATCACCTGGAAGTCATACAGTCTGAGTGCCTTCACAGGGAAAGATCACATAGAAAGTATTTTAAAAAATAGTTTTCCTGCATTTACTCCTTTTCCTTTTTTCTGTTACTTTTTTTTTTTATTTACATTGTTTATATTTACACCTTTTGCGTTTTTGTCTTCAAATCCTGGTACACATGCAGAGTTTGCTGTGAAAGACAGAGAGTGGATATTTTAAAATCCAAACAGGTTCACTTTTGCAAGCTTTCTTCTTGCAGGTGAGATCCCTTTCTCACACCTTCTTAGAGGGCTTTGCAAAGGTCCCTCATGCTTTTAGTGAGACAGGCTTGATGTCTCCGAAAGATTTATTATGAGCCACAACTTAATCAAGGAACCAAGAAAGATTCATTTTTCATGCAACTTGTACAGCATCATCACCTGAGAGACTCGGCCCTAGTAAATCTTGCTGGCATACTGTGAAGGGTGATCCCAAATTTTCAGAGACTCCCCAAATGCAAAATGAAGGGATACACTGCTTTATGTCTCCTTCCAAGCTGAAAAGAAATATGTTTGGGAAATAAGCCCTTTAGATGGTAATTTAATTTGGGGCAGATGTGCCCAACAGTTATGACATCATCTTAAAGCAGGTCTTTTCTCCTTCTCCACTCCCCGCCCCCCTGCCCAGCTTTACAGGAAAGATTCGGAACGTAAAGGGATTTATCAGGTGTCTTATCATAAATGTGCTTTATATCCTGAAGTGCGTCTGTGAGCTCGTTCTCATAGGTAAAACCAGCTGTTAGCTCTGAATCAGGGCAAATAAACGGAAAAAAAAAATAAAAAAGGGTTGTGCACAGAAAAGAATTTCCAGCAATCATATATGCTGTGGGAAAGAAGAATAAAATCAAATATACATCTCATTTGTCTTTAAGCATGTGATTTCTTTTGCTCTCAGAACCGTAGGTGAATTTGCTTTGGTTCAAGAAAATTTGCTTTTCATCTGAAAGGAAATTCAGCTCTGGATTTAGCAGCAAGCCATGCTGCTCACAGTGAACCTGGAGAGACCATCTTTGGCTGGTAAATCAGGCTCCATTTGTTTAATTATTGGCAGCTCTGCTGAGGCAGCCAGCGCGGATGTAGAGTAATGCTGCCTGTGGTGGTAGTGGTTTTGGCTCTGAACACCCCTCCTCAAAGCCTCCACCTACCACCAAATTAATTTAACGTCAATTAACAATTAACATCATGCCTGAGGAATGCATGGATGGCAGAAGTTAAGTGCCAGGGACCTAGGAAGTGCCCAGTGAAAGTAGGTACCTCCTAGGCTAAATCATAGCCTAGGATCTAGGTGGATTTTTCAAGTCTGAAGACCCAATTTTAGATGGCCTAGATGCCGCCCCTGTTTCATACCAGAAGAACTATATTAGAAGGAAGAACCATGGAGCTTTGGGATGTAGCAGGCATAAAGGGATTTTGTAGCATGCTTTTGTAGGTGTAGCATGAAAAGGATTTTGTTTTCATTTTCCATAGGTGTATTGGGAAACATAGGTTGGGTTTGGTTTTTTTTTTACTTTATTGTTTGTGCAGTTTTTTTTATGTAAAGGTCTTTAGATTTCCAACTCTAGGGAAAAACCCTGTGCTTTCACCACCCAAATGCCACGTGTCTTGTTGGGTAAGGGGGAAAAGTGCCTACCCTGAAGAGAAAGCCTGGGAGTATTGCCCATCACTGCATGGCATTTGCTAGAAGAATGACCCATACTGGTGGTAAGAGGGCCAGGGAAAGCTCCTAATGTTCATAGAAGCATAAGTACCTGCTTAAATGAAAAAAAGAGGAGGGAAAAATGCTAAATGAACAAAAGAAGAAAGCTAACTATAGTACTCACTTTTTTTGCTCTTTAAATATCTGCAGCCAGCAATGCTTATGGAGAGTGCCAGGAATATGGAAAGGTTCATGAAGGGCAAACTCAAGCAGCCTCAGCCTTTTCACACTTGTTGCTGCTGAATCATACATAACTCTACATAGTCCCATTTGGGGCTGTGCAAACCACTGCCAAGATAGTGACATTTTTGGGCCAGCATAGACTTTCAGAGCATGGAGAGCTGCATGGACCATTCTGAGGAAAGTGGGGGGGCAGAATTTATCCAAACATGACAGAAATATGTGTATCTGGGAAAAAATAAAAAAAAAAAAGGCGATCAGGATAAAATTAATTTTTACTGCAGCCATTTAGGACTTGGCTTTGTGAAAACTATTTCAAGCCATTGCCTTTTCTTAGGTAGGTCAGTGGGCCAAATCCAATGATAAATACAAAACTCTGAGATCATTATTCCCTTCTTGGATTTTAACTGATGAAAAGCTCCATTCTGTTTGGCTGGGCTGTGGTCCAAAGCCCAGTGACCACCCTGCTGCAGCAAAATGCTGAATTAGGGTATTCTTGAAAACCTAAAACATCACTTAAGCTTTTCCTGATAGGAAACAGATAAAAGTCCACCATGTCTCTATTTTTTATCATTCATGCCCTTGCAATTGTCTTCCTCCAGGTTTGATAAAGCCCTCTTGCAGCTGAAGGGTGCAGCAGTCGGGGAGCTTGGTGGCAGCAGAGATTTTTGTGCCAGGGTTTCACTCCTTGAAGGCAGGGGAAGGCTTGATGTCAGCCAAGCATCATGGGGACAAGGCTGCCAGAAGTTCCGCAGTGGGCTGGGGTTGTGCTGTTGGCTGAGTGGTGGCTAGGACACCCATCTCTACTTTTTGAAGGTGTCCACAAAAATGCGGTGGACATCAGCAACATCAGCTGGATCTTGGTTAAACTAATGTGTTGCTTCCACAGGTTTTCATCTGGGGCATGAGTTCAGTGTGTTTTTTAAGCAGTCTTAAACACTGATTTTCAGTGGTCCTATATGTTCAAGATGGGATATTTTAACATTAAACTCCACCTTACTTCTGATTTTAAGTGAGGGTGAGCAAAAAAGAAACCCAAGCCCCTTAAACTTAACCAGGTCCACTGCAGTAGGTGAAACTTGCTTTCCACAAGAATTCCCAAGCATATTATGGCAAATTTCCCCAACCTTTCTGCAGCTGTGCTGGCAGGGGGCCAGCAGGCTAAAGGCAGTATCAAATTGAATGTAAAGGTGCAATATACATAGCCCAGAGCTACCAGCACAAAAGACTCTGCCCTGGATCCCACAGCGGTGGAGGTTGCTGTGGAACCCAGTGGACACCCAGCCCCAGGCAACCAAAATGTGTATTAAAAATTATTTGTCTCTTCCCTTATGATGAATAACAAAGACCTTTTGCTCCTGGAGCATCTTCTTCAAGCTTGTGCTTGAAGAGCACAGTCAGCTTTTTCCTGTGCTCTCCCAGGAGGACAGTTTCTCCTCCCTCTGGGAAATCCTCCACCACAGGAGATTTTCCTCAAGCTTTCCTTCTCTGTGGTGGTTACCTTTCTCGGTCTGGGTAAAACAACATTGCTCTCTTTTTCTGAACTCCCTGTGAGGGCTGCATGGAAACATTAATCCTGTCTTGAACCAAGGAGAATGATTTTTACCTTGAAATGGCAACAATATGACATCACTCGGCCTTTGGGGGATGTGGGTGCTGCTGGCTGCCAGAGGTATTTGGGTTTGGTTTGGAGGGCTGTATGGATGAACTCAGGTACAGATGCAGGATGAGGGAAGGAGCCTTGGGACAGGCTGCTGCAGGTGCAAGACATTGCCTTGCTCTCCTCCTTCCCTACTGTCCTGGTTTGAGGACTTAGCTGTTTCCTTGGGTGCTTGGTAGTAGCATTATAGGCTCATGATCACTGCAGATTCCAGCATTCGTCAGCAGTAAGAAACACCGTGTTTAACAATGCAGGTTTTTTCAGTTTTAAAGTAGCGATTTCCAAAACCTTCCCTGCCCCCAAATGATGCTTTGCAGACGGCTGGGCAGGAGTGCTCCTCCTCACAGCCTGGCATGGCAGGGTCAAGGCAAATCTGATTCGGAGGAGCAAAGAGTTTCCTCCCACTTGGTGACAGACAGGGAGCAGCAATACACGCCTTCATTAGAGCAGGGCATTTGAATGTGTCCCCCATGACGCTCTTATAAGGCCAGCTAAGGAAATACAGGCCAGATGAAATCATTAGTCTGTGGGTGCACAAGTGCTTGAAAAACATGCTGAACTTATCACAGTTTGCCATCAAACTGAAAATTCATTTTTAATGGGGTCACCCAGGGTCTGTACAGGGCCTGTTTCTGTTAGATATTTTCATTAGTAACTCGGATAATGGAATAAAGTATGCTTATAAAATCAGCCCATCACACTAAGCCAGGAGGATTGTGAGCATATTGGGGCCCAGGATTAAAATCCAAAATAGCTATGAAAAATTGGAGAGGTTTTCCAGAATCAACAAATGGAACCAAAGAGAGACACGTGTAAACTGCAAGGAGGTCAAAAGGACTTGTACTGAAACAGGAGTTGACTGACCAGACAGCAGAAAAGACCTATGAATAAGCACAGACTGGGTGACCACGCTGGCACCCACGGGTGTATCCACAAGGATGGGAAACCCAAAGGATGGGCGGTAACTTCATGGCAGTGGGAACTTCCCAGCTCAAGCACTGCATCCAGCACTAGGCATCACCTTTTAAGAAAGATGTAAATTAAATAGAAAGCCCAGAGAGACCAACGAGGGTGTTAAGAGGTTTATAAAATCTGACCTGTGAGTAGAATTTGAAAGAGCCTGAGGTTGTTTAGTCTAGTGAAGAGAAGATGGATGGGTCTGGAGGGAGCAGGATAACAGTCCCTTCCGAGGTTACTGTAAAGAGGATGAAAATCTCTTGCTTTGATGTCCACTGAGAGTGGGACAAGGAATAATAGGTTTAACTGGAAGCAAAGGAGATTTAGATTAGATATTAGGACAAACTTCTCAACTATAATCAAAGATAAGATCAGAAGTCTACCTTTGTGGGCTGGAGGATTGCAGTCATTAGAGGTTTTAAAGAACAGATTAGATGAACATGAGTTGGAGACAGTCAGAGCTTCATTTCACTTCAAGCTGTACTTCAGCTTCCTCACTCAGTGGGATGCTTTCTTTAAGGCACCTGAAGGCAATGATGAAGTTTCCTAGAGCCTCATTCCTGATGTTTATGCAGGTTTGGTACTCGGAGGAGTACTCACAGGAACCATGTAACACCATATTACTGAAGTTATAAATTGAGTCAGTCTCTACAACACAATTCCTAATTAAAGTGCTAAAAAGTAAAACATCAAAGCTGCAGATGGCAAAGGCAACCATACTGCTTTTGTACATCAAACTGACTGTGCATTGGTAACTCATTGTCTTCCAATTTCCCTTCCTCTTTTCAGTGTGATACAGCCTGTGATAAGATGTGCTTTCAAAAGCAGATGGTTAAACAATACATACAATCTGCTTATTATTATAGCTTCTGCCCTGAGCTGTGAATCAGTGCCTCTTCACTGCGACAGTCTGGGGTTATTTGAGCATATAGGTTTCTTGTGTTCTAGGAAACAGTAAAAATTGTCTACTCAATGATAAATAATTGCTTCTTCTTTAGAAGCACTTGTTATCACCTCCGCATACTGAATATTTTTAGTACTAGCAAAGTATCTTCTTCTCAGCTCCCTTGAGACATCTGCTCTCCATATGGCGGATTTGCCTCTGCTTCCACAGCCTGTTTCTGGGAAGGAGACTCCTGATATGACAAATTGGAATTATTTCCAGGTCTTCAAACACTTCACTAGCTCCTGACTCATGTAATTGAGCCTCACAAACTCTGCACAATCGTACATGTTTTAATCCCTCTTGTCTACCTAATTTTTGTCATATTGCTTCCGCTGTCAACAAGCTGCCCTTAAAACATCGATGCGAGGTTGTCAGAGGCAGAGAACCATGTAGCAGCCAGTGACTTCTAGGTGTGCCAGTGCTGAGCCCACCTAGGGTGCATCAACCCACTGAGACGTCCAACTCCAAAAGCTCCTCAAAGAAAACCTGCTGGAAGCAGCACAGTCACTTCTCCCTGGCCATGGTAGTGGAGCTGCTGGCACAGGAGCACAACCCTTTTGGGCATCCACGGCAGCTCCTTAGCACCACGACTCATGCAAGAAAAACGGGGCCATCCCATTGCTATGGGCCATGCTGTTTGCTTTCTGTGGTTTCTAAACCTCATTCTGCAGAGCAAAGACTCATTCTGCAATCGCACTGAAAGGGGACGGCATTTTTTTTCCCTTTGGTTTGGCAGCAAATGCCAGAGGATAGATCAAGAGCTAAAAAATAATCACTCAGGTTTGTGTGTTGTGCGTATATCTATAGTTACCCTCTTATTCCCTATTGTACCCTGTGATGTATGTGTACTCTCTGACCTCATGCCATAAAACATATCCATTATTCAAATATATTTCCTCATGCCTTACTATAGGAACTGTCAGTTTCAATTTTTCTAGAAGCTGTTACAGTACAAAGAGACACAAAGCTCTGTCAAGTAATTCATTCAGCACAACATGATACTGCAAGTAACAGCGGAGGAAAACCACAGTTGATATTTTAAGGGCAAGACCTTTGTAGAGAATCAGTGGACAGTGCTGAGTATGAATACCTCTGACTCTCAATATTTTAGTTTGGATATCTTAATAACAGTCAAAGCACCCATTCTCCTTCACGCTTACAGAAACCTGGGAAGTGCAATACCGTCCGATCAGAAGAAAACAGCGTGTGTGGGGAGGAGAAGCACCAAGTCCCCGCTGAGCTGCAGAGAAGGGGGGAATGCCCCACATCATCAGAACCCCCCACATCATGCTGACTCCCCAGTGCACTGCCAGTTTCAGATTATATTGTACCAGCTGTGATTTTGTCTTCAAAATCTACTGCTTTAAACTCTCCACAGTTTTGGGTTTTTTCCCCACAAGATCTATAGCTAAAACTCCAAGAACATAATATGTGGCCATGAGAAATTCATCTAGCCATACTATCATTTCTATGGTACATATTAAATCCTTCTTAATTAGAAATAAGAGAAGTCAATAGCTGTGGTAGCTGAGTGCCTTATATGAAGTACTGGGAGAAATGAAAATTACTCTGGATCCTGCTGAAAATACTGGGGACAAAGGAAAAGCAGAGTAACCTAGGTGAAAAATAAAACCTGAGAAAAAACACCCAATGTTTTCTTGAATTTTTGATCAGTGAGAAACTATCCTTCCTGTCTTTCTATCCTTTAAGTAAGATGTATGGAACAAAGCTTTTGGTTCTTGAAAGTTAAAATAATATGTGGACTTGTTCTTTTGAGATAGCTCAGAAATCTGTATTTTATGGAGCTGCAAATAAACTGCATACAAAGTAGCAGATAGGGCACATTCAGCAAGCATGTTATCACCTAAATTCTGCATATAAGACAGTTTTTGCAGCTAAACAATATTAAATGTTTTTGTAATTCATTGCATCATTAAGGAACTAAAGGGCAAAGACGTGTCAAACTGAGCATGCTGCTTTGTCTCAACTTTTCCTACATCCAAGGTTACAGCAGGACAGTTCAGAGGCATGTTCCCAAACACTGAGCCACTGCCAACATTTTCTTAATGGGATTAAATTGTGCCTTGTTACTGTACAAAGACATATTTAAAGTATGCTTGGCTATTTATTTGATGTATGATTCTCTTTGGTTGAATTATTATCCTGGATTTGTGAATAGTAAAGTCTTTATTTCATTACTTGCTGTAATTCTTCTCCTAAAATTTATCCAATTAGTGATAGAGATATTAATAGAATGGAAAAGCAAGATGGGTCATTTAGAAGTTTTTCCCTTCTATTGATATCGCTATCAATAACTGAATAAATTCTAGGAGACATACAGCATCCTGATGTACATCCTGTCCTGAGGGACTATCCTGAGATGACAGCGTGCTTTGTAGAACCAGAAGAAGGGGTTTAGAGATGGCAACAATAATAACCTACAGCTAAAACAAGGAACAGGCTTGCCAGGGACAGGGGTTGTACGCTGGGATGGGGATAGGGATGAGGATGAGAATGGGGATGGGGATATGGATGAGGATGGGGATGGGGATGAGGATGGGGATGGGGATAAGGATGGGGAGGAGGAGGGAAATTCCACTAAACTGGGCCTCTGGCATCTTTCTGCCACAGGCAGTAGAGCAGCAGAGATCATGTCTACAAGCCATCCTTGGGCCATGATAATGGTAGTAGTCACAGCCACAGCAGACCAAACATGCTGAAAATATTTCTGACTGCTGCAAATTCTAGATTAAAGTGTAACTATGAAATTGTAATTCTAGATAAAGTTAAAGGGAGGGCAGTTTTCCTTCCCTTGAAGGTGATCAGACAAATGTCTACATCACACTCAGGTTTACCAGGTTCCTTTCCTCCCAGTTCCTCTCTTCCATGACAGCAGGAGCTCAGTCCCCAAGCCTAGCACAGCCCAGGCTGGTTGTCCTTGTGCTGCTGAAGCAGCTCAAGGGAGCCAGACACCAGAGCCCTGTGCCTTCTATGAGCACAGCAGAAACACTTACTCTGCTGCACAGACTGCTTTTGAGGTCTCATACGAAATAATTTGTTGCCTGCTGCTTCCAAGGCCCAGTAACAACAGCTTGTGGACAGAAGGGACCATGAGGAAGAGCTGAGAGAAATGGGGTTGTTCAGCTTGGAGAAAAAAAGGCTGAGGGGAGACCTTATCACTCTCTACAACTACCTGAGAGGAGGTTGTAGAGAAGCAGGGGTCAATCTCTTCTCCCAAGTAACAAGCGATATGACAACAGGAAATGGACTCAAGTTGCACCAGGGAAGGTTTAGATTGGATATTAGGAAAAAATTCTACACCAAAAGGTTTATCAAACACTTGAACAGGCTATCCAGGGAAGTGGTGGAATCATCGTCCCTGGAGATATTTAAAAGACAAGTAGGTGTGGAGCTTAGCGACTTGGGTTAGTGATGGTTTTGTCACTGTTAGGCTGATGGTCAAACTCGATGATCTGAAAGTTCCTTGCTCCCCCACCTTTGGCTCTGTGGTGCTACTTCATCCTCAAGCTGGGACCAGTGTCTGGCCTGGGCAGCCTGCAGCAGGAGAAAGCAAGTCTCCGCTATGATGGCAGTGGGAATTTCAGTCAGGCTAAGCAAATCATGCCAGTGACGCTTCTTGCAGAGGTGGGGAGGAAATCAGAAAGCTGTAAGTAGATTAATCTGGGGCCACCCAAGCAGGTGACACCCATGCAGGACCCTAGCCAGTAGCATTTAAGACCTCTGCATGCCCACAGCGAGTGGCTTGCTAGATAGCAGCAGCATGCTGAAGCCTTACAATGGCTGCAATTTGTATTAATGTGGACACAAGCTTTAACTGCAGAGTTGTAAACCATCATAAAACGCGTTCTACTATAATTTTTGAGAACTCAACACTCACTATGAACGTATCGTGACCAGGATTTTACGCTGCTTGGTTTCTGCAATTGTTCCGCAGCTGAAATCCTTCGCTTGCTTAAACATTGATTTATTAAAGACTTGATTCTGATCTTATTTCACAGCTATATAATTCCACTGCTATGACGTTATCCCAAATGACTTTAAAATACAATGGATAAATGTGGAAAAATTAGGAGGATTGCCAAAAGGCGCATGGGCAGAATTTGATTCTGATGCTGAAGACCACAAGCCAGATTCTCCCCTCCTAAAGCCTGGTAGAAACCAGGACAAATATATTGCAGTTACAACAGTAAATATAAAAGGATAACCAAGACAATTATATCACAAATCAATGTTTTCCACCTTTCTAGTTTTGTTCTAAAAACCTTTCAATTTCGGTGTATAATCACCAAGGTTGAACACTGGTCACTAACTATGCTTTATAATGAAGCAGGGTCACTCATCTCCTTCCCACAAAGGATCTGAGACAACTCTGCCAAGGTCTGCATTTGCTAACAAAGACGGCACCACTTCCAGCGCAAAACCCACCATTGGTAGAATTAAAACAAATTTATGGCAAAAATTAAAACATTTATATTTTAACATCTCCAGACTTTATTAGGTGTTCTTTATACAGTCATCTGGTATGTTTAAAGAGTGAGCAATCATATAAAAGGAAATATGGTCATAACTGATTGAAGTAATAAAACCCTGAAACTAAATAACATCTCATAACTCATTACACAGCATATATTAGATTTCATTACATCAGTATATGACTTAGTAGTAAATTCTCCTGTTGGTCATAAACCTCTAAAGTGTTGTCATCCTGAAAAATGAAATTAAAAAAGAGAAGAAGACAATGCCAGGACGCTTCGAGGGTGCTTGTACTGTTACGGCACAGCCCCACCTGATGTCAGGGTGAGCTGGCCTTGATGGGCAATGCCAGGGATGGGCCACATGTTTCTCCCCACTACTGTCATCCTGTCCAGGATGAAACTGTTCCTTGAAGTGGGCGTTGCCAGTGGTTCATTTTTGTGTAGCCAACCTGCTGCTGAGCTTGTCACCCCATGGTGTGCTCATGAAGCCACATCTGCATCCAGCACTGTGGAGATCCTACGATGATGGTGATGGGTGAGCACACCTTCCTGACCAGTACTCTGCTCCATCGCTGCTCCGCATCAGGGGTCAGCAACCCCACTGGGCTAGTGCTGGTAAAGCAGCAAGGTGTTTGTAATAGAAGCCAGAGCCATGGGCCGGGTGCCTGTGTTCCCTCTGCTGTGGGACCAGGGAGCATTATCTGCTGGGGCTCTCACCCACTGATCTGTAGAGGCTGCTGCCCACCCATCCTCTGCCTGAGGCCGTGTCACCACAGCAGCACAGCACTAATGCTCATTTTCACCCACCACTGCTCACAGCCTGACGTGCTGTTGTGAGGTGGTAGATGCAAGCTGGTAGCTCTGCCACATGCCCTGGCATGCAGGGAGCTAGATGTCCACCCTGCTATTATGCAGGGGGGTGGTATAGCTGGATCCCAGTGGGACTGTGAGACAAGGCTGTTAGAAGGGAACTCGGAGAGGCAGCTCACCAACTCATGTTCCCCATGGAAACACCAGCACAAGGGCTTTTGAAAACCCCCCTTTCTGAAAGCCCTTTCTCTCAACACTTGGGCTGCTGAGTCCCAAAGGCTCTACAGGGTGCTGGTGCCTTCCAGAGTCCTTCAAAGGGCTGATCAGAATGTTGCTAATGGCCTGAATGCCCCCCACAAGGCCACTGCTCTGCTTTTGGGTGCGATGGAGTAGCACTCACCCTCAGGGAGGAGAGGAGCTGGGGCTTTTTCTTGACACAAGCTCACCAGCCCTCTTGCTCCCTGTGCCTGTGGCTCCTCTGTGCTGCAAACAGCAAATGCTTCACAAAAAGTGCACAAAACCACAGCTTTGAGCTGGGGACACACTCTGGTAAGTGTTTGAGCCACGCAGATACAGGGTTAGAAACATGTTCCCCATCTTCTTGCAGCCCCCAAAGTCTTGAACCCTTGTTGTGCTGCAGCAGAGCACCAACACCTCACCTGGGGCTCCATTCTCCAGCTGCCACAGCTCAGGTCCAAGCAGGGGATGAGCTCTAGTACCGAGTAAATTGTTTCTCCCCAATGCCAGCCAGGCTTCAGCTTTTCCCTAGGTCCCCCTTCCCCATTGAATGTCAGGGCAGGCATCTCCTGCCTCAGGACCAGATGGGCTTCAGCAGAAATAATGTGGATAGCAGGGTCCTCACCCCAAGCTGGGAGATGCTGCAAATATGATTTCTGAGCAGCATTAGGCTCAATCCACAGCTTGCTCCTTGCTAGAGATCTTGCCTCCTCCATGCAGTACACCAGAGCTCAGGCGTAAAGTAGGCTCTGAGACATGTCCTGGCACTGTCTTAGCAAAGCCAGCAGAGGCTGTCCTGGCTCTGGATGCCAGCTATGAACAGTGGATCTTCTCTTCAGGTCCCCAAATGGCTTTTATGTTTGTTTTTTTTTTTTCCTTTGAGAATCAACCTCCCCTCCTCCATTTGACAGTTTATAATTACCGGAGCAACCGATCAGCAACGTGCCTCTTGCAACATCTGGGAGATCTTAAAGCAGATCCCAGTCCAAGCTGCACTGATGTAATTGTTTTGCTGGGTGAAGGATGATAACTCTCCCCACGTGTGTTCATACTCCTTCAAAATAATCCAATGGTTTTTTTGAAGCTCACTTATGTCAACACGTGCTTTATTGTGTCTTATGTGTTTTTAAAGTGCTGGATGGAAGCAGCTGGAGGAGAAGTCCCCTTTCAAAGCATACCTCCTCATGTTCCTTTTGGAGTAGCCTGTTGAATCACCATAAAGCATCAAGGTTTCAATGGCTGTTTTGGAGGTGTCCAGCCACACCAATGAGCTCGATACACATATGAAAAGCTAAGTATAAAAATGAATCAAAGAAATCCCTGAAAGCTCTACGGGTGGAGGTAACTACACCCCTCCTTTCCATGAAAAACATCAGAAGCTTGCAATCAGATACGAAGACAGCTGTGCAAAGCCATGCACTCTCTACACCAATCTCGGAACTGGCATTAATGAGTGGCTGCAAACCTACAGATTGTCCAGTGGAAGGTGCTACTCCCAGCAGCAGAAGTTGTCCTCAAGACCTGGGGGATGGACTGGTCAGATAACAGTGCTCTGTGGGGTAAGCCAGGTCACCCTGGCCTACCATGTGCAAACATTAAACTACAAATCTAAATGTCTAATCTGTCATAATCACATCACCAGGCCTACAGTGGAGCTAGCAGTGCCTCCATATGACAGCTGTACTTCTGAAAGGAAATACGCTGTGTTACTTTTTCTCTGGAATTTTTTTTACTCTTTTTTTTGAGAGGAAAAAAAAAAAAGCATCTCTGGCTGCTGCCGGTGTAGACCCCATCCTGATTTTGCCCTGCTACAGCCTAAGCCCTCCTAGGTGGGGACAACTGCCTCCATAAAGCTCCAAAATGCTGATCTCACCCCTCCTCTGGTACCTCAGCTTTTGCAATGCGCAGAGCAGAGCTGAGCTGAGCCGGGCCAAACCTCACCTGGCAGCAGAATACATTTTGCTTTTTATCAGAGCCACCTCCATGCTGCCGTCACAGTCCTGTGAGCTCCAGCAGGCAGGCTGGGTGCCGAGCATCAGCAGAGGCCTGCTTATACACTGTTGGAAAATTAAAGGAGTTTTCTTCCATCTTCTTCAGGGTGAGAGACTGCAGCTGAGAAACATTTTGGATTTGGAGAATTATTAGTTAATTGAAGTAAACCAAACATATCTAGCTGCTTTTATGAGTATTTCATAATGGTATCTTTTTAAGCTAATACTCCACTGGGGAGCACAACTTGCAGACAAAAAAAACACCCCTGTGAAGTGCCTTGAAGAGATCTGAGCTTTGGACTCTGAACTTTGCTGCTTATAAACAATCATTTCAATCTGCTGGGCCGCAGCGGGAGTATGAGGCTTCATAAAAGGGCTTAGGTGTTGTAATACTGAGCGCAGCAGTATTTAACTCCACATCTTGCTCTCCAGCCTCCCCGTGCAATCCAGAAGATTTAGACACAAAGAACCAGATCAGCACAGGCCAGCGGGGAACCACTTTAGGAACCGCCAAGGAGAGCACAGCCCAGCTGTGCTGAGATACCTCTTTCTGATCAGGTTTCAAGCCCCAGATCCCTCCTCAGCACAGGAACTGCAGCAGCACACTCTCATAAAACAGCAACAGCCATTCCAGCACTTGCTTGGGCTTTGGAAGAGAAAGGTCCAGTGCTAGTCTATGACTGCAGAGATATGAGCACCCCAAACCCAGACCCGCCCTGTAGCTGCTGGGACAAGTTCTTGTAACCATTCTGGTTTTCATGGAAAGAAAGAGGTGAGGTTGGGCCAGAGGAGATGGACACTCAGGTCATGTCCAAGCACTCCGGAAGCAGGATAAGGACAGCTTGGGCTCTGCTCATGATCCAGTTTAATGGATGATACTTAAATATTCTTTAGCAAAAACGTAAGCCTCAGTGAGTGCTGTGAACCTGGGATTCCCAAAGTTCAGACACATATCCGTCACTCTCTGCAGTGGCCTACAAAGTGGCCTTTGGCAAGCCACCACATACCTCTTTCCTCACTGTCCTACGCAGTGGTCCCATTTACCAAAATGTGTTCAACCACATTTTTCTGTCTCCTCTTTCCCAGAGTTCAACTTTAGTCCACACATAAACACCCCAACCTCATCTCGTCCTCACCAGGCACCCTAAAAGCAGGCAAAGGGCATTGAGGTGAGCTTATTTTCCCTATACTTCTTCCAAATCCCTGCATGTGGTTTCCTAACCTTGGGTCTAACCCAGTCCCTCACCCATTCTGTATTTCTCCCTCACACCCTTGGCTTATCTCCTTGGTCCAGGTGCCATGACTGGCTCAGGTCCCACAGGAGAGAGCTGAGCAGGGCAGAAGATGTGACTGAAGACAATCAACTGGTGGGCAGTAATTGCTCAAATAGGCAAGTGCCTCTAGGCAGGTGGAGTCAGGTACTGTCCTTATTTTGAAGTAGCTCCTAAACCATCTTAGGAAACAGCTCTAACCAACTGACTCAAGTCAAGATCTCTCCTGGTGCAGTTAATTACACCTCTCAAAGCAGAACAGAGTCAGTGAAAGTGACTGACAACCCCGCTTCCACTCCAGAAAAGAGGTTCATTACAGAACTAAAGCATTTGCAGGGAAGGGAACTGAATCCACACCTTTTTGTGAAGAAAATGGAATTGAGCCCATAGACCACCAGCTTAAGCTAGCATTAAATCACCAGCACACAGGAGGCATTGAGGACTCCTTCTCCAGACATGCCATAAGAACACCCACCTTGTCAGAGAAGAAGTGTGCATGATTTCTAGCACTCTGGTATCAGACCAGCCTGTCACCTAGTCCCAGCACTGAGGTCCCAGGTGAGCCGGGAACTATTTGACACTGAAGAATTTAAAAAAAAAAATGCACCAAAGCTTGCAGCTCTGCATGGCCTGCAGAGGACTTTGAGAAAACTGTTTTGGGATCAGGCCCAGTTCTTCAAGGGTACTTAGATGCTAACCCAAATTATTTACAATGAAGGTAGCTGCCTACAGATTTTTTCGAGATCTTTGCCCCTTGGGCCTTGGACCAGCAAAAAGAGGCTAAGAGAAGTGAAGTCACTCAAGGCATTCAAGTCAGGCGCATACCGGGTGAGACACCAAGTTCCAGCCCTGGTCTCACCCCAGAGCAGTGGTGGCTCAGGTTCCTCTTCCTGCTCCACACTGTGAAGGCAGCCCTTAGTCCTGCCAAAGTCTCAGCTCATGAAAACTGATGACAAGGGCACAGCAGCACTGTGGGGAAATCCCGAAGATAATCTTTGACCTTTGCTATCTAGAGAGAAAACGCTTCAAGTAGGAATGTGTTTACCATATTAGTGCTAAAACAGTTCCATTATAATGACAAGCATGATGTTTCATCAAAATTCTTAGGAGATTTATATCTACTACAGCTCTCCTTCAGATGGAAGTTGGATGTAAAACAAACATATGTTTCTTGTTACAGTGCCGCAAGAAATCCATTGTTTCTGGGTTGACTGATTCAAAATGTAAAGAAAGCAGTCTGCCATGACAAACACGATCTTCAGCAATCAAAACGTGTTCTTGTATTTCACTATGTATTTAATAAAAGAACTTCAAGTGAAGCACAGGTTTGCTTAAAAGGGGTGAGGATCAATTAAAGCTCAAACTCTCAAACTGCAGGATTAGCAGCATCAACTCAGCCTCTCTCTTAATTTGACACGCGTAATTTTGATGTGCCAAAGGTATTGCGAACTCAAACTACGTAAAAAACCTCAGTAACTTATAGAATCTGTATAGAAGTTATGTCCGAAAAACTACAGTCATGAAGATGAAGGTTTCAAAGTCAGGTTAGGAAAAGCAAGATGCACCGTTGCCTTGTGCATTATATGACATGACCTTGAATTACAGGTTTGCATTTTTCCAAGCAGGAACCCCTCTCTGTTTCTGGAATGCTTTTCAATCTTCTTGGGTGCTTTTTACAGGCCACAATTGTTATTTCTGCACTTCCCATCAGAGGAATAGGGATGGCGAACTCTTTCTCAAATCTGTGAGAACCCCTGTGAGATGTGCTCCTGGTACCACCACCCGTAGTATCCACCTTGTGCATGGATGAATACTGACACTTGCGCCTTACATTTTCAGACCAGCTGTACTGAACCTGGATGGAGATGCAATCACTCTGCACTTCTGCATCGGTAGCCCCAAGCACCATATATTAAGCAAAACAGTGAGTTTTCTGTGAACCAGGTGTCTTTCTTGGTATTACAGAACCTTGTGACAGCAGCAGAAAGAAAACCCAGTTCTCCAAACCTTCTTTCATCATCACGCTGTCTTCCCAGCTCTGGCAATTTGACCTCCTCTACTGTTATCAAGTTTTTCCTTCAAATGAAGCAATTTTGCAGACAGCAAGCTCATGGCTGCACAGCGCTGCATCGCTCAGAGGAGCACACAGCCTGCACAAGGAATGAGGCAGGACCCCACATAGAGCTGCACCGGCAGGATGGAAGTATTCCAAGGATCTGAAAAATCCCAATTTTCTGCAAGTCCATTCCTTCCCATCCCAGATATTTTTAAGGATAAATGTAAGGATTCAAAAATGGGAAGCATACCAACCCTCCCACTTGTCACCAACAGGATTCAGATCTTTCCTCTAGCTACAGATTATAACGCTAATAGCTCAGTGTGCACGGACGGGAACACAAGATGGTGAAATACAAAATATCTTCCAAGTTATTAATTGAATTGCCAGTAAACAGGGCACCCAAATCCCACATCACACATTCTGGATAAAAGTTTACAGTCTCCTACCACAAATCTGATACGGCTCCTGGTTCCCAGGCAACAGAGACCCCTCTCTTACGCCCACCTCCTTCCTCCCTGTTTCTCACTATTTTTAGATTCCCCAAAACTTCTCAAAGAATACATACCCCTTTCTGCCAAAAAACCCCAACAAATACATTTTCCTTACAAACATCATTCAAAGATACAATTAAACAGACTCCTGCACATTATGGCAACCTGAAGTTAAAAATGGCCAAGTCATCTGAAGCCACGTCAAAATGAAAGCTGTCAAACCACCTCAGCCTCAGGGAACTGGCAAGCTCTTGCCAGGGCTTCCTCCTTCTTCCTCCCCTTGAAATGCTACAGACATCACTTGGAAAGTCTCATTTATTAACTTCTACTTGTCTCTGACTCTTAAAATGTGTAAAGCAGCCCGTGATTTCAGGTGTATTAGTCCCATCAGAGCATGGCTGCGTTGCACTCCACTCAGTGGTCAGCCTGTTTTTAAGTGCCTGATGCCAACAAAACCCTTCTCTCTAAACCAAGTAATTTTTAAAGACTTTGAACCACATTAATCATAACCTAAGCCTATGGTCAAAGAAGCAAATGATGCCTTTCTACAAAATCCTAGCTTTTGTAGAAGTTGGACCAGTTGTGACTTTCAAGTGCTACTTCCATTACATAATTAAGTCTTTTAATTTTATACTAACAGATAATGAAGTAGTTCTAATTGCATTAGAAAAAAAAATAAGTATTCTAATAGTATCATAAATAGAGGTGTGAAAATTCAGGCCCTACTTGTCTCTTGGAAGACAATTAGAAAGTACTCAAAACCCCATCAAATTATGTATGCTTCAATCATAAGATTTTTAGTATAGGAGATAAAAGAAGCCTCACGTTCTTAATATAATCTCTGTACAGACTTTTAAGGAGTATCAGTAGCACAGATTATTTTTGCAGCATTTTGGTTTACCACATCAGGCTGTGAATTTTTGACGTAAGTATTTCACCCCAGGACCATTGTATCCACCCTACAGATGTAAGTAACTGAAGCAAGCCAATGAAAGTTAGTAAACAGAGCAATGAGCAAAGCCAAAAGGCATCTTCCAACCCCATGTTGTATTTATCTGGTCATACCAACTCAAAACTACTGATATATTTTGCTCCATATTTATGTAATTTTGGTGATTTTTTTAAATTATTTTTTTTTTCTAAACTGCTCTAGGTTTTTGGTGAATTAATTTTTGCATTTGGCAGACAAGCATACGTAAGAAAATGAGAAATAACCAAACCTTGGGACCAACACACAAGATTATGTACTTCACATAGAGGATTATCTGACAGGGTTTGAATTTTGCATGTAATACCCAAATCTGTCTTTAATTAACACTACTATTAAACCACAGAAGACTAAACTCAGGTCTTCAGCCAGCAAGGGCTGGTATTTTCTGGATACAACTGAATTCCTCCTGTTTTTAAGTAGAGCCTGAATTGCATGTGTATCTCTAATGTCATTAAGCCTGACAGTTTAAACTCTGTTATACCAATCACGGTAACAAGAACATGCCTTAGGCCACTTAAAAAAAAAAAAAAAAGATTACAGGAAGTTAATTTTGCTATAGAAAGCACATTAGTTTTCCATTTTCATCCTTTAAAAAGTCTCAAGAAGCTGAAGCGAGACAATCATTACGGTTTAAAGGAAACTAGTCTTTTAAGGATTAACAAAGTATCTGGTATAAAAAGCTATTGAAGCATTTCCTGATTTTATGACAAAGGAATCATATGTCTTTTCCATTACTGCAAGATGTATGTGCTTAGATGCACAGGATATTACATTCTGCTATCTCATGATGCCAATAAGCGCTGGTGCAGTATTGTTTTCTCCAGGGAGAAGCGATGAAGGAAACAAGCAACGCCTCTTTATTTTAACACAGCAACTACCACCAAAAAGAAACCTTGCACGTTTCTTACTTAACCCTACAACTGCAGAAAACAGCTGTACTGTCAAAAAGGTAAGAATCATAAAGCTGGAATGAAGACTGCATACTGCTAAGCTAATATGTAACGTATATACTCATAGGAAAGGTCTGAACGTTAGCTTGTTAACATTTACGAAGGACTCTTCCAAATGGATTTTATACTTTGACATGTTTATTTTAGTTGGATGAACAGATTTGAGGAACAAGCTGAAACAGTATTCCTCAGCCTCACATTTGCCTCCCTGTAGGCTTCCATAACCAAATGTTTAAAAATATCAGAAATTTGTGGATATTTGCACAAAGTAGTTCAACAGTTATTTCTTGTTCCATGCTTCTCTTTCAAGTCTTTCACGGATTACTTCTTTTAGGTATGGTTCAAGATAGTGCTTGTCCTGAAGAGGAAAAAAAAAGAGAATATATTTAAACTGATAGACAGGTCCAGAAACATCTCAAACCATTCCTACAGATTACTTGTCTCTCATTCCTCCTCAAATCTGGCTAAAACCCAATGCAACAAGGAAAAAATTAAACAAAACTAAACATTACTTACTCTGAAAAAGTAAATTGTATCTGCCAAGTCTGCAATGACAATTTCTTTACTGCAGCAACCACTGACTCCTAATGCCTCGCCAACATTAACAAGCAAAGTCACGCTTCCAGCTATACCTCTAGAATCAATGTTCTCTTGGCAGATAGCCAAATGTACAAGATCCAGTTTAGTTAGTCCAAAGTCCAACTATAATACTCTGGAGAAGCTTATTTTGAACTTAACTTCTAAACAGCAAAGTAACTTGGATTCAGTGAAACACCTTGACCATGTTTAATGCTTACAAACCAAACTGCTGCTTAAAGAACTACGCACCAGTTACCTAAATATGAACAGTAAGACCACAAGGAACAGCCTCTGTTTATAAGAGAGAAATATAAAACCCTTGTACTATCCTACAGTCAAAAGTTTAGTGATAAGGTTCCTCTCTGCCTGGTAATTTGGAGAAAGCTGATGTGGACAGTAATACAAAATCTGTGATTCAATCCACTACAAAAAAACATATAAAAAGTCAGTTACATCTGAAAAGAAAGGTGAAGTTTCTTTTTCAAATTACAAGACAACACTTATGTAATGCACTATTTCCTTTCACACTGGGGTTGTGTAGCCTGGAGAAAAGGAGGCTCTGAGGAGACCTTATCACTCCCTACAGATACCTGAAAGGAGGATGTAGAGAGGGGGGGGGTCAGTCTCTTCTTCTAAGTAGCAGCAGATAAGACGACGCATCCTCAAGTTGCACCAGGGAAGGTTTAGATGGGATATTATGAAAAACTTCTTCACCAAAAGACTTACCAAGCATTGGAAGAGGCTGCCCAGGGAAGTGATTGAGTAACCACCCCAGATGTATTTAAAAGACATGTAGATGAGGTGCCAAGAGACGTTGTTTAGTGGCAGACTTAGTAGCATTAGGTTAACAGTTGGACTCCATTATTTTAAAGGTCTTTTCCAACCTAAACAATTCTATATTACCCTTCTTTGGCATCTTCATGAACAAAAGCTTTGGCTTGAGATTTTCTATAAAATTAAGACATTCATCAGAAAAGCAAGAGATCTTTTATAAGAATGTCAAAGTACAGTGTACTACTTTATCTGATGGCTTAGAAAAAATATTTTGACTGAATACAAACAACGTGCTATGGCTCTGAGCTGTAGTTCAAGATTTTGTCATCTTGAGAAAAAAAAAAAAGTAGAAATTTCCACTAAGAAATAGAAATTTTTAAACAGCAATCAAAAGCTGAACGCGTGAGCATGTCTCTCTTGAGACACTGAATATCCCAAAGACTAATCGTAGCAGTGCCATTTGAGACCTCCACCTTGGAAACACTCTACACGTACCTCTTCATACTTCACCCACTGGTCTTTTGGAAGGATCTGATGTTTCAGGCTTAAGTCAAGGGCTCGCTTTATGCGAAATATTCTTTCATTGTAAAGATGTTCTGGAAGTCTCTTCAGTGCTTCTTTTACATCATCATCTTCATACAATGTATCATCTCGCATTAACCCTGTACCAAAACGATTTTACAGTATCACTGAATAAACATTCTCAAGTAAGATTTCATATTGATGTGAGTGTTGATACATAACATGGGCAAAGCACTTCCAATGCAAAATTATGTGGAAAACCAACCCAAACTGCTAATTGCTCACAGCAAACAAACTCTAAACGCTGGCTTACACATACTCTATTTACATTTCTAGTCCTTACCTTAAGGAGGAATGGGGAAAATGGATAGTTGATTCAATATGTTTCATAAGAGCATATATATATACACACATACAGAATAACTATTCTGGATCTGAATGGTGGACTTATGCTCACCTAATTTTCTGCCTGTATTTAGGATGACTGCCTAGGTAAAGGGTTTAAAACCCCTGAATCCATTAGAGTCAGTCAACCACAGACGTGGCTACTTCAGTACTGAAGAATTATTCTCTAAACTCCATAGTGATTAGATCTCCATCTACTACATTAAGCTATGTTGGTGCCCGAGTAGGTCTTCCACACCGAAAGAGAACTTAGAGCAGGGAGAAGTACCCATCCCTCTCAAAGCTAAGAACACTCCCACACTGTTTGTGGGACAAAGGATTCCTGAAATTCAACCAACCTCACTTTAAAATTTCAGCAATAACATGGGACAAAATGTAACATTCCAAGATTGATGCAGGTTACAAGGATACACCTCCTGACTTGTTTTTAAAGGATTTGATCTTACGCAACTCCTAATAAAACAGAAATTTGTTTTGAACTACGTTATCTTGAATTCAGTTTTGTAATTTATTTCAAAGGCACAGGGAGCACGACTGCTAATTTAATCATTAGATTTAGTGTTTCTCCTCAGTTTTTATTCACATTCCCATAAAAGCAGCAAAAAAAGAGCATTAATATCTTTAAGAATTTCAGCAGACAGATACAAAAAGAGGGGCTAAGCACTGCATCTCTGGAGTAAAGACATAAGTTTATTCCTCTATAGTTGTCCTGCAATGTTTTTCTAACCTCCCAGGGCAGGTATGTTAACTTCCTTTAAATTATTTGCTCTTGTGGTCAGCAATAAATTACAGCCTCCGAATATTCAGATTCTCTTGTCATTCAAGAACAGTTCTCCCATCTACACAGTTGAAACAAACTTCTTAACAACACTGAACAAACTGATGACAATACCATGAAGGCAACCTCCTCCACTTAGGGAAACACTATTTTTACTCCTTCATCATTGTATCGATCAGAAAGACACCAAGTGAAGTTATGATGACACAAAGGGCAGAACTAACTACATCCTTTTTTTGCACTTTGGATACTTTACATAAGTATCACTAACAGACTGACTGCTACCAGCAGGAACCTCTCCAGCTTCAAGGGCAGCCTTTGGGTTAGAAGATACTAGGCAGTGAAAGTGACCTGGTGGGAAGTGGTAAGTAATTAAGCCTTCAGGACTGCTTTGTCGAAGTTCTTTAAACTGTTCCAGCTTCACCTTAGCTGTTTTAAGTTATTTCCCTGAAAACAAGAGCAAACACAGCAATAATAGAGCAGTCACTGGTTCATTACTAGGTAATAATTGTAATGACTGAAGCTACTGCTAACCTTTTCCCCACAAAAGCAGTAAATAATTTTGATCAAAAAGACATATACCAAACTGTATGTATGTACATACATCAACTAGTTGCAGGGTTTTCAAAACTCAAGGAAACACTTACCGAGTTTGTTGAATCCAGCTGCATTATAATACCACTTGCGAAGCCTGTCTATCAGGCGGCCACCTCCTGCAACTAAACATGACCATCATCAGTTGCACAGCAAGATAAAATTCAACATTTACACACTACTATGACAGTACACAAATACTTGCTGGCCTCCTTCACATGCAGTAATGTTAACTTAACTATGTTAAGTTTGAATCCAATCACATATTACTTGGCCTCTCTGTTTTTCAATATCCCTTAACTGACACCAAATAGACAGAACAAGTGCTTGTTACATACAATAATTTGACCTCTGTTTCCCTACGTTTAAGTATTGGGCTGCTTTAATATTTGGAACAATGCTTAGCACTTAACTGTTAAAGACAGCACCAACATTTTTAGGTTCTGCAACTCCTACTTCAGCTAAAAACATAATGTTGTATGTAAAAATAAATAATTTGAAACACATGATGGTTTTGCTGAGTTTCACAGCTCTCACTATGGGTTAATTCTCTTTCAAGGACAGCATACTATTATGTTGTTAACCTTTCGCTTTTCTCTCATTACTTAAATACTACTCCAGAACCTCTTTTTTCAAAGAGCTGCCAAAGTCAACTAGAAAGCCAACACTGAATCACCCCCCAAAAGATCATTTGCTTTAAAAAGAAAAAATAAAACACATGACATATAAAACGTTCATCTTTCCTTAACTGTGATTCTGGATAGCAAAGGTGTTTTTACATGTAACCAGCAGTACAGTGCAGTACCAGATACCATTAAAGTAACTCAGCAAGAGGTCTAGAAATCCAAGAACAGCACAAAACGGGCAATGCAGCCTATCTTCCATGAATTTACATCAGTCATCTTACTAAGTGACCCCATAAAACTAGTCCTACACGTGACACCAAAACAGTATTAGCACACTAGCTCATCAGGCCTTATTCTTTCGTACTTTAGGCCTTAAGAGGTAATAACATCGGACCAACTAAGCCTAGACTAGTATCCGTGCAGGACAGCGATCCCCGAGGCCCCTCCAAAGCAGTCCAAGGGCTCTTTCAGTGTTCCCGAGCACCCTCTGCCCCACCGCTCACGGAAGATCTCGGTATCAGAGCCAGCCTCCCCTCGCCGTAGCCCACACCGAGGAAAAGGCGAGGAAACTCGCCCACCAGGGCCGCGCCACCGGTACACCCACTGCGGGTGCTGCCCCCGTCAAGGGCACAGAGCGCACACCGCCCCCAGGCTCCCCATCTCTCCCCTCACAGCCCGGCCCGGCTCGGCTCGCTTCCCAGAGCGGTACGGGGCGAGCCCAGCATCGCACAGCCAGCACAGCAGCCCTACACCACCACCCCTGACAACCCCCAGTCACGGCCTCACCTGATGCCCTCGCCGCCATCTTGACCTCAGCCCAGCGCGCTGCCTTCTGGGTAACCCGTAGCGTCCCCGGGGGGCGGGGGCGGGCCCGCCAATGCCGCCTCAGCGCTGGCGCATGCGCCCCGCCATGGCGGGGGACTGGCACTGGCACTGGCGTGGCTTTCCCGCGGCTGTGTTCAGTCAGGTGGCGAACACCGCTGGGGAAGGATAGTCACTGCTGTCACCGCTTCGGCCTCCCGGTAGGCCGCCTTCAGGCGCGGGAGCCACCTCGTAACCGCCGCGGGGCGCCAGGCCGCCCTGAGGGGTGGAACGAGGCGACAGGCGGCCAACGCATTAAGGCCGTGACTCTCACCACGGTCTTAAGTAACGGTGTTGGAGAATCGGTAATTAAGCAAAGATTAATCATCGCTTGCGCAGAGCGAGGAGTAGGACAGGCTGTCCTTGCATGTGTACCACAGCCCCTCTGTAAGCGGGCAGCGACTCCGAAACTACGGTATTTTGCCGTAGTGGTTTGAGCCTTCGCTGCCGGCGCCCGCGTTTTCGGCTGCACGGCCACAGCTGTAGCTGAGAGCCTGGAGAACTCCTGTGACTTCCCTATGCAGTCATCCTGCCCTCCATCAACGCAGCTGAAGGTATCTGGGCGCTGTGAAGATTCTTTAGACCAACAACTGCAAACTGAGGGATAAAGATGAACATTGGCTAAAAATCAGTTTATGTTTGTAAAGCACAGTAGGCAAAGCACCGCGTTCATCAAAGAGGAGCAGAAACCTCTCTGCACAGGTGTGGCAGCTGCCAGGTGAGCGGCTGTTTCCTGGGGCACAGGATGCAGCTTCTCCCAGCAATTCCTTCAGACAAAGACCACTGCATTTTTAAAGCAATAAAATAAATACATCAAATTATCCAGAAATACTTCTATAGCAGGCAGTTTCAGTCAGAAAAGCACGTGGCTGAATGCAGTAAGCAGGCAAAAGGCAGGGCTCAGAGTGCGTGTCAGCAGACCACAAAGGGTCTTTGCCATATTGGGCCCAGCAAGCCCCAATTAATCAACGCGCTCAATCAAAGGCTGCTCACCCTTATCAAGAACACCAGGCTACAATAAGTTCGGTAATTCTGGGCTGCACATTTCTTCTAAAGATTTTTTTTCATCTTAAAGCCAAAAATTATTTGGCATGATCCTCAAAAAGTTCTTCTATCCTCTATCCCCTTTCCTTTTAGTACTCCCATGAAGTCTTTTGCTTCCTTTCTTCATAGTATTTCTGGAAAGCTAATTTGGCATAAGCTCATGCATTTAACATTTCAAAGAAACTGGTTTAACTCTGGCAGCAATCATTTCCACATTTAAAAATATTAAAGGAATTAAAAGCTCAAATTTTGAGAAATTCAAAATATACACATTTTATAATGTAATTTATTTTAGAAAGGTTTGTCACATGATAATACAGATCACAGTAAGGCCAGCAGGGTAAATCTGCAAAAGCACTTTGACATTATGGACTCATATACTTTATACTAACATTTTTACTATAAATACTATTTTTTCTACATTGAAGATTATAGTTCATTATTAGCATTTAATACAGTCAAAGTCCAAGTAAGAATATTGGACTTAGAAATTTTTATTTAAAAGGAGGGAGCGGGGGAAAGTGTTTAGCCATCACTTTTTAGCCACCACTCGAGATAAACTTTGGTCTGCATCTCCACCAAGAACTATCTACTTAACAGAGGATTTCAAGCCGTCTTCCCATGCCAGGAGAGTGGGAAACAAGAGACCAAAAGACAAAAGAAAGCATCTCAGATATATAATGCAGACAATGAATGTGGCTTTTTACTGTGCTTCAAGTGAAGATGCCCCAGTAAATCATTTTGCACCCTGCTTGTTCTGACAACACTCCTTTTCTTGGGTGTTGCAACTCAAATTCCAGATTTTAATTTTGGATAAAAGACCCAAGTCCCAATCCAGAGATCACTGCTATTCTCATTCTTTAAACATCTCTTTAACCTTCCTTTGTTTCCCACCTATTAGGGGAATTTAACCTTTTGCATTTTATTTTGCTATCTGCATACAAATTGGTATTTTAAGCTCCAACACTGAGCTTTTAAAACCTTGAGGCTTTCTCATTAAATAAGCTTAAATCCAAATGAAAACATCTGGATTTCAGTTTCCTGAACTGTTTTAACTGAAAAGAATTTCACTAAACAATGAACTATCAGGCAGTTAGCATTTGGGTTTAGTCAATTTCTTCACTTTGCTCAAATACACTGAAGCATTTGATAATTCTGTATGAACACAGGTTGTCTACTGGTAAGATTAAATACTTTTAATACTCCCAACAGTTCCCAATACTGGCATTTACTTCAGTTGTTATAACCGAGCAAAACCAAGATAACTGTTACACCCTGGTTTTGTATGTTACTTATATACTAAAGCCATACAAATCTCATTGGGGTAGGGAAGAAGGGCTTTCCCCCTGAACAAGCAGAGGAGAAAAGTGACTTAAAATAAGCTCCTTCTACATTCCAGGGACACGTATAGTTTTATTTTCCTTTCTGCAACGTGCCTAGATTCAGCTTGCTGATTTTCTTTCATATTTCAAACCAAGTTTCACTGCACAGTTTTTAGGATATTAACTTGAGCAGCCAGCTTCACAAAGAAACACATTTGTAATCTGTTAGAAAACACCTTTTTGCATGAGGTGCTTTGCATGTGTAACAGTGTACTTCTTTCTACCATACAAGGAAAAGAATAACATTATTAACTCTTAGGATAAAAGCAGGTAAAGGCATCACTTCTTCGCTACTGCAGTAGTTGTTATTCTAACTTGTGGGGAAGGACAGTGAGAAAACCAGGAATAAATCACCAGCCAGTTTTTCCATCTCCCGAAACTCTGACATTATTAAAAAAAAAAAAGAAAAAAAAAAAAGAAGAATGCTCTTTAATTTACTTTTCTGTTAATGTGCTGCATCATTTACTATGAATTAAGGTAGCAATTTATTACAAGGATTTCATCAGTAGCAATCAACACACATTCACTTAATCCTTCTGGAACAGATTTTTAAGGTACCATAAAAAAATATCACTCTCAGCCTTTAAATTCTACAAATGTTTCATAAGCAACAACTCAAATCAGTAATTAAATTGGTAACTAAGAGTTACCAATACCAAGAGTTAAGTAACTAAGGGACCATAAAAGGGAGCAGTTTTATAAAATCTGTTTATTTCATAACTTTATATTTTCTTTCTTTTTACATGTGTTAGTAATTAAAGTGTTTTTAAGAATTTTTCAAAGTCCTGTATTGAAGCTTTGGCAATCTCTGTACAAAACACCTCATCGGGCAAAGATACTAGCTGGTCCAGGGAGATGTAGCTGGGCTGTGTTGGGTCATACTGTGCTCTTCCCAAGAATGTAAGAAACATATGTCTCTCTTTGATTCGTAATAGCTTTGAGTTGAAAACCTAAGAAAGAAAGAAAGGTAAGAATTTTTTAGGTTGTCTAAATTTCAAACTCTGATGAATCTAAAATAAGAACATTTTTTTAAGACAAGCATCTTCTCATTTATGTCAAACACCAGACAGGTTACATTATATATAAATTAATTCTAAATAAATGCTTCAATACAATGTGCTGAGGTGCACACACAGGGGAAATCGGGGATTGATACAACTCTAGATCAGGTTAGGTTTTTTGTTTATATATCACAATTATATTACATTTATGTAATCAAAGCAAGAAAGTGGAGAGGAGACATTCAGAAACAAGGGAGCAGGAATACCTAACGGCATTTATTTATACAGCCAGATTCAGATGAGCATTATTATAAGGAAGAAATGAACAGGTGACCACATGGTGTAATTCAAACAAGCGAATTGCACAGTGGCAAGGGAAGAGGTGAGTGGCTGCACCTCCTGTCGTAACAGGGCCAAAAGGCACAGTGCAGTGGTTCAGAAAAACCACTTGCCTCCTGCTGCACTGCAACGCCTACGTTTGAAGGCCTTTGTCACAAAAATAATTCCAGACAGTCAAAGGCAAGAACAATAGTAAGGGAAACATGAAAGAATCAGTGGAACATCTAAAAGAGAGAAATAAGTGGGGGAGACAAGAGGTGGAACAATTCAGCCTTAAAAGCAGAAATCTAATTGCATTTCCAAGCAGGAAAACTGAAGAGAGATTTTGCTTTAGAGAAGATAACAGTGAAAACACAAATGCTACAGCAATGAAAGCAGAGTTTTTACTAAAAAGGAGAGACTACAGTAATGAAAGATTTCATGAGGATGTGAACTCATTTGAACTAGGACAGAAAGCAAACCCACTGTTCCTCCTCTGCCTTCCTTGAATTTTAAGAGGGAGTCAGAAGACAGGAGGAAAAACCTTAACCAGAGTTCATGGGGCTGGCAGGAAGGATGGTTACCACACCAGCTGTAACATCAGAGAGATCTGACAAAAAAATTAATTCTGTACTCCTCTTATTTTCAGCATTGCTGTCAATCAGGATAGAAGCAAGAACAGGTAGAGACAAGCATGCATTTGTAGATGCCCAAGTTAATGGCCAGACTGTGAACAGACTCAGTTGCATTAGCCATATCCTGGAGCTCACAGTTTTTGAGGATGGAAGGGAAGAACAAGGAAAAGAAATGGTTACTGTGCCAAGAAAAAGGAATAGAGGAAACTCCACTTATTCTTTTGTACAAAGGGAAGGAAAATAATGAGGTGAACCACCACAAAGCCAGCAATAAGACAACCGAGAAGGAAGTGAGCAAGACTTGTGGTCAAGGAGGGCAAAAGTGACACACAGATTGGAGTTATAGCAAGCCTCCGTGTTAAGTAAAGATATATTAGAGTAGCAAGGTAAGTAATCAAAAACCTGGGAAGCAGTTTTATTTCCCCATATAATTTTGGCATTATAGCCAGATTAGACAGATTCCCTACTAGACTTACTTTAGAAAGAAAATTGTTACAGTTCAGAAGTTATAATTTGTGCTTTCTTTTTCTTTGTAAGAAGCTAGTGTGACTGCGTGTCAGCATTGGATGAAGTGACTAATACTTTCAGCTTCTAATTTGTGTGGAAATAATAGTAATGAGGAGATAGAAAAAACCCCAATATAGTCATCAAGAAACTAAAATATTTTCATTCCTGTGATTTTTTAGCTATTGCTGCAGCAACAGCAAGATCAATGAGAATCTGATTGCATAATGGACACCACTTCTCTTACCTTTAAATTATATTTTCAGATCCTGGAATCTATAAATTTTATAAACTAGTCAAATCAAAAATAAATGCTTTTTTATATATATATATATATATATACACACATATATATGTAATCTAATGAACTGTCTTCCCTCGTGTCTTTTAGCTAGATAAGATTTCAGGACAAGAAATCCCTAAGCTGGCAGTAATCTCTCTTGTGTGAGCCCAGCAGAGACGAGCACAATTACTTCTGCTGAAAACTTGAAAATTGACAAGACTGTGGGGGGCGGTGGTATCACATGTGCCAAGGGGAGAAGAGGGACACTTCCACACTGGAATCCTCAACGGTTGCTGAATTGCTAATAAAAGTTATTCCAATTAGAGTAAAAGCTACAGACAAGTTGAAGAATTTGTGTATCCCACATAGAGTGAGGCTCTACCTCCAGCAGCAAACTAGTGAAGCCGCTGTGCAAAGAGCACTTGCAATTTATTCCCAGGTTAACAGCTCACCTGAGGAAAGCGAGTAAGCATGTGGTGGGGAATGCCCATTATGTTGTGTAAGTAGTCAAAGGTCTGTTTGAGTCTCTTTTTACTTGCAGTTAAAATCTTGGGGGTTTTAAACACAATCTGTTGAATTTCATTACGTTGAAAACCAAGTTCAATCTGACAAACCTGAAAAAGAGCACATTTCAGTTTCAAAAGTTAGCTATGGCAAACTTAGCTTATTTTGATGCACCACTGGAACTAATACAAAAGTCTTCTACCCTTTGTCACACAGCAGCAAGAATGTAACCCAGAATAATATCTGCCACTCTGCTTCTTTTCAAAACAGACAGTGCAAGTTATTTCTCATTCTGGATTAAAGGGTAATTTGATAATAGAGTATCCCTGAAGTAAAGGCGACTTCTGTGACTGCTACATATTTTTCAGCTTGGCTGAGATATGAACAAAAAAGCTGTGTCTCAGTACACACGGCAGTTACAAGCATAAATATTCTCCTTAAGAGTCTTTTATCAGTTTCAATACCAAGCTGTCAAAAGAAACGGACTTTCTAGTTGTGGAGCTGTTGAGCTCTGTAAATCACAGCAATCAAGCAACTAGTGACTACTTTTCTTAATGTAGTATTTTCTTTTGCTAACGCACCCAAGTTACATTTTTCTATTAGGGAGTATAATTTCATTCCTGTCATCTTCAGCTGAAGTCTGTTGAACCTGAAAGAGATCTATAGAATATGTGGTGGATTCAATTTATTTTACAGTTGGTTAATGTCTAAAGTAACATGCCTTTTTTAGAGACTGCCTTGACTTCAATTATGGTTTCCCAAAAGGAAAACAAAACACATTTTTTCAATAAAATCATGAGCACTCCTCCCAAAGTGCAGATTGCAAGCAATTCATTGAGTTGTTGAGAAAGGAATTCAGCATACAAGAGTGTCTGGTAATTTAGCCATTTCTTCTGTCCTCCAGTGACATTTACAAGCAGCTTGTTTTTAGTCATGAAGTGGGCACGCTTGCCAGTCTACATAAGCACACTTTCAAATCCAACCCAGGTACTTCCTCAGTTGGCAAAAAGGTGATGCTTTTTGTTTTTCCAGTTCAATGTGCCAACACTGCAGCTCTTTTCCAAAACTGCCTGGCAAATAGAAAAGGAAGGGCTTAGAATCTGGGTTTCAAATCTACCCTAGGACTTCCAGATCCTTAGAGGGAATTCTCTCAGGAGGTCACTATAATCAGGTCTTTCAATTCCTGGTTATTCCTTACCTGATTTATAACTATTTGCGTATTATAAGGAATACTAATCAACTAAGGCAGAATTCACATATGAAGATACGCGTTTGCACTACCGTGGTGTCTTCAGTGGAACTGAGTTGGCAGGGGTAACTTCCTGTGTTAAGATATACAACCAAGAGTAAGACCTCATGTTAAATTAGTGGAGATGCCTAGCCAGCCCCACTGTAGAGGTGGTAATGGTGGCAAGAATCTTGAGCTTTCCTTTTCTACTGAGTTGGAAAGAAAGCAATGGAACAGCTCTCTCTTGACTGGAATGGTGAGCTCAAGTTCAAGTTGCTTTGACTACTCAGTTTGACAGAACATATACTTAATGTACAGTAGATCTCTACACCACATGTACTAATATCCTTATGGGGTAAGCCCCAGTAATATTCAAAATACTCCGTATGATTCTCTCAACAGGCAGTGGTAATGCAAGCTTTCCAGTGTCACCCTATCAGCAAATCTCTAATTGTGCTCGATGAAACCTTCAAAGGATGGAATAAGCCATCCTTCAGCTCATTTAGTCCAAAGACTGGTATCTTTTTGCAGCCTTTTGACAACCAATATCAGCTGCAGCAGTTGCTTCTCAGTAAGAGCTCACTCAGAATGAGGGAAACAGATCACTTCTGAACTGCTGGTATATGGTTTCACTTTCTGAGCACTGCCTGCTGACCACCAGCTTAGGACATACAGGTCTGAACCTGGAACATCTAACCCCCTGAAAGGCTGGAGCTTCTAGGTATCACTAGACTCTAATAGTGAGGAACTAAAAATCCTTTCTCTCTCTCTAGAACGTCCTTAAAAATAAGGATGATACACTATACACTCTTTGGTAGATAGACAAGACAGTCACATAGAACTGAGGATCTTAAAAACACATTCATTATAACATACTGAATCCCTAGCCCGTGGAAACAATGTTCATTAAAAAGAAAGCACTATTAATTGGAACAGTCTGCTACTTTCCAGTCTCCTCCCTTACCACACACATTTCAGATTGCAAGATTCCCAGTGTTTAATAGATTCAGACCAGTGAATCTGTCTGAAAATTATATATTTTAATTCATAGTTGTGCATTATAGGATAATGGGCTTTCTCAAATTGTTACACTACATCATGCTGTTTGGCCTAGACAGCTTTACAGCACAATAATTAAACCAATACATAGTTACATTTTCAAAAGGGAAAGGAGTCCCTGTGGGTTTGAAGTTATTTACCCAACAGTTGTTAATAACGACCATCTGCTATCAGACAATAGGTGTCAAATGCACATTTTGGCAGACTAGCTACCTGCCAAGAAGAAAATAATCAACTGCACATTTCTTGCTCCTAAATCCTCATGGACAATTCAAGTTAGCAAAAACCCATAATAATTAAAGGGAGGAAAAAAAAAAGAAAAGGAAAGGGAAGAGGGAGCAGGCCCTATTTTTCACTGGTTGTAAAGAAACGGGCAACAATTTGTGTCATCAGATAGCAACTTTTGGCAGGAAGGGACCCAGATGAAGTTTCTAACCTACATCCAAGTAGCAGACAGAATAAGATACTGCTCCACGTATGCTCTAAGCTTGCAAGCTACAGAGGAAAAGAAGCTGTTTAACAAAATCCTCAATTATTTTATGCGCAATAAAATGATTTCATTACATTGTTTCTGTGCATGATTCTTCTCCAGGGATTTTATCTTCTGACAACTCTTAAACTATATGGATACGTAACACACTATTAATATCTACTAATAAGCTCACCTGAAGATTTTCTTTTACAGGCTCTAATTTGCCGGTCAGTAGCCTTGGAAGACGAATTACCAGATCCTTTGTCTACAATTAGGAAAAACACACAAAGATTATTATTACTGAAAGCTTGCTTGTGAATCCATCTATGGAAGAAAGATAGAGCACTCATATAAACTGGTTTTTTCCCAGTTGGGAGAGGGACATACTTTCACTTGCATTTTGTTCTATCTCTACTCCAGGACAGCAGTCTATTAAGATGCAAGAAGTTACTCAAATTTGGTTGTTTGGAGAATAAAAAAAAGAACATAGCTGTTGTAAAACAGACAGGAAGAGGGAGTAAAAGCATTCCCCAACAGTAGAAAGCATGCTTAAATGCCCAGTCTCTCAGTGCTTAAGTTGTTTCTTCCCACCTTTTTAAAAAAAGCAAACAAAACACTACCTGATAGAGACTATAAAAGGATTTTTCAGCTGCAGTGGAATTTGTCTACCTCAGGATCTGGGTGAACCATAGCATTGCATCAATACAAGAAACTACTCGATATGCCTTAAGCCATGTGATTATTTGTAATCTGCCCTGAGTACGAGGCAGTGACTAAACCCTTTTCCAGAGAGATCTTGCCTCAAGCATGGCAAGGGCAGGAACAGGCAGTGTGACAGCTATGATTGTTCAGCAAACAGAAGCCAGCAGAAGAACACCAGATTCCACTTGGAACTTGCTATTTACTGTAATCTGCAGCTACTGCAGAAAACAACTAACACTGTCCGCTTATTCCAGGGCAGTCCAGCTACTACCTCCTCTGAAGATCCCGAAGCATGGTGTTAAACACTTGTTAAGTGTGTAACGTGACAAGCACTTACCAGTGAACCCTTGGTACTCTTGTTGAGGCGAGAGTATGATCTGGCATTTAGTTTGGTACCATATTCATGGATTAACTCATTGATGAAAAATAGTCTGTTACGGTATCTTGAAGGGAGACAATTAGCTTTCTACAAGTCAAAAAAGCTGCTTGTTGTTTTATCAATGGGTTCAGTTCTTTGACCCACCTCAGATAATAAACCAGGACACACACCTGCTTGTCTGACAGTAACCTGGCAGCAGATCATCTTCAAGAACTCTGCTTCAGGCTTTTTCAATGTTGGATGTCCATGTTACTTCTAATAGACAGTTAAAACCGTGTCACTCTGTAACCCTCTGTGTTACCATTAGTAATGTCACTAATGCTCGTGGATAACCTTCAAACACGTGAAGCATTCATGTTCCAAGACCTTACAGTTATCATTAAAGTTGCTAAAGACTTCAATGTATAGTCTTTACCTTTTTTACACTGAGACCAAGTTCATTTTTGAAGAAACCCAGTCTGTTATCCAGTCTTTCCACTGAAAACAACAGCAAATATGGAGCTCTTGAGACCATCTGAGCAATTTCTGCCGTACCAAATTTTTTTGATTTTAGGTAAGCCACTCTAGAAAGAGAACAAAAACAAAATAAAACCCAGTGATGAAAATTTTATTGCCTCCATTTATTCAGCGCTTGCTTAAATTCCTCTGTGATATCTTATAAACGGACAGATGTTCTAGCATTAACATGCAACCCTGCCAAAAATAATTAGGGGGAAATCTGCAGTTATCATAAAAGCAAAATACCATCCCTTCCAATTAATTAGAAGTAAAATAAACCTCAGAGCAGAATGTCAATACTGAAGACAGATTTTAATTCCTTCCAGCTGTACTTAAGCAGATAACTATGTTAACCTACGTTTAACTACCAGCCTGTCTCCTAGATTGCAAACACATTAATAGATCATCATAGGGTATGGACAAGAAGATATATACAGCCTTGTGCTATTTTAATGAATTCCATTTCTACTGCTGAAAGAACAGAGTACTATACCTCATACATCCCTGTTTTGCCAATAGCACTGGAGTAGAAATATCATACAACAATGCTATCTGTAGACATTGTCCAAAAAGGCATTTCTGAATCAGCTGATGTTACTTCTGTTACAATAGGTCCCTGCTTTGAGTCACTGGTCCAAGGATTTAGTTACAGGACATCTGGTTGTCAGAAAGGAGAAGGAGCTGACTAAACTTTTTATGTTTAACAGAGCTTGCTTTCTTTCCAACTCAAAGCTTTTTCCAAACTCTGCTGAATTCAGTGAAAGTGAAATCCTATTTCAAGTACTACTTGCTCCCAGAAAAAGTAATGGGAGGAAATAACAGCACACAAAAAGAAACACGATTAACCCACTTGCCATGATTTAACAAAAAAACTAAACTACAATTTGAAGAAGTTTCCTTTGGTTATAGATGAGTATATACAGAAGTATTTTGCTGTCAGATGAACTTAGAGCATACAAGAACTGATTTTATTGGGCAGGAATTAAGATACTAAATAGACCGCAGAATATTCTGCGGAAGCAGATACTGAGCAAAAGACGGACTATGTGTTAAATAAGGTCTTGTGGAAAGAAAAAAAATAAATATAAAAACACCTTCCAATCACTACTGAGTTCAGAAAGGAGCAGGTTCGGCTCCAGATAACGCTGATGGAACTGGCTGCAGAGCCTGGGAGACAAGGAGACATTAGGAGGAGGAAGAAATGCAGAACCCAACAATAAACAATTGTCCCTTCAAAAATTATCCCATTGTATTTTGAATGCTGCAGCATAAATGAACTATACTTCTTCCATTCAGCTCTTTCAAAAGCACAACTGCCAAGCATCCCTTTCTGTTAACAAGTCATTAAGACTCGCACCTGAAGCATTTTTTCACATCCTGGAAAGGCAAGAAGCTTAAAAGATTAAAAGAAGCAAGACTGTAATAACCTGACTCTAGAAATTTGTATATTAAAGAAGCACAATTTTATAACCCGATTAAGGTTTGAGATAACTTTGTGAGTGTTGGCACCAAGGTCAGCCCTCGTTGTACTATAGGGTTCAACAGTTCTATGTAGCATGTTAACAGTTTTAAGTCATCATTAACAATACCATAAAACAAAGCATCTGGTGCAGCTGCACTGCAGACACTGATTTGCAACTGTCAGAATTGTTATGAATTATGGAATGTTTTGACTTTTACAGTGTTTATCTGAAGTCAAATGCCAAATCTATTGAAATTTGTGTTTTGTTTCCTGGCAACGTGGAATCCATAGCAATAAAACATTCCAGAGTGATGTAACCGATACCATGTCCATCTGCACCGAAGTGTTTATGCAAAGGTGATACTCAGTTTTCAAAAGACAGCTATCTGAGACACATTCACTTCACAGCCTGCCATACACCCTCCACAGCACACTTACTTTAAAGCTTGCAGGAAAGCATTCACCAACGTCAAACAGAGATAAACTTACTGG